>CM065589.1:267499944-267865535 GCA_033119425.1 Bufotes viridis
TTGTTTGAAGAATGTGGCAAAATCCTCAGCCGAGATGAGAGGAGAGGGTGGGGGCGCTGGTGGACAGAGAAGAGAATTAAAGGTGTTAAAAAGTTGTTTTGGGTTGTGGGATAGGGAAGATATAAGAGATGAGAAGTAGGCCTGTTTTGCATCAGCGAGTGAGGATTTGAAAATGAGGAGGGATTGTATGCGGTGAATTCATCTTTAGAATGAAATTTCTTCCATCGCCGCTCTGCAGCCCTGGAAGCTTGTCTGAGATTTTTGGTCAGGTTGGTATGCCAGGGTTGTCTGTTGATTTTTCTGGTTTTGTTGTGTGTAAGTGGGGCAATAGTGTCCAGAGTTGCACTTATTGTGGTGTTATATAGGGTGGTGGCAGTATCTGGCTCTTGGAGTGAAAAAATTTAATAGAGTGGCAGAAGAGAGTCGGAGAGCAAGCGAAAGTCAAGATGTTTAAGGTTCCTGCGGGGGTGTGCTAGTGTATGGACAAGGGGCGCAGCAGCAGAGACGAGTGAAGAGAAGGTGAGTAGGTTGTGGTCGGATAGGGGGAGAGGCGAATTAGAAAGGTTAGATAGGGAGCAGAGGGAAGTAAAGATAAGTTCCAGAGTGTGACCATCTCTGTGTGTGGGAGCGGAAGACCACTGTGAGAGGCCGAAGGAGGAAGAGAGTGATAGGAGTTTAGAGGCGGATGAGTGGCAGGTGTCAATGGGGATGTTGAAGTCACCCATGATGATAGTGGGGATGTCAGCAGAAAGAAAGTGTAGGAGCCAGGTGTTAAAGTGGTCAAGAAAGATGGTGGCTGGGCCTGGGGGGCGGTAAATAACAGCTACTTGGAGGTTGGAGGGAGAGTAGATGCGAACAGAGTGTACTTCAAATGAAGTGGGTGCTAGTGGGTGTTTTTTGGGTGTTCGGGACACGAACCCGAACATTTTCAAAAAAGTTCGGGTTCGTTGTTCGGCGATTTTTTTCCCGCTTTCTGAAGGGCTGCACAGCAGCCAATCAGCTAGCGTTTTACTTCTTGCCCTTAGAGCCCATCACAGTCATGCCTACTAATGGCATGGCTGTGATTGGCCAAGTGCAGCATGTGACCCAGCCTCTATTTATGCTGGAGTCACGTAGCGCCGCACGTCACACTGCTATGAATAGTGTAGGGAAAGGACGCAGCTGCTGTGAGGGCGAGATTAGGCAGGGAAAAGTCAGCAAAAGCACCTAATAAAGTGATCGATCTACAGCTGTGAATGATTCAACTTCTGCTAGTTACTTGCTGACTGGTTTTTAGGCTGCACAGAGCGTTTTTCTGTCACTTTTTTTCTGGGGTAATCGGCGGCCATTTTGTGACTTGTGGTGCACCCGAACAAGCTGCCACCAAGTCCATCAATCCATCAATACTAGATTTTTTTTGCTATATCCTACATCAGGGGCTTGGCTGTGGTTATTGTCACCACTAGAAACTCAGGATAGCAATTTCTATATTTTATTAAGGGGTTAAATACAATTGCCAAAATACCAATCCCCTAAATCTGGTGTTCAAGCTTTGTCTAGCCAAGTAAAATACTGTCTGCTGTCTGGCAAAGATAGATTATTTTCTGTGGTGAAATTCAATTGCCAAAATAGCAATCCCCTAAATCTGATGTCCCAGCACTGGCTGGCAAACAATAATAGTGTCCGCCAAAACATATATTTTGTTCTGGGGGGAAATTCACTTGCCAAAATAGCAATCCCCTAAATCTGGTGTTCCAGCTGTTGCAGGCCAAGTGTTAATCTGTCCGTAAAAGGGTATATTACACTCAAGGTGTATATACAAATGCTGAGAGGGTCATCCTAATTAACTTCACACGCTACCGTGCATCTCCCATTGGATTTCTGTCCGTTAAAGGGTATATTACACAACGTGTTAAAATACAATTGCTGAAGGCATAATTGTACATATTTTTTCTCACGCTATTGTGCATCTTCAAGTGTAAATCTGTCCATAAAAAGATACCTTTCATCCAGGGCCTAAATACTATCCCTAAATGAGATATTCCCCTAAATCAGTTGTTACTGCTGTGCCTGGATTAGTGTAATACGCTACATAAATAAATAGGCAGATAGTGTTAGGTGCCTGTAAAAAAAGGCCTGAATTTTAAATCAATACATTGGGCCAAATATTTTTTTTCTTATTGTGGTGCTTGGTGAACGGTAACAATGAGGAAAACATCTAGTAAGGGATGCAGACGCGGTCGTGGGGGTGTTAGTGTACCCTCTGGTGCTGGGAGAGGACGCGGCCATTCTGCCACAGCCACACGTCCTATTGAACCAACTACCTCAGGTTCCAGTACCCGCAAGAATTTAGAGCGATATTTGGTGGGGCCCAATGCCGTTCTAAGGATGGTAAGGCCTGTGCAGGTACAGGAGCTAGTCAATTGTGTGGCCGACAGTGGATCCAGCAAGTTCAAAACATTATCTCCCACCCAATCTTCTGTAGAAAGCGTACAGGTGGCGCCTGAAAACCAAGCCCATCAGTCTGTCACATCACCCCCATGCATATCAGGGAAACTGTCTGAGCCTCAAGTTATGCAGCAGTCTCTTATGCTGTTTGAAGACTCTGCTGGCAGGGTTTCCCAAGGTAATCCACCTAGCCCTTCCCCAGTGGTGGAAGACATAGAATGTACTGATGCACAACCACTGATGTTTCCTGATGATGAGGACATGGGAATACCACCTCATCACAGTCCGCACTTCTCTGATGACGAAACACAGGTGCCAACTGCTGCGTCTTTCTGCAGTGTGCAGACCGAACAGGAGTTCAGGGAGGAAGACTGTGTGGAAGACGATGCAGAAACGATGAGGTCCTAGACCCCACATGGAATGAAGGTCGTGCCACTGACTTTCATAGTTCAGAGGAAGAGGCAGTGGTGAGACCGAGCCAACAGCGTAGCAAAAGAGGGAGCAGGGGGCAAAAGCAGAACAGCAGCCGCCAAGAGAGTTCGTCTGCTACTGGCCACGACCACCAGGGACCGAGCACCCCAAAGGCAGCTTCAAGGAGTTCCCTGGCATGGCACTTCTTTAAACAATGTGCTGATGACAAGACCCGAGTGGTTTGCACGCTGTGCCATCAGAGCCTGAAGCGAGGCATTAACGTTCTGAACCTTAGCACAACCTGCATGACCAGGCATCTACATGCAAAGCATGAACTGCATTGGAGTAAACACCTTAAAAGCAAGGAACTCACTCTAGCTCCCCCTGCTCCCTCTTCTGCTGCTACCTCGGCCTCTTCCTCCGCCTCGGGAGGAATGTTGGCACCTGCTGCCCATCAAACAGAGGATGTGCCACCGACAACACCACCTGCGTCACCAAGCATCTCCCCCATGTCACACGGCAGCGTTCAGCTCTCCATCTCACAAACCTTGCAGAGAAAGCGTAAATTCCCACCTAGCCACCCTCGAGCCCTGGTCCTGAATGCCAGCATTTCTAAACTACTGGCCTTAGAAATGCTGTCATTCAGGCTGGTGGACTCAGACAGCTTCAAACAGATGATGTCCATGGCTGTCCCACAGTATGTTGTTCCCAGCCGCCACTACTTCTCCAAGACAGCCGTGCCTTCCTTGCACAACCAAGTATCCGATAAAATCAAGTGTGCACTGCGCAACGCCATCTGTGGCACCTAACCACAGATACATGGACCAGTAAGCACGGCCAGGGATGCTATATCTCCCTAACTGCACACTGGGTAAATGTAGTGGCGCTGGGCCCCAGGCGGAGAGTTCCTTGGCGCACGTCCTACCGCCACCAAGGATCACAGGGAATCCTTCTTTGCCTCCTGTAGCCTCCTCCTCCTACTCGGCTTCCTCCTCCTCTGCTTCCACCAGCTCATCCAGTCAGCCTTCACCACCAACTTCAGCACAGCCCGGGGAAAACGTCAGCAGGCCATTCTGAAACTCATATGTTTGGGGGACAGGCCCCACACCGCGCAGGAGTTGTGGCGGGGCATTGAACAACAGACCGACTAGTGGTTTCTGCCGGTGGGCCTCAAGCCCGGCCTGGTGGTGTGCGATAATGGGCGAAATCTCGTCGCAGCTCTGGGACTAGCCGGTTTGACGCACATCCCTTGCCTGATGCATGTGCTGAATTTGGTGGTGCAGAAGTGCATTCACAACTACCCCGACATGTCAGAGCTGCTGCATAAAGTGCGGGCCGTCTGTGCGCGCTTCCGGTGTTCACATCCTGCCGCTGCTCGCCTGTCTGCGCTACAGCGTAACTTCAGCCTTCCCGCTCACCGCCTCATATGCGACGTGCCCACCGGGTGGAACTCCACCTTGCACATGCTGGAGAGACTGTGCGAACAGCAGCAGGCCATAGTGGGGTTTCAGCTGCAGCACGCATGCGTCAGTCGCACTGTAGAACAGCACCACTTCACCACCAATGATTGGGCCTTCATACGAGACCTGTGTGCCCTGTTACAGGTACAAATGTGGCCAGCCAGGGACCACTACTGGAGGACAACTAGGATGAGGAGGAGGTGGAGGAGGATGAGGATGAAGCAGGTTCACAGCAGGGTGGCACCCGACACAGCTCAGGCCCATCACTGGTGCGTGGCTGTGGGGATACGGAGGACGATGACAATACGCCTCCCACAGAGGACAGCTTGTCCTTACCTCTGGGGAGCCTGGCACACATGAGCGACTACATGCTGCAGTGCCTGCGCAACGACAGCAGAGTTGCCCACATTTTAAAGTGTGCGGACTACTGGGTTGCCACCCTGCTGGATCCCTGGTACAAAGACAATGTGCCCACCTTACTTCCTGCACTAGAGCGTGATAGGAAGATGCGCGAGTACAAGCGCACGCTGGTAGACGCGCTCTTGAGAGCATTCCCAAATGTCACAGGGGAACAGGTGGAAGCCCAAGGCGAAGGCAGAGGAGGAGCAAGAGGTCGCCAACGCAGCTGTGTCACGGCCAGCTCCTCTGAGGACAGGGTTATTATGGCAGAAATGTGGAAAAGTTTTGTCTACATGCCAAAGCTAACTGCACCACCACCTGATACGGAACGTGTTAGCAGGAGGCAGAATTTCACTAACATGGTTGAACAGTACGTCTGCACACCCCTCCACGTACTGACTGATGGTTCGGCCCCATTCAACTTCTGGGTCTCCAAATTGTCCACGTGGCCAGAATTAGCATTTTATGCCTTGGAGGTGCAGGCCTGCCCTGCGGCCAACGTTTTGTCTGAACGTGTATTCAGCACGGCAGGGGGCGTCATTACTGACAAATGCAGCTGTCTGTCCACAGCCAACGTGGAGAAGCTGACGTTCATAAAAATGAACCAGGCATGAATCCCACAGGACCTGTGCCTCCCTTGTGCAGAATAGACATTTATAACTGCCTCCCCCTTAACCATGTATTCTTGTACTCCGGGGCACTTCTTTATTGAATCCTCATTTTTTTAACTTTACCATGATCTTGCGGTGCAACCCAAAGTTGAATGAACTTCTCCTCTGTCTGGGTACTGTGGCCGAAATAACTGAAAGTGGCCTTCTCCAGTGGTGGGTGATATGACGCCTTATTCCTTGCTGTGGGACCTCTCTCCTCTGTCTGGGTGCTGGGCCGAAATAACTGAAAGTGGCCTTCTCCAGTGGTGGGTGAAATGACGCATGATTCCTTGCTGTGGGACCTGTATCCTCGGTCTGGGTGCTGGGCCGAAATAACTGAAAGTGGCCTTCTCCAGTGGTGGGTGATATGACGCATGATTCCTTGCTGTGGGACCTGTATCCTCGGTCTGGGTGCTGGGCCGAAATAACTGAAAGTGGCCTTCTCCAGTGGTGGGTGAAATGATGCATGATTCCTTGCTGTGGGACCTATCTCCTCGGTCTGGGTGCTGGGTCCGAAATAACTGAAAGTGGCTTTCTCCAGTGGTGGGTGATATGACGCATGATTCCTTGCTGTGGGACCTCTATCCTCTGTCTGGGTGGTGGGGCATAAATAACTGAAAGTGGCCTTCTCCAGTGGTGGGTGATATGACGCATGATTCCTTGCTGTGGGACCTCTCTCCTCTGTCTGGGTGGTGGGGCATAAATAACTGAAAGTGGCCTTCTCCAGTGGTGGGTGATATGACGCATGATTCCATGCTGTGAGACCTCTCTCCTCGGTCTGGATGCTGGGCCGAAATAACTGAAAGTGGCCTTCTCCAGTGGTGGGTTATATGACGCATGATTCCTTGCTGTGGGACCTGTATCCTCGGTCTGGGGGCTGGGCCGAAATAACTGAAAGTGGCCTTCTCCAGTGGTGGTTGAAATGACGCATGATTCCTTGCTGTGGGACCGCTCTCCTCTGTCTGGTTGCTGGGTCTGAAATAACTGAAAGTGGCCTTCTCCAGTGGTGGGTGATATGACGCCTTATTCCTTGCTGTGGGACCTCTCTCCTCTGTTGGGTGCTGGGGCCGAAATAACTGAAAGTGGCCTTCTCCAGTGGTGGGTGATATGACGCATGATTCCTTGCTGTGGGACCGCTCTCCTCTGTCTGGTTGCTGGGTCTGAAATAACTGAAAGTGGCCTTCTCCAGTGGTGGGTGATATGACGCCTTATTCCTTGCTGTGGGACCTCTCTCCTCTGTTGGGTGCTGGGGCCGAAATAACTGAAAGTGGCCTTCTCCAGTGGTGGGTGATATGACGCATGATTCCTTGCTGTGGGACCTGTATCCTCAGTTTGGGTGCTGGGGCCAAAATAACTGAAAGTGGCCTTCTCCAGTGGTGGGTGATATGACGCATGATTCCTTGCTGTGGGACCTCTCTCCTCTGTCTGGGTGCTGGGGCCAAAATAACTGAAAGTGGCCTTCTCCAGTGGTGGGTGATATGACGCATGATTCCTTGCAGTGGGACCGCATCTCTATTTATAAGTAAATTTTAAATAGTTTGTGAATGGGCATTAATAAGTGGTTTGAGTGAAAGGGGTGGATGTAGGGTGGGAGGCTGGTCGGGTTAATTTTCTCTTTTTGAAATGTTCGTTGTATACTTTTTGTAACGATTTATAATAAAAAGTCCTGATAACCGTGGAAATGTTACCCAACAATCTAACCGACAAATTTATTAAAATTATTTGCCTGTCACATCTGCAGCTCAGGCCGCAGGGGTCCTTGAGCACCAATAAAAGTGAATTTGTCCCACCAGAATCTAAGCTGGATTAACTGAATTGATTTTCACTGTCAGGTGTTCAGGAATTTCTGCACCACCAAATTTAGCACATGCACCAGGCAAGGGATGTGTGTCAAACCGGCTAGGCCCAGAGCTGCTACGAGATTTCTCCCATTATCGCACACCACCAGGCCGGGCTTTAGGCTCAATGGCACCAACCACTCATCAGTCTGTTGTTCCATGATTGTCCACAGCTTCTGCACGGTGTGGGGTTTGTCCCCCAAATAGATGAGTTTCAGAACAGCCTGCTGTTGTTTCCCCCTGGCTGTGCTGATGTTGGTGGTGAAGGTGTTACGCTGAGCGGATGAGGAGGTGGTAGAGGAGGAGGAATCGGAGTAGGAGGAGGAGGCAACAGGAGGCAAAGAGAAATGCCCTGCAATCCTCGGGGGCGGAAGGACATGCGCCAAACTGCTATCCGCCTCTGGCTCAGCTGCCATTACATTTACCCAGGGTGCTGTTAGGGAGATATAACTTACCTGCCCGTGCTTACCAGTCCACGTATTGGTGGGTACGTGGACCTTGCCACAGATGGCGTTGCACAGTGCACACCTGATTTTGTCTGCTACTTGGTTGTGCAGGAAGGGGATGGCTCACCTGGAAAAGTAGTGGCAGCTGGGAACCACGTACTGTGGGACAAACACTGCCATAAGTTTTTTAAAAGTCTCCATCCATATGCACTAGACAGACTGACAGCATTTCAAAGGACCAGGAATTCTGAAATCCTGGCATTCAGGGCCAGGGATCGCAGGTGGTTAGGGGGGTACTTCCTCTGTTTGCAGGGTGGCAGGTGCACTGTCACTCACTTGTGCTCAGGTTTGAACGTTTATTTTTAATTTTTATGTACGGTATTTTATGTTATTTTAAGTTATTTCCCTATTCAAGTTTGTTTGCAGGGCACCTGTCCTACTCTTACCCCCAATTTGCTTCATTTTCCAGCCCTCTAGCCTTTTCCAGGACTTTTGTAGAGCCATTTTAGTGCCCCAAAGTTTGGGTCCCCATTGACTTCAATAGGATTCGGGTTCGGGTCCCAAACTCGAACTTTGCGGCGGAGTTCGGGCGAACCCGGACTTCCAGGTGTTCGCTCAACTCTACTTGTCATTAATTCAATCAAATTCCTACTCTTTCTTGGCTTTAAAGTCAAGAACATGGTCCTATCAGTGATTTACAGCTGTCTCTGTATACACAGTTTTAGAGGGAAGTCTTTCAATCACTGATAGGGCCTCCTCATTGACGTCAAAGTCCAAAATGAGCAGGAATTGAAATTAATAAAATACAAGTTATACTGAATCTTTTCCCACAAAACTATATCAATCTGCTCAACGCCTCCTTCTCAACAACATGCTACCTGCAGTTCAAACAGTCAGTATAACAGGTTCCCATTAAAGTGAATGGAACTCCATGACTGTGGTTATTTGGGAAGATTGCAAAGTGAACCTACAGTGACACTCAGGGTGGATTACTACCTTCATTGCCTCTGCCTATATACAATTATTTAGGAGAAGCCTACTATGTAACATTCTCCAGAACTGTGCCTGCTGCTGTCATATGAACTATTACTCTCATTATCTATTCAGTAAAGAGAGACTTTATTTATTCCAACCAAACGGATCTGGTCACTCTCTCCACCATTTATCCGCTGGCTCCTACATCTGCCTTCCTGTCTTGAAACCTGCCAATGGTTCACCATCAAGGGCACCCCAACGATCACCAGGCAGGACCCTAGGACACTTAGGGTGTGCCTCAAGGGAAGAACTGGTATGCCATCCAATCACTGCATTGCTCCAGAGAGCTTTGAAGTAAGGACAGCATTCAAAAACCACCATCACTCCCCTCATTATCACCACTACCCTACCACTCCCCTGCTCCTAGCTCTCCTACGGTGGGTTGCTACATGCCTTGTTTAAGTTATACCTGTGACTGTTTCCTTGCACAATCCTATAGTGGGGAGCCACACATACCACTTATAACCAAGAAGATCCTTTCTGAAAGGACTGACCCCATTATAACCCTACAATAGTTGTTTAACTTGACCATAGCCAAGGACTGTCCTGTCTTGTTTCATGCCTTAGACCGGGGATGGGCCAACTGCGGCTCTCCAGCTTTTGCAAAACTACAACTCCCAGCATGCAAAGACTGCTTAAAGCTATTAGCCTACAGCAGGGCATGGTGGGAATTGTAGTTTTACAACAGCTGGAGAGCTGCAGTTTGCCCATCCCTGCACTAAACCATAAACACCATTTTGCCAATACCATTGTTCAGATTTGAATGTTCAAAAATGCCAGGCCTGTACCACAACATTTTTTAAGGATTGTCAACTTTCAATCCCAGTACCACGCTGGTGGATGAACTAAAACCTATTTTCAAATTCATATCTATCTATCTATCTATCTATCTATCTATCTATCTATCTATCTATCTATCTATTCTTTTATATCTATCTATCTAAAAAGAAACCAGAGCAGCATTCTAATAGTCCATACAGAAAACAGGAGTTCCAGTGGTATTTGCCTGACCACAGCAACAATAGCAAAAACAAAAGTCACCGCAGCACATCCAATAAAGTGAAAAAGTGTCGTCCTTTATTCACCCAAGCGAATAAAGGACGACACTTTTTCACTTTATTGGATGTGCTGAGGTGACTTTTGTTTTATCCATCTATCTATAAAACAAAGTAAAACCAGCACCTCCAAACAATATGAAATAAAGTACAGGTGCAAGCTACCATGGCTGACATGCAAAAGCAAACAAACACTATATGCAGCAGCATACTGCTCTATACCCAAAGACCCATGCAAACACTGGAATCATGGATAAATGTAAATTGCATTAATGTTATATGCACTATATGAAAATTAGAAGCTATTTGTGCACATTTTTCATCATTCCTCAAGGGTCTAAACCAGGCATCCTCAAACTGCAGCCCTCCAGCTGTTTGAAAAATACAACTCCCACAATGCCCTGCTGTAGGCTGATACCTGTAGGCTGTTTGGGCATGCTGGGAGTTGTAGTTTTGCAACAGCTGGAGGGTTGTAGTTTGAGGATGCCTGGTCTAAACCTATAACATGAATGGCTACGTAGAATCCAGCTATATTATTCTCTGATTAAAATCCCTGGCCAGATAGGCTACCTATCGTTCTGTTGTCTATCTGTCTATCGATTATCATTTATTTTTAAATAAAGTCAACATTTAAAAAGTAAACTCATAAATAGAGTTGAGCGAACCCGAACTATACAGTTCGGGTTCGCTCAACTCTATTTATGAGTTTACTTTTTAAATGTTGACTTTAATTTTGACCAAATTTTTTTTTAATTTTGACCAAATTTTGGGGTGTTCGGGACACAGACCCGAACATTTTCAAAAAAGTTCGGGTCCGTTGTTCGGCAATTTCTTCCCGCTTTCTGAAGGGCTGCACAGCAGCCAATCAGCAAGCATTTTACTTCTTGCCCTAAGAAGCCATCACAGCCATGCCTACTAATGGCATGGCTGTGATTAGCTGAGTGCAACATGTGACCCAACCTCTTTATAAGCTGGAGTCATGTACTGCCGCACGTCACTCTGCTGATTTGAGCTTAGGGAGAGGATGTTGGTGCTGCGATCAGGGACAGAATAGGGCAGAAATCAGAAGAACCTGTGCTACTTTAATCCACAAGATATAGGAAATGGAGAGGGAGCGTTAGCAATCCGACATTTCTGTACCCTGCCACTGCAGGGTATTTCTTTTTTTGAAATCCATCTGTCACTGAGGTGGTGCTCGGCGGCCATATTTGCCACTGCAGTGTACTGCATGTGTGCCAGCCAGCCAGGGACATCAGCCTAATCCTATTTTGTAGCTCAGTGAAGGAAAAAAAACTTTTTTTTTTTTCTGGCTGCTCAAGTCCCCTATATTGCCTTTTGTATGTTTAAGGGGTGACATAGTCCATTTGTCTAGCATGGGATCTGTGGTGCCACAGAGCACTTTTGTATACTATGCACTGAACCGTATATTCCATTTCAGCTATCAAATAGTGCATCAGTGTATTTTACTTAAAAAAAAGTGGTCATCCTGATCCACCAAGCCTATTTTACACCACCAAAATATATATTTGACATTCCTGCAGTGAAATAGAGAATCCGTGTAATTTTGGGGGAAAAACCGTATTCCTTGTCCACAAAACAGTTTTGCATACACCGTCCAACGACATATTTTATATTTCTGCATGGAAATAGTGCTTCTTTGTTTTTTAAAGAAAAAAAACGTTATTTAAGGTCCACCAAACGGTCTGAAATACCCATTACAACCACCTACTTTACATTGCTGCTGTGAAAGTGTTATATTTCCTAATGGTCCTAAATAATAAAAAATCCTAAATAAGGTTATTTTCCTGTTAGATGGAGGCAATAGATTAATTTGTCTGATCTCCAATGCAAAGATGGAGATAACTTACATTTCCTGCAACCCCGCAGGGTAGTAGGTTATATTTTCTGATGTTATGTACTTTCCCTGCCATCCGTTGGCATGACAGAGATTAATGGTAAGGTATAGTACATTTCCTGAGGTTGATGCGAAGTGAAAATTGTACTTTATTCACTGGTATAAAGTAGAGAGAAATGATATTCATTAACACCAAATGGAAAGAAAACTTATAGGTTATGTTCCCAGGATCAATTGAGGAGCAGGAGGTACAATCTTTTTCTCTTGCTTCATGTGCGGATTTGAAAAAAAAAATTACTGTATATTATAATAAATCATATTGCCTAGATGGAAAGGCAAAACGCATGTTATCTGGTGTCTACTGGGGGAGAAAGGTAGACAGTACGGTTTCACACTCGCGTTGTGTGCAGATCCGTAATGGACGGATCCGTTCAGATAATACAACCATCTGCATCCGTTCAGAATGTATCCGTTTGTATTATCTTTAACATAGCCAAGACGGATCCGTCTTGAACACCATTGAAAGTCAATGCAGGAATGATCTGTTTTCTATTGTACCAGATTGTGTCAGTGAAAACGGATCCGTCCCCATTGACTTGCATTGTGTGCCAGGATCCGTTTGGCTCAGTTTCATCAGACGGACACCAAAACGCTGCAAGCAGTGTTTTGGTGTCCATCTCTAAAGCAGAATGGAGACTTAACTGATGCAATCTAATGCATTCTGAGCGGATACTTTTCCATTCAGAATGCATTAGAATGCAAATTAATCCATTTTGGACTGCTTGTGAGAGCCCTGAACGGATCTCACAAACAGAAAGCCAAAACGACTTGCGTAAAAGTAGACTAAGATGTAGGCATCTGGATGGAAATGAGAATTAAGGTGGTCTAGGAGTTAAAAAAGTTGCTCCTAATCAACTAGAATTGTGATAAGACATTCTGTAATTTACAATAATTACCATTTTGGCTCTGTTTAGCCAATTCCTACATTGGTCACGGGACCCTGTCCATTCTGCAAACCCCTTAATTCTGCCAAATGTCATGTCCACAGAGCTGAAACTGTATCAATCGCCCTCTAAGGCTCTGATAGAGACCTCAGCACTCCTAATTTGAGTAGACGATTCATGGCTGATCCTGTGGTCCACTGCCATTGTCCGCTGTACTTCGGAATCTCTTCACAGTGAATTGTTTCTACATTAATCAAATTTGTATGTTCTTCATCCTACATGAATCGCATAAAATTGCAGCTGCCCTTCTACAGATTAGAAGACCGAGAAGATGACCTGACAACAGCTGGTAGCCATTACTTTGAGTGCTGCTATAGCTTGTGAGGCAGTGACAGGCCTCATGGCTGATAGAAGAGAGGAATGGCAGGATTATCCATCTCTTTCCCATCAGTGGGCAGGTCTGAGGCAGCAACAGGTGCCACAATCAAGAGAGCATAAAGCTGTCCTCACAGTGAGATGGGTGTGTCCTGTGAGGTACAGAAGCCTGGAGTGGTTCTGTGTGTGGTTTGATCTGGGAGCGCTGAGAGACCACAAGGCTGGGAGTAGCCTGAAGTTTGGGGGGGGTCCCGCGACGCCTAGGGATAAGGGTCGCATGGTCAGCGTCGGGCGGACGACTGGACCACAATCCCCCAAAAGACACCGGTGAGGTAACAGCCAGGAGGCTGATGGACATTGGGCTGGGAAAGCCGCATGGGTGCCGTGTGTGTGAACAGTGTCTTAGGTGAGTCAGGGACACACTGTGTTAAGTTAGAGCCCAGCCGGGCAGGTGTTTGTTTTGAATTTCATTTATTTATGTTGATGCTGGGACAATAAAGCGATGTTTTGGCCCCTAAAGCTGCGGTGGACTGACTATCTGTATGTGAACGATCCTCGAGACCAGAGCTAACCCCCACATTTGGTGTTGGATACGGGCAGTCATCCCTGCTGGAAAAAGGCAAAAGTGTTGCTAGGGGCAACGACCTGACAGAAAAGAGCAGGTGCTGCTGAATGTTGCCAAGGAAATTGCTGTGTTGCTGTGCAGTGATTTAAAGGGCCAGAAGCCTGCTTGTTCGCTGGAGCAGGTGCTGCTGGAAAACTGCTGGTGTTACTCTGGACTTATTTTTTCTGTGGTACAAGCTGTGTTCGTATTTAAAGGGCCAGAAGCACAATAAAGAAACTGACCTGTGGAAATTTTTGGTCAAAATGGCGACCTGGGTGAAAGATGGTCTGGTTTGGCGGAAAACCGAGGCCACAGAGAAAATAATAGAGCAGCTGGTGCGGAAACTAATTGCATGTTGAGGAAGTCAAGTGCTGCACTCAGAGAGGCTGCTCTGAATCGTAGTGGACTGTTCGAGGTAATATGTGCCGTTGCCAAGGGCAACCATCGGGAAGACAAAGAGGTGGAGAGTGGTGCGTTTCTCAGGAGTGCCTATTTTCCCTGCGACTGTGCACAGAGTCCTAAAGGGTGCGGCTGGAATGTCCGTCCGGAAAAAGACAGGAGACAAGTCCAAGGCAACTCCCGTGGCAACTACTGCATTGAGGAGAAGGGTGGTGACCGTGCTGGAGATATACCTGGACTACCCTTATCTTCCGGGAGTGCTGAGTCAGTGACGACAATCGGTAAGACTGTTCCTGTTGATAATTTTGTGGCAGACCCAGTGGCAGTGAGCCAGCGGCAGTTGCTACCTGCCGGGCTGGTGAGTGATAAAGCGCTGCGGCGTGAAGATGTCTCAAAAATGAGTGACTATGGGAAAAATGCTGTGTCTGAACAGGCTGGTAAGCCTGTTGCGGTTGCTCTCTCGCAGGAATCTGCAGGGGAGAAGCTCAAGATGTTTAAAGTGCCCGTGACCAAGGCTAGGTTTGGGGTGGCGAAAATCAGAGATCCCATGCTAGCCTGGGTAAGAGGTAGAATGATGTCTGTCCGGGACAATTATGTGAATACTGTGGACTATCCGGTGGTCCTCACGGAGGGTGAAACCATGGTGGGAACAGAGACTGATGGACTTGATGTTGCAAATATGCTCATGCGTGACGTAATGTGGGGCAATGGAGACACTTCTGTAGGAAGTAATGAAGCTCCTACAGAACTTGTACCTGTCCCTTTAAATGAAGGTGTAAGGCAAATGCAGATAGAAAGCAATGGTTTAAGTGAAATGACCATTAGAAACAGTGGTGCAGACACGGTGCCAAGTGAAGGTGCAGAGTTTGTTGAAATGTATAATGATAATGTGGTTAATGTGAAGGTTCTGCACATAGAAAACAAGTTACTTGAAGTGCTTAATGATATGTGTGATGATGATATACCTGCTCCTTTAAAGGGTGTGATCAGGAAGAAGCTCCCCTGTTGGTAAAAATGTGGATGGTATAAAAGGCTAATTGATGTTGAGAGCTCACAACTGAGGGAAACCACTGTGAAAATGTGCAAGTACATGGGGCCGTCCTAGAGGGTGTACCACACGTACTAGAAGTGGATATGCAGTCTCCACAGGTTTCTATGGTTAATAAAATGTCCCAGGTGGGGATTAGCTCATCGGTGCCCCTAGAGGACAGGATTGAGAATGACACGAGCGGTATATATAACGCATGTTCTGTGACCGATAGCAACTCAGAGAGAAAGGCTGCCATGCCGAGGTCTTGCCAAACTAAAGTGGTTACTAGTAGCGACCAGGTGACAGTTATATCTGACGAGACGAGAGTTCAGTCGGGTGACGTCAGCCTAGTGTCTGAAGCTCATATCCAGTCAGTCTTAGATGACCTGACAGAACAGTACAGCTGCAAACCGGAGGCTGATTTCACTCTCGCCACACGGTCCCTAGATACGATAGAGAAGGGACTAGCTGTCGTCACAGAGTCGCTAAAGATGGCTGCAGAAGGGTCAAAAGAGGAGACCCCGGAAAAGACGAGTGAATTGAAGTGTGAATTGAAGGCCCAAGAGCGGGGCACTGCTAACAAGCTAGGGCGAAAAACTAAGAAGAAGACAATGGCCCTCTTCTTGACTAGAGCCCTTGGAAAAGTGCTTAAGGAGCAAGACGAATTGGAGAGGCTGAACAAGCAACTCAGAGCAGAGATGGAAGATCTCAGGAGCTCAAAAGATGAAGTCTATGAGTTGGAGAAGCCTAAGCGTGCTACTGCGCAGCAGGT
Source organism: Bufotes viridis (assembly GCA_033119425.1). Lineage (NCBI taxonomy): Eukaryota > Metazoa > Chordata > Amphibia > Anura > Bufonidae > Bufotes > Bufotes viridis. Next base: position 267,515,645 of record CM065589.1, read on the forward strand.
GGAAGAAAATGAGATGCCTGAAGAGGAAGGTCCTCTGAAAGATGCCAAGAAGTCAGAGCCCGTTAAGAATGGGTCTGGAGGTGGTGGCGCTGTGGTGCCAGCCGAGGCAGAGAGGAAGATGGAAGAGGTATCTGCTGAACCAGATGATGGTGCTGAGGTGGATGCAGAAGCCCAGAGACTCGTGGCAGTGTGTGGCCAGGACCTGGTCATGAAAGACATTCCCTCTGCTGTCAATGCCTTCCAGAAAGCCAGCAGTCTGCTGGGAAGAAATACGGGGGACCGACGACCAGTATGAGGGTGCTGTCTACTCCGATGGGCTGGCTCTCCTGAATCCTGCCCGAAAGGAGAACCATATCCTGGGTGAACCTCTTCAGGGATTGCCAGAAGATGCTGAGTCTGAAACGGACTCTGATGTCCCAAGTACCTCCATCCTTAATGAGAAAGAGGAGGAGGAGCTAAGAATGCAAGTATGTAATGCTGTGTCCGTGAAGGATGAAAAGCCTATCAAAGTGACTGAAGACTCCAAAAGAGACTCAAAGGCTGAGGCTGATGAGTTGGAGTGGGAGAAATCCTCGGATATTCCCAAGACCAAAGATAAGGCTGAAGAAGAGTCGGCCGAAGTGAGGGAACAGTTTAGTCGAGAGTTGCAGCAGTCCAAGAAAGGACATGAGGAACATGTGCTGATGCGAAATGTGGAGAGAGAAAAAAAAACTAAAAGAGAGAGGCCACTGGTGCGAAAGCGCATCATCCTCACTCGTGAAAGAGAGTACCGGGTCATGAGGTGGGCAAGAAAATCCCGTAGGTCTTATTTGCCCCATACTAAACTCATGTGGGTGAGAAACCAAGCACTATTGGCCTGGGTCTGGCAGAATAAGGGGAAGACTGTAGGCCAGGTCGATGCCCTCTCACGAGCATCGTGGTTGGATGCTAGTGTTCACTCTACGGGGTTGAACAAAGGGGGGGGATATGTGAGGCAGTGACAGGCCTCATGGCTGATAGAAGAGAGGAATGGCAGGATTATCCATCTCTTTCCCATCAGTGGGCAGGTCTGAGGCAGCAACAGGTGCCACAATCAAGAGAGCATAAAGCTGTCCTCACAGTGAGATGGGTGTGTCCTGTGAGGTACAGAAGCCTGGAGTGGTTCTGTGTGTGGTTTGATCTGGGAGCGCTGAGAGACCACAAGGCTGGGAGTAGCCAGAAGTTCGGGGGGGTCCTGCGACGCCTAGGGATAAGGGTCGCATGGTCAGCGTCGGGCGGACGACTGGACCACAATCCCCCAAAAGACACCGGTGAGGTAACAGCCAGGAGGCTGATGGACATTGGGCTGGGAAAGCCGCATGGGTGCCGTGTGTGTGAACAGTGTCTTAGGTGAGTTAGGGACACACTGTGTTAAGTTAGAGCCCAGCCGGGCAGGTGTTTGTTTTGAATTTCATTTATTTATGTTGATGCTGGGACAATAAAGCAGTGTTTTGGCCCCTAAAGCTGCGGTGGACGACTATCTGTATGTGAACGATCCTCGAGACCAGAGCTAACCCCCCACAAGCTACACAAATAAATTTCTTATTAAGGGCTCATGCAGATGGTCATTGCAGTTTTTGCGGTCCCCAAATTGCGGATATGCAAAACACAGATATCAGCTGTGTGCATTCTGCATTTTGCAGAATGGAACATCCTGCCCTCTATAGAACTATCCTATCCTTGTCCGTAAAATGGTTTCAAGGCCGTGGAATGGAGATATGGATGCGGACAGCACACAGGTTTGCTTTTGCATTTTTTCCTGCTCCATTGAAGTGATTCGATTTTTTGAAGTGTTTCTATCAACAAAAGATTGTATTATTGTAGATTGTGATTGTGAACAATTTTTTTGAAGATTGGGGTAATTCACATTAGGGCTCATGCACATGAACGTATTTTTGGTCCACATCCAATCTGAATTTTTTGTGGGTTCGATGTGGACCTCTTCACTTCAAGTTCTCCAAGCTCATTACATAAATACAGCACCATAACCAAGCTTATTACATAAATACTGCACCAGAACCAAGCCCATTATATAAATACAGCACCAGAACCACGTTTATTACATAAATACTGTACCAGAACTAAACTCCTTACATAAATACTACACCAGAACTAAGCACATTATATAAATACAGGACCAGAACCAAGCACATTACATAAAAACAGCTCCAAAACTAAGCCCATTACATTAAAAACGGCTCTAGAACCAAGCCCGTTACATAAGTACAGCCCCATAACCAAGCTCAACACATAAATACAGCACCATAACTAAGTTCATGACATAAATACTGCACCAGAACTAAACTCCTTATATAAATACCAAGCTCATTATATAAATACAGCACCAGAACCAAGCTTATTACAAACCGGATTCCAAAAAAGATGGGACACTATACAAATTGTGAATAAAAACTGAATGCAATGATGTGGAGGTGCCAACTTCTAATATTTTATTCAGAATAGAACAAAAATCACGGAACAAAAGTTTAAACTGAGAAAATGTACCATTTTAAGGGAAAAATATGTTGATTCAGAATTTCATGATGTCAACAAATCCCAAAAAAGTTGGGACAAGGCCATTTTCACCACTGTGTGGCATCTCCCCTTCTTACAACACTCAACAGACGTCTGGGGACCGAGGAGACCAGTTTCTCATGTTTAGAAATAGGAATGCTCTCCCATTCTTGTCCAATACAGGCCTCTAACTGTTCAATCGTCTTGGGCCTTCTTTGTTGCACCTTCCTCTTTATGATGCGCCAAATGTTCTTTATAGGTGAAAGATCTGGACTGCAGACTGGCCATTTCAGTACCCGGATCCTTCTCCTACGCAGCCATGATGTTGTGATTGATGCAGAATGTGGTCTGGCATTATCTTGTTGAAAAATGCAGGGTCTTCCCTGAAACAGATGACATCTGGATGGGAGCATATGTTGTTCTAGAACCTGAATATATTTTTCTGCATTGATGGTGCCTTTCCAGACATGCAAGCTGCCCATGCCACACGCACTCATGCAACCCCATACCATCAAAGATGCAGGCTTCTAAACTGAGCGTTGATAACAACTTGGGTTGTCCTTGTCCTCTTTGGTCCGGATGACATGGCGTCCCAGATTTCCAAAAATAACTTTGAATCGTGACTCGTCTGACCACAGAACAGTCTTCCATTTTACCACACTCCATTTTAAAGGATCCCTGGCCCAGTGAAAATGCCTGAGCTTGTGGATCTTGCTTAGAAATCGCTTCTTCTTTGCACTGTAGAGTTTCAGCTGGCAACGGCGGATGGCACGGTGGATTGTGTTCACTGACAATGGTTTCTGGAAGTATTCCTGAGCCCATTCTGTGATTTCCTTTACAGTAGCATTCCTGTTTGGGGTGCAGTGTCATTTAAGGGCCCGGAGATCACGGGCATCTAGTATGGTTTTACGGCCTTGACCCTTACGCACAGAGATTGTTCCAGATTCTCTGAATCTTCGGATGATGTTATGCACAGTTGATGATGATAGATGCAAAGTCTTTGCAATTTTTCGCTGGGTAACACCTTTCTGATATTGCTCCACTATCTTTCAGCGCAACCTTGTGGGAATTGGTGATCCTCTACCCATCTTGGCTTCTGAGAGGCACTGCCACTCTGAGAAGCTCTTTTTATACCCAATCAAGTTGCTAATTCATCTAATTAGTGTTAATTGGTCTTCCAGCTCTTCGTTATGCTCAAATTTACTTTTTCCAGCCTTTTATTGCTACTTGTCCCAACTTTTTGGGGATTTGTTGACACCGTGAAATTTTGAATCAACATATTTTTCCTTTAAAATGATACATTTACTCGGATTAAACGTTTGATCTGTCATCTACGTTCTATTACAAATAAAATATTGACATTTGCCATCTCCACATCATTGCATTCAGTTTTTATTCACAATTTGTTTAGTGTCCCAACTTTTTTGGAATCCGGTTTGTACATAAATACTGTACTAGAACTAAACTAGTCCTTACATAAATACTGCACCAGAACCAGGTCCATTATATAAATATAGCACCAGAACCAGGCCCATTATATAAATATAGCACCAGAACTAGGCCCATTATATAAATATAGCACCAGAACCAAGCCCATTACATACAAACAGCTCTAGAACCAAGCCCATTACATAAAAACAGCTCCAGAAACAAGCTTATAGCAAATATAGGTTGATGCAAGTTCTGTTGACCGATGAGGCTAAAATAGAACTCTTTGTCCAATGTGCAAAGGTATGTTTGGAGAATAAAGGGCACAGAAAACAAACACCTCTCCAACCATTAAACATGGGGGTAGATCAATCATGCTTTGTGGTTGTGCTGCAGCCAACGACACAGGAAATATTTAATGGGTAGAGGGAAGAATGGATTTTATGAAATTCTAGCAAATACTAGAAGCAAACATAACACCAACTTTAAAAATAATTGAAAGGAGGATCCTAAACACACCTGAAAATCCACAATAGACTACCTTAAAAGGCGCAAGCTAAAGGTTTTACCATAGCCCTCACAGTCCCTTGACATAATTGAAAATCACTGGATAGACCTCAAAAGAGCAGTGCATGCAAGATGGCATGAACCATGAACTTCATCATCTGACATACAATGCAGTAAGGTTGAATGATGGTGTTATTTATTTATTTTGTATAACCAGAAAACTCCATTAAGTCATTATGCTTGAAATAAAAACACATTAGCAAGCATATACAGTATATAGATTTGAACAGTACATCTAGTGCACTTTGTAAGCTCTGTGGGAAGAAACCTACAGAATAACTGAAGAGCATTACTATACTTAGCATGGCATAAAATATGCTACATTAAAAGCTTAGATAATTTTTTTCACGCTTGGTATGTAAAATTCAAAGCAAATGAGTTCAGTATGGAACAAATCATATTCCTTTCTCTAAGCAGTATTCAGTGGCGTAGCGTGGGTTGCCAGCACCCGGGGCAAGCCATGTATTGCGCCCCCCCCCCCAACCTGTGGGCACACCCCTTTTTACAGATAACATAGTGGATGTCACCTGCAGTCCTATGTAACACCACAGATAATACAGTAATAACTCTGAGTACAGATAATGTAGTAGATAGATGTGAACCCCCAAAATTCAGAACACTGAAGTCTGGGGCCAGGATATGGCATGGTGGGCCACCGTCTTCATTCGGAAATTAGAACGTCATGACACCTTTTATCAGCCACGTCTCGTCTCTGCAGAGTTTCACAGAAAACATTTTTAAATTCCTCACTTTACTATCATCCTCTTCTATCATTATACACAGGGGCAATTATATATCCTAATAATACAGAGGGGCCATTATATATCCTAATAATACAGAGGGGGCCATTATATATCCTAATAATACAGAGGGGCCATTATATATCCTAATAATACAGAGGGGCCATTATATATCCTAATAATACAGAGGGGCCATTATATATCCTAATAATACAGAGGGGCCAGTATATATCCTAATAATACAGATGGGGCCAGTATATATCCTAATAATACAGAGGGGCCATTATATATTATATTAATACAGACGGGCTCCATCTGTATTATTAGGATATATACTGGCCCCATCTGTATTATTAGGATATATACTGGCCCCTCTGTATTATTAGGATATAAAATGGCCCCTCTGTATTATTAGGGGCATTATATACTAATAATACAGATCTCTGCTGTCCATATACCAGGCCTACCAGTATTACCCCTTCATATACCGCCTGGTCAGGGTGACTAGGCGGTATATGAAGGGGTAATATTGGTGGTAGGCCTGGTATATGGATAGCAGAGATGGCATCCTCTGAGCAGTACTGTCTCTGGTCATCCTTTACCAGCATCCTGACTGCCACCTGCGTAGCCTTTGACACTGACTGTCTCTCACTGATAGCTAAGGCTACTTTCACACTAGCGTTAGTGTGATCCGGCAGGCAGTTCCGTCGTCGGAGCTGCCTGCCGGATCCGCTGTTCAGTGTGACAACTGACAGCATTTGTAGACAGATCCGGGTGCGGATCCGTCTACAAATGCATTGCAAGAACGGATCCGTCCCTCCGCTTGTCATGTGGATGGACGGATCTGTCTTGCAGTCTTTTTCAGTTTTCCCAGTGTGCGCATGCGCAGACCGGAAGGACGGATCTGTCCTTCAGTTGTTTCAGAGTGCCGGATCCGGCACTAATGCAAGTCAATGGGAATTAGTGCCGGATCCGGCATTCCGGCGACTGATCAGGCATTTTGGACGGACATAATACCGCAGCATGCTGTTGTATTATGTCTGGCCAAAACGCCTGACAGTGAGTGAACGGAAGGCATACTGATGCAAACTGAACGGATTTCTATCCATTCAGATTGCATGGGAATATGCCTGTTCAGTTCTTTTCCGGCATAGAGCCCTTTTGACGAAACTCTATGCCGGAAAAGAATAACGCAAGTGTGAAAGTACCCTAAGCAGCAGGCAGTGAAGTGCCATAAGAGCCAGGCTACGCAGGTGGCAGTCAGGGTGCTGGTGAAGGATGACCAGAGACAGTACTGCCCAGAGGATGCCATCTCTGCTCATCTCAACTATACCAGGCCTACCACCAGTATTACCCCTTCATATACCGCCTGGTCACCCTTACCAGATGAGCAGGTGGTGTATGAAGGGGTAATACTGGTAGGCCTGGTATATGGACACCAGTACTGTCTCTGGCCATCCTTCACCAGCAGATTCCTGACTGCCACCTGCTTGCCCTGGCTGTCAGTGTCACAGTGTGAATAAGTCACCCCACACCTAACACTCAGGGTGTGATTCAGTCACACTGTGACACTGAGAGCCAGGGCAAGCAGGTGGCAGTCAGGAATCTGCTTGTGAAAGATGGCCAGAGACAGTACTGCCCAAAGGATGTCACCTCTGGTGTCCATATTCCAGGCCTACCACCAGTATTACCCTTAATATACCGCCTGCCCACCTCACAACAAACACTCTGGGAGCTGTCACACTGACTGTCTGACTGACTCACATTCAGGCTGCCTGCTGTGGAGTCCTGAAGCGACACACTGCAGCAGCCTTCTTCTTCTTCTTCTTGCCCCACCTCCACTGTGTCTTTCCCGGCTGGAAGGTGGGCGGAGCTTCATGCTGATGTGGGCGGAGCTTCGTACTGCCGTGGCGCTTGTTCTGTTGATACTGCTCCTCACTCTGTGTCGTTGCTCTTAGTTAGCAACTTCATAGATTTTTTTTTTGTGCAAACGGCTGCCAGCGCCCCCTGCAGTCTGGCACCCGGGGCAACGGCCCCCCTGGCCCTCCCCACGCTACGCCCCTGGCAGTATTGCAGTTCACATTTAGGAAATGTTATTTAAAACAATTCTAATATACCACTAAAATGGTTAACGGTCTCCTGCTCTGTATTCAGCCGGGAAGGGGGTGAAGGACCTTCAGTGACGTCACTCGGTTACATGGTCCAATCACCTGCTGATGTCACTGAAGGTCCTTCACCCCCTTCCCAGCGGAATACAGAGCGGGAGACCAGTAACCGGCTGCTACGCGATCAAATGGAGGGGGTAAGTTTATGTTTTTATTATTTTTAACCCTCTAGTGCCCTTTTTACTTTGCATTCTCTATTGAGAATGCTATTATTTTCCTTTATAACTATGTTATAAGGGAAAATAATAAAATCTACAGAATACTCCACCTGAAACCTGACTTCAGTGATGAAGTCCGGCTTCGGGTCTGGGTACCAAACATGCAGTTTTTTCACACGCGCATGCAAAATGCATTAAAACGCTTCGCACTCGCGCGGAAAAATCGCGCATATTCCCGCAACGCACCTGCATTCAATCCGGGCGTCATGACGCCCGTGTTAAAGAGGCCTAGGGCTGGGTTTACACGGGCGTCATGTTTCACGCCTGGATAAGATGCGGGTGCGTTGCGGGAAAATGCGCGATTTTTCCACGCGCGTGCAAAGCGTTTTAATGCATTTTGCACGCGCGTGTGAAAAATCACCATGTTTGGGCATGTCTGGTTTCATCACTGAAGTCCGGTTTCGGGTTAAGTATTCTGTATATTTTATTTTCCCTTTATAACATAGTTATAAAGGAAAATAATAGCATTCCCAATAGAGAATGCAAAGTAAAAAGGGCAATAGAGGGTTAAAAATAATAAAAAAACTAACTCACCTCCTCCATTTGATCGCGTAGCTGCCGGTCTCCTGTTCTGTCTTCAGCTGGGCGGGGGGTGAAGGACCTTCAGTGAAGTCACTGGGTCACATGGTCCAATCACCTGCTCCCATCATGGAAGCAGGTGATTGAACCATGTGATCCAGTGACGTCACTGAAGGTCCTTCACCCCCTGCCCAGCTGAAGAAAAAACAGGTTTTTGTGGAAACACAGATCCGCAAAAAAATAAACGAACGTAAATCTGGAAAGAAAAAAACTGACGTGTGAATAGACCCTTAGGCCCCTTTCACATGGGTGTGATTTCCGTGCGGGTGCAATGCGTGAGGTGAACGTTGATTTTCCCGCATCACTTTTGCGTTAAGTGAAAATCGCAGCATCTTCTATATTCTGCGTCTTTCACGCAACGCAGGCCCCATAGAAGTGAATGGGGCTGCGGGAAAATAGCAAGCATCCGCAAGCAAGTGGCATCTATGGAAGACGTTGATTTCAGCTGGAATCTGGTTCAAATTTGCTTAAAAATTAAATATACTTAGCTTAGTTAGATCCCCTGTTGTTAGTTTAGATTAGGGACCCGCAAGAGAATAAATACCCTTGACGTGGGCTTGCGGGCTGAGGTATTTTGTAAAATCCAAATTTATTTTTAAATTTGGTGTAAATACCTTCTAATACCTCATTTCTAATTTTGTCTTATAATAATTAATTAATCATGTTAATATTAATTAAAATTTGTGTATTCTCTCACAGCTGAAAAAACAAACATGTCCTATTTTTTAATAAAAAACTGGATATGTCAGTGTTCAGCAGGAGTACACCAGACATAATGAGGCCCGCAATCCACGAAGAAGAAAATGTCATGTGAAAATGCAGAAGCACACACGTTCCTGTGCATGAGGCTTAATGCACTCGTATAGATCATAACAACCAATGATGCGTGTGCTCCTGCAGGAATCCTGGCCGGTATTTCACAGTCCATGTTACATGGACATATGCATTTGACAGACAGCCCCCCTTTATGTTCTCACTTGCCATGTTCTTGATCAGGCATAGACAATTTTTTTTTTTTAAATCACACTGCCGGGCAGATGCTTATGGCAAGCAGTGTGTTTGGTAACATCACCGGCTCTGTGGGGCCGGCTTCAGTACTGCCCTAGTCTTTTTAGCTACTCCAGCTACTAAAGCTAGCACAGTAGTGCAGGTGATGTCACCAAACACACTGCTTGCCATAAGCATCTGCCCTGCAGTGTGTGGCCCTTTCAATGCGCAATCAAACTCCCAGGGTCAAAATATAGTTATGTCCTGGTTCAGCTCCTAACCAAAAAACTAAAGCGGAGGGTACATAATAACTTCTATACTCAAGCCCTATTCTGCTTATGCATGTTTTAGAAAAATATAGAAGTTATTATGTACCCATCATCAAAAAGATGATTCTCTTTTGTGCGGCCATTCTGCGCAGTACCTCATCTTACTGATGTGGACCCATTCAAAATAATGGGTCCGCTTCTGTGATACGAGGTGCACACGGATGGTGCCCTCATATTGTGGACCGCTGTTTTTGGCCCACAATACGGCAACTGCTGTGTGCAAGTGGCCATTATTATAGTTGAAAAAAATGAAACATAAAAATTTATAATAATAATGACCCAAATATATAATTGGTCATCATTATTAGAAAACATACATAATTAATTTTAAAAAAATAAAAACACATACGCAATATGAACATTTGAACAATTTTATTTATTTATTTTTTAAACAAATTAAACAATTCCCTTGAAAAAGGACCAGGGGTGTTCACAACGGGGGGGTCTGCTGTGTTCAGACTTTTTACAAAAAATGTAAAAGTTCGTGTGGCTTTTGAGCGTCAAGGACCATGATTAACGCTCTAAGGCACCACTTTTGCCGTTCGTCTGGTACACGGCGCAAGGAAGAATCGAGCCTTTAGAGTTGCTTCTTCCTTGGAGTCAAACAGATTCCGGTTTAGATACATTATTACCATCATATCGACCTGTCCTCCGAGATCTAAACCGGAATCGGTATTGACTCTTCTGCTCCGTCTGCCAGAAGAACGGCAAACGGGTGCAGCAGCAGTTACTTGGTTGACTTGATGGACATCCGGTACATCCAGAGGAATGGATTCCTCCAATGGTTGCTAAATTTTGGGAACCGAACTTTCACCAGTAGCTTCTTTTTGAGCGCTAACCTCAATTTCCTCATCCCCTTCTGTGGACGGACCAGGTCTTTCAGGTACAGTACTTCAATTGAAGGAGCTTGTGAAGCAGAGTTCACTGACAGGTTTTCCACAGTTCTGTAAAAAAATAAAAAAATAAAAATTTTATAACAATTTATTCAAAGATTACCTTTCACCAGTTTGTAATCAAAATGCGGAAAATCACACTGTAGCACATGTCCCCTATATTTTATATTGCCAATATATTTAATTATATGCTCCTCCATTGCGCCACTCTAGCCCCCATTTTTTCTAATCGCTCTGTATGATAATTACAATCATTGAAATAGGGAGGAGCAGACATCAGCTTTTCTCACTGGGTGATTCTTCTATCTGGCTGTGACGCTGTCGCTGCGAAGCTCGTCACAGCCATAGAGAAACTCCTCACTTTCTCTTTGGCTGTGACTTGAACCGCTGTGATTGGAGTGCACCACAGCCACATAGAAGAAATGGCCAGTGAGAGAAACTGATATCTCCTCCCCAATGTTCCGATGCTAGTAATTAGCATATAGGGTGCCTAAACAGAATGGGGTCTACAGTGGCGCAACGGAGGATCATATAATGAAAATGAAAAATATTAGTAATATGACATCTAGGGGACATGTGCTACTTTGGAAGGCACATCATTTTTTCAGCGGGGCCCAGTGCATTCACTGTATTTTATTACACCAGGCCACGCTCACCGTAGTATTCATATGGGAGTATTCAAATGAGTACTACAGGGACTTCTCTATGCTGCCGTGGATTGCTGTAGTTGAAAAAAGCTCCCATGCCATACATGTTACATATGAATACTACAGTGTGTGGGGCCAAGTGTAATAGAATACACTGGGTGCCGCTGCCATTCCAACAGTTGCTTGCCCCCAGCCCCTCCTCCCTCCCTGCTGATACCTCGCCAGCTGCGCTGAGTAAAAATGGAAAAATTCGCCCCATAAGACGCACGGGCGTCATGTTTGAAAAAATGTTTGAGTGCGTTATAGGGCAAAAAATTCGGTGCAATAAAACTTACTTACCTTCTTCCTTCCATTATTTGCTTGAGCTGCCTGGTGTACATATAAGTTTTTTTTTCTTGCCTCCATCTCAACTCTTATGTTGAGTATTAAATTCACGCCTGAACTGGTCCTGGAATGTATACCATCTCTTCTTTGTTTGTTGTACTGAAATTCAATAAAAATTTTTTTTTTACAAACAATTATATATATATATAGTCGCTCAGATACGAGGCAGCACACCAATGCAGATAGTGGTGACCCAATTTTATTCCAAAGCTACGTTTCTGCCTTCTCAATGAGGCCTTTGTCAAGCTTGACAAAGGCCTCATTGAGAAGGCAGAAACGTAGCTTTGGAATAAAATTGGTCACCACTATCTGCATTGGTGTGCTGCCTCGTATCTGAGCGACTATATTTGAGGAAGATTGTCCGTTTTCCTGAGGAATTGCACCCGCCCACACCTGGACAGTGCTGCTCTTTTTCGGTGTTTGTATATATATATATATATATATATATATATATATATATATATATATATATATTTAATATAAAATAATATTCAAAAATTAATAAAACTAAATAAATAAACTCCAGTGCACGGTCCATTTAAAACCAGCCTGCTGTGCACTGGAGTGCAGTAGCGCACAGCATCATAGCAACCACTGACACCATGCACTCCTGCACTCCAGTGACGGGTCCTTTTAAAACCAGCCTGCTGTGCACTGGAGTGCAGGAGCGCACAGCATCATAGCAACCACTGACACCATGCACTCCTGCACTCCAGTGACGGGTCCTTTTAAAACCAGCCTGCTGTGCACTGGAGTGCAGGAGCGCACAGCATCATAGCAACCACTGACACCATGCACTCCTGCACTCCAGTGCACGGTCCGTGTAGCTGAATTTACATGTGCCGTGCTTCATGGAATTTTTTTTAATAAAGCAAATTTAAATATGCATAATTTATGCAATTTTTATACTTTATACAGATTTTCTCACTTTTTTTTTGGGATCCAGATTTCCATGCTGTATTGGACATTTGCTGGCATATTTCGTCCCATTACTATAGTTTAACGACCACCTGGAAGTTGTTGTCACCCACCAATGGAAAAGACGATTTTTAAAAATGTAGGCCGTGGCACCCAGGCAGAGGGGGGGGGGTTATTTATGGCAAAACGGGTTTTGTGTCACCCACCAATGGAACAGGCGATTTTTAGAAATGTGAGGCCGTGGCACCCAGGCAGTGGAGGGGGTTAATTCACGAATTTTTCACACACCGCTAATGTGCTATCTACCACAAAACCTGTGTGTTTGCAACAAACTATGTAAATGCAGAGTTCAAAAAGTTACTTTAAATGGCTGAAATACAGGGTAGGCCTCAGATCTGCTATGTAGCACAAAACAAGTGTTTATTGCAACAAACTACAGAAATGCAGTATGTCACTGCTTAATTTTAAAACAGGTCTTTGTGCATTTTATGCTAAACTGCTCTGTGGAACAACAATATGGGTTTATTTCCCCCAAATACAGAAAGGCGGTATGTCACTGCTAAATTTTAAAATATGTTTTTGTGCGTTGTATGCCAAACTGCTCTGTGGAAAAACAATACAGGTTTATTTCCCCCAAATACAGAAATGCAGTATGTAACCCCAAAAATTGTAAAACAGGTTTTTCAGTGTTGTATGCAAACGTGCTCTGTGGCACAACAGTACGGGTTTATTCCACCAACTACAAAAATGCACTGCCACCGCAAAAATTTAAAAATAGGTTTTTCAGTGGTGTATGCAAACGTGATCTGTGGTACGACAGTACGGGTTTATTCCACCAACTACAGAAATGCACTATGTCACCGCAAAATTATAAAATAGTTAATGTAGGGGGACTTGACCTGCCATAAAAAAGGAATTTTTCCTTCACTGAGCAAACGAAAAATAATTAGACTGATGTCCCTGGCAGGCTGGTACACATGCAGGTCACATGCAGTTCCAAGGACACTGCAGTTGCAAAAATGACTGCCAATACCCACCTCAGATGGATTAAAAATTATTTTGCAGTATCACTGGGCTCAGGGCTGGGTACAAATATGTAGCATAGCACCCTCAATAATTGCTGTAGTTTGAAGAGTTAACACCACCAAGTTGAACAGATTTCTTCTTTAATCGCCCCCTGAGAGCACCAGCAGCATCCTGTCCCTACACTAAGAGCAGCAGAGTGACATGTGATGCTACGTGACTCCAGCTTAAATAGAGGCTGGGTCACATGCTGCACTTAGCCAATCACAGCTATCCCAATAGTAGGCATGGCTGTGATGGCTTGTTATGGCAAAGTAGTGAAACGCTTGTTGATTGGCTGACCTTCAGCCTTTCAAAAAGCGTGAAGAAATCGCTGAACACCGAACCTGAACCCGAACTTTTACAGGTCCAGGTGCGAAAAACCGTAATGTTCGGTACGAACCCGAACTTTACAGTTCGGGTTCGCAGAACCCTACCCATGACCAGTCCTTCACTACCCGGTCATGATTGTGTTCAGACCTGGTGTCCCACTGGGCAGGGCGCTCTTGAATAAGCACTATCAGTTTTTCAACTTCTATAGTGCTTATTATCACCTTTCCCAAAAGTATTTTACACCACTATTCTCTTCTTCTTCTCCTGACAACTTCATCTCCCAGGAGATCTAGGTCACATGGGGCAGTTTTTTTTTATTTCCTGAGGATTTGCAGTTGTGGTTGACATGCGGATGACATTTGGCACCTTTCCGCATTTCATCCGCATTTTTGCAGACCCATTGACTACAATGGGTCCACGGTCTGCAATTTCACGGTCTTTTTTTCAGGATCTGCATAATGGAATGGAATTGCGGATGCGGGCAGCCGACTGAATGCTGTCCACATCTTTTGTGGCCTCATTGAAAGGAATGGGTCCGCATGTATTCCGCATCCTCTAACAGTTGGAATTAGGACTTTTTATACCAACCTGTCTTGGGCTTTACTAACCAAGCATTTTTCTTCATTTTTTCATTGTTGCCTTCCAAGTGCTATAACTTTATTTTTCCATCTGTGTAGCTGTATTAGAGCTTGTTTTTTTGTGGAACAAATTTTCTTTTTTAATGGCGCCATTTTGGGGTAAACATAACTTTCTGATTAACTTTTATAAACTTTTTATGGGAGAGAGATGGGAAAAAACAGCCATACTGCCACAGATTTTTTAAGTTTTAAGTGTTAAAATTGTCGTTGTTCATTTTTTTTGTCATAAATAACATGATATCTTTATTGTCTGGGTCTTTACTACTTTTGTGCAATAAAACAAAAAAAAAAAATTTTAAGAAGAAAAATCACATCCCAAGACCTATAACTTTTTTATTTTTCTTTCTATGCAGTTGTTTGAGGGCTTTATTCTTGGGGGATGACTTGTAGTTTTCATTGGTATCATTTTGGGGTAAATAACACTTTTGAAGTAGCAATTAGTAATTCTGTCCTTTTTTTAAATCTTTTTTTTTTTATGGCGTTCACCGTAGGGAATAATTTACCTGATATTTGTGTAGTGCAAGTCATTACGGACACAGTGATTTAAAAAATGTTGGGAAGTATTTTTGCAATTATTTAATTAAAAGGGGGATTATAACAGCCAATCTTTTGATTGTTTCAAATACAATGCACTATACATACTGTATAGAGCATTGTATTTTAATGTTAGTGCTATACTAACATTGACCAGCAGGCTGTGCGAGAGAGGCACCGCTTGCTGGGGAACACTCAATGCAGGCTTGGGGCCTATACCAGGTTCCAGACTGCATATACACACTTCAGAGCCCAGCAATCTCATTTGCGAGGCACCAATGGGAGACAGAGGGAGTGCGCTCCCTCTGTCACTGCTTCAATGCAGCGTGTAAGAGGTTAAACAGACCAGGGCTGTTAGAGCAGGAGCACGACTCTCGTATAAGGGCTAATCCCACGCTCTCTGGTGCACAGCGGACCCATGTAGCACTTAGACTGGGCCGCTGAGAAAAGGCAACTACCCAGCCTAAGACCCCTAGTGACCAATGTAAAGACGTATGGGTGGTCACTAAGGGGTTAAAAAAGTCATGCCATGAATCAATAGTATTTTACGATAATTCAGAATGAAAGAGTAGTTAATTTTGTAATTTACTTTCTGCTACAAAAATGCTCCAGTTGTGAGAGATTTTCATTTAGTCAATATAATGGTGCCCCCTGGTGGTTATTCTGAATATTGATGTGCAGGTACACCTGCAAGGTGGCCGCATGCACATGCTCATTTCCATCCTTCAACTGCCATAAGCCATGTCTACTGTTAGAATCTGTGACAGTTGCAGTGAGAGAACTGCAACTGAAAGGACATGTCCCCTGAGAAACAACACACCCTCTGAATTGTGACAGTAAGAGAGCTGCATTAGAAAGGGTATGCCCCTGAGAAAGGACATGCCCCCTGAGCTGTAACACGATGAAAGCTGCAGCAGAAGGGACACATCTCACAATATACTGGTAAGGGCAATGCTTTTCTGTGAGCGTCTTTATCTAGACCTGTATTTACTGTAGGAGAACAATAGAGCTGCCACACTGTTATCCCAATTCTACACCTACTATTATGAGGACTACCCTTCATATAACATCTTGCCCTCACAGCAGCAGTAAACTGGCAATGGAATATCTATATATCTATAAAGAAGCAAATATTCTAAAAAAATTACTTTAAGAATATTGGGGCACGTATATTAATACCAGTCTTAATAAGACCTATAGCTGGCAGTGGATAGCCGAAGTAATGTAGAGGCGTTCGGCATTCAGCGCCGCATCGAAATGTAAGCCAGCTTCCTAGCTTACATTTAGACCATTTTCTATGCCTCAACAGGCATAGAAAATGATGAATGAGATGGGCCTACCGGCTCCTCCCCTTCCCCGGCCATGCCATGCCCAATTTTTAGACCTGGCGTGCAACAGAATCTGAGCGAGATATACGCCACAAAAGTGATGTATATCTGGTCATAAATGACCCCCACTGAGTTTCAACAAAATACCCCTTTCTAATGAAAGTGTCCCTTTAAAGGGAGTCTTTCACCCCAAAATTGCAATATCTAACACTTACACCATTTTGTCCAATACAGCCCCCACATTAAAATGCATCTTACCATATTGTTGTCCATTCCATAGGTTGTCCAAAAACACTTTTTTTCCATATGCAAATCAGTGTGTGAAGGTGCCCAGGGGCAGCGTTCAAACGTCCGTTCAGTACAGCCCTCTGATGCGGCGCTTGCTGTAATGCGACGTACAGGCTGGCACCTGCGCACTTTATACTCCGATGCTTCTGCCAGTAATAGGTAAACCAGTGCGCAGGCGCGGACCTCCCGTTCGTCGGCGCAGGCGCACGATTTGGCTGCGGACGAAGGAGATGAAGATCCAGTCAACGGGCAGGCCGAATGGGTGGAAGGGGAATGGTTGCTTATGAAAATCAGCAAGGGCCTGGGCACCAGCCGTTTGAACGCCGCCCCTGGGCACATTCACACCCTGATTTGCATATGGAATAAAAGTGTTTTTCGGACGACCTATGGAACGTACAGTACAACAATATGGTAAGATGCATTTATAAGTAATAACTTCAAGCGACTTTGTCTTTATCTATTAGTCTATTTAACTGAAAGATAAGAAAACCATTCAATGTGATAAATATAGGAATCTGAAAAGAGGGCAAAGAGAGACTGACAGCAAAATTTTGGCACGGACAGCTGCGCTGAAATTTTACCGAAAACCTGCTGGCGGCTGCGTCCTCTCTGACTCCTATACATATCAATGGGAGGCAACGCTGAGGATCACGGAGCTGGACATGTCCTTTCTCAGCACAGCCACGCCACGATAATCGGCGCTGCCTCCCATTGAGATGTATGAGAAGGAGAGAGGATGCCGCGGCCACTGGCGGCCAGTGGCAGGTTTTCGGCAAAATTTTGGCATGGCTGTCCACAGAGGATGCCAAGATCACAATAAAACCCCAAGCCTGATACCTGATGCCCCAAAAGTTCTTCGCTACATAAGAAGACGCCATAAATGGCATCTGGTAGGTGACGCTTGCATTGTTTCCTCTGATACACAATGATGTTCCTTCCTGCTTTATAAGTCTCTACTTCTGCACTTTTTTTTTCATCTATTCCTTCAAGTTGCCTTCTCTTAGTCTGAATTATTGCCCCTCTCCCTCTCCCTAGATACATTATTTTAGAAGCTACAGACGTGTTTCCTTGTTAATGAAAAGAGAGATGACAGCTGGCTCACAATACCTTTCATTTTACTGTCACTCTGCCTCATCTCTCAATGCCTATTTTGTAACTAGTTGGGAGCTGTGTCACAATTCATTTCAAGTGCTAATTAGCGACATTGCAACCTACTTGGAGCTTCTATTTTTGAAATCTGAGCCAGGATACAAGAAATCGAGCACTATGCTAAGAGATTATGTTAGTAACATTTTAAGCCCCTAGAAATGTAGATATCAGAGTTACATGCAATAAATGTGAGAATAAAAGGTTCCACTACAGTGCTTCTCACTCACACTGATCTGTGTCCCCAGTGACGTCCCCCCTCCTCAGGCATTACATGTGCTGCACCACCACCCAATGTTGCCATGTCACTTAGAGGATGTTCTATTCTTAATAAATACTGTATGTATAAAGTATTATTTCTAGTTATCTGGCCTCGCAACTTGGGTGCATATTATAATAATTTTGTCCTATAATTTAAAAAATGTGGTCAGCTACTATTAAAAGGCATGCATGATTTAAATTGTTTTTCATGTTAACTTTTTTTATTTTTATTTTGGTGATTTTGTTTGTTTTCTTTTGTCACTATAATGTGTGTAAAAATCTTTTGGCTATAATTAAGAATGTAGCATGGTCCTGCTATTTTATTTTATTGTGAGAATACACCATATTCAATTGGTCAATTTAGTAAGCGGACCCTGGCCAATGAAGCTTACTGTGCATCCTCGAAGCTTTATAGGATATATTTCCTTGGAATAGAAATTGGTAACAACCAGAGTTTAACATATGTTTTGGGTCCTGTATATTCAATAGTACATAAACTAACATTTCTCATTTTCTGCAGCAATTTTGTCCCCTTAGCTGTGTAGACAGGGAAAGAGTCAACAGAGGGCTGTGGATTTAAGGTTTCCTAGGATCAGATTATTGATGGTTTATCCTTAGGATAAGCCATCAATATCGAATTGATAGGCAACTCTTGGCACTCTCTGGGATCAGCTGTTTAAAGGGGCCAGAGTGCTATTGCAAGCACTGCTGCCACTTCAATGTAAACTTTAGTCCATATTTCTGTCTGCTGTCTACTTAGTAACAGTGGTACAGGGTATTGCAGCATTGTACTATTAACTTTAACCCTTTCATGACCGGACCTAATAAAACGCCTACATTTTTTTATGATTTTGTGCACGTGATGGTTTAGTGACCCTAACTTTATTAGTCTGACTACCAAAATAATTTTTGAGATTTTTTTTACTTGACACTTAGGACTGCTCCTGTCTTCTCAAGGTTACTGTTGTGTCTGAAAGCCAGGACCCGATCTGCTCCTTCTAGATTGCAGGAGAAGGAGCTTTAATCCCAGCGCTTTACACCATAGGATTAAAGAGCTGCCCAACCATTTACAGTACATACATGCTATCTGCACATATATAGTCAGTGGGAAGTCGGGAAGAGGTTAAGGAAAGGTCATCAATATTATACTAGAAAATGTCATGAAAGGGGTTATCTGCTTTATTAATATTGATGACCTATCCTGTGTATCTTTAACATAGCCATTCCCAAGGAAGGTTTAACAAAATCTAGAAACAAATGGCTACACATTTAGAAAACTGTCTAAGGCTTCCCATACACGGTCAAGTTTGGAGTGGTTTTCAGGTACAGTTTTGAAGCTAAAACAGTATTTTGATCATAAATGGAAAGAAATTATAAACCACAGATGCTACTTATTCTGTTTTTTTTTTTTTTTTTTATCCACACCTGCTTTACCTTCAAAACTATATCTGAAAACCTGATCAAAATTTAATTGCCATAAATTACTTCTGTTTCACAGTTTATACTTATTTCTAAGTAATAAAATCTGTGAACCAAATCAAGTGGTTAATGAGCATGACTATTGTTCATTTTACTTAATTATTAACCATACTCCAATTTAAGGCTTTGCCCATAGCAGCAAAAAGATTCCACCTTTTATAAAATGATTTTTAGGGAAAAAGATATAAATCATGTTCTTTATTTTATGTGTGAGTAATAATCTAGTAATAATGTAATGTCTTGCCATATAACTATATTTTTAGCTACAATGGACTGCAAAAGTTTGGGCACCCCTGGACAAAATTATTGTTACTGTGTACAGTTAGGGTTAAAGATAAAATGATCTCCAAAAGGCATAATGTTAAAGATGAAACACTTTTTAACATTTTAAGCAATACCAGTGTATTACTCTGGTTTTGTACAATTTTAGAGTGAAAAAAGGAAAGGAGTCGCTTGCAAAAGTATGGAAACTCAAGGGGATTGGAGCTCTCAGATAACTTTGACCAAGGTCTCAGACTTTAAATAGCTTATTGGGGTTAAGGCTCATTCACCATCATTGATAGGAAAGGCCAGGTTATACAAATTTTATAAATACCCAGACTCCTCTAACCTTATCCTAAGCAGCCATGGGTTCTTCTAAGCAGCTGCCTAACAATCTGAAAACGAAAGTGTTTGTGGCCAACTAAGCAGGAGGAGGCTATAATAAGATAGCAAAGGGTTTTTAGGTTGCCGAAAAAAAATCCAAGACAGCTGCTCAAAGGATTGCTAGAAATGCAAATCATAACACCCACTTGACTGCAAAATATCTTCAGGAAGATTTTGCATACAATGGAGTTGTGGTACATTGTTCAACTGTTCAGAGACACCCACACAAATATGGCCTTCATGGAAGAGTCATCAGAAGACAACCTCTCTTGTGTCCTCACCACAAATTTCAGTGTCAGAACATCTAAACAAGCCTGATTCATATTGGACACCAATTCATTCGGATCAATAAGATTAAAATAGAACTCTGGTCACAATAAACAAGGCTATGTTTGGGGGGAAAAAAGCACAGAATTTTGTGAAAAATAACACCTCTCCAACCATTAAGCATGGAGGTGGGTCAATTATGCTTTGGCATTGTGTTGCAGCCAATGTCACAGGGAACATTTCACAGGTAGAGGGAAGAATGGATTCAATGAAATTCCAGCAAATTCTAGAAGCAAACATAACACCAACTATAAAAAAAAAACTGTAGTTGAAAAGAGGATGGCTTCTACAAATGGATATTGATCCTAAACAGACCTCAAAATCCACAATAGACTACCTCAATAGGCATATATACATTAGAACGGCTCAGTTGATGATATGGATGTATAGAAATAGTATAGAAATAATATGGGGAGCTTCTACACCTATCTGGTGCCAACAGATACAAAAAATTATTACCATACTTTTCGCTTTATAAGACGCACTTTTTGCCCTCAAAAGTGGGGGGGGAAATGGCAGTGCGACTTTTAAAACGAATACTGATACTTCGTCGGCCGCTATTCTGCACATCGCAGCCTGCGAAGTATCAGTGTAGAAGGAGGAGGTGTGTAGTGAATTAATGTAGACTTATTGTATGTTATACTTTTGGAGCTCAAAGCCCTGCTGTACTTACTATCTATCCCCGTACGGCGGCATGCAGACTCGTGGGCAGGCGGCAGCTTAACATCACTCCCTCTGTCATGCGCCGCCTGCCCCGCCTCCCTGCTTCATTCATAAAGTAGGAGGCAGGGCAGGCAGTGCATGACAGAGGGAGTGATGTTAAGCTGCTGCCTGCCGACGAGTCTGCATGCCGCCGTACGGGTATAGATAGTAAGTACAGCAGGGCTTTGGGCTCCAAAAGGATAACATACAATAAGTCTACATTAATTCACTACACAGCTGCCCCGCCACGAGTGTTCCTGCCTCCTCCCTCCACACTGATACATTGCAGGCCTGCGATGTATCAGTGTAACAGTGTTGGGGGGATATCTGTGGATGAAACTTATGGGGGAACTCTGCAGCTGACACTTATGGGGGAACTCTGCGGCTGACACTTATGGGGAATTTCTGTGGATGACACTTATGGGAGATCTCTGTGGATGACACTTATGGGGGATATCCGTGGATGACACATAAATAGCATAATATGCTATATATGTGTCATCCACAGAGATCCCCCATAAGTGTCATCCACAGAGATCCCCCATAATAGTGTCATCCACAGAATAACCATTAGTTCAAAACCTACCAAAAGCACACCTTTTGGTTTAAAATATATTTTCTTCTTATTTTCCTCCTCAAAAACCTATGTGCGTCTTATCATCAGGTGCGTCTTATGAAGCGAAAAATACGGTATCTTTCAATAATAATGGTGAGATGTTCTAGGCATATATTCCAAATGTATATTCCAAATGTATATTGTATATTCTAGGCATATACAATTTTTTTGACTAAAAAGACAAACAATAAATGACAGAAAATAACAAAAATATTAATTAATCAGATACTGGAACCTATTATGTTTTGCACAAAATATGTTTTTAGATTGATTTATATTTTTATGTAATTTATATTTTGTATTTTCTGTCATTTATTAAGTAAATTGTGTATTTTTGAATACAGTAAATGCCTACAGCATCTCACCATTATTACTCTTTAACTGTCATCTTTAACTTTATGCCTTTGGAGATAATTTCCTCTCCAACTAGCTTAACTGTTTATAGTAACAGTAATTTTGACCAGGCTGCCCAACTTTTGCAGGCCACTGTACTATACTTCTAATTGGTAACTTTGATGCTCATAACTAGAGATGAGCAAAGTATTGAAAAATTTGATTTGGCTGATTCACCAAACTTCAACAAGAAATTTGATTAGTTGCAAATTAATTCATCGTGAATCATGATAAATTAGATACACCCAGGCCACTTTGCCTAATCATATTCATCCGACTTGGTGGGCCAATCTCAGTGTGAAGGCTTGGAACTTAAACTGCAGGGAGATTCAGGGATAGTGTATTGCCATGTTCAATACGTTCGAGTGCACCCACATTCATAGTTAATCAGTTCTGTAGGTACTGTGCAGTCAGTTGTAATTGTTGTGTAATTTATCACTGTCTACATTTTGGAAAAGTAATATCGGCTTGGGACTCTCCTCTGTAAGTCAGGGCACAAGCCATCATTTCTCTGAAATGTGCAGAGACCTACCTGGAAAGGGAGGGACTGTAGTACCAGTAACTTGGCCAGGTGCACATTCAGATTCTGCGCCGTTGGATGTGTGCACGCATACCATTGTCTTTTTGCAATAATCTCGGTGATCAATTGCTGTCAAAACAAGTTATGAGTAGGAGGAGGAGCATCTGGAGCAATAGACGCTGACGGGAGGGAACTGATGTTGTTGAATCCTGACTGCTGAAAAGGGGGTGCAGGCTTGTGGGAGATACAGCGGTTGCAGCATCAGGTTGTAACACTAAATGAGTGGCATGGTTTTCCCATGCCACTTTATGGTGACGCTCCATGTGTTAACGCAGGGCCGTCTTGCCAACATTAGCACCCTAGCCGCACCTTCTGCCCACATATCCTGCATGCTGCCACTGTTCCCACCACTGTGTGATGCCTGCCTACCACTGCTTTCATGAACCAGTGCACTGCTAGTGTGTTCCACACAGGTAGTCTCCCGAGTAGAAGGCGGTGTACCCCTCCCGAGTTTGGCTGCTTATTTTCCACTGCTTTCACCCTGCTGTCTCACAGGCATGCTGCTGCCCTTGCCCTCTGATGATGACAATGCCCCCTCTTCACGTGGCTCACATGTGTAATCAGCTACATCATCTACATCTGTTTGGTCATCACTCAAGCCCACATAATCTGTCTCTTGGGCACATCCCTGACCTCTTGCAACATGTGCTCCCACCCGACAATCATCATTGGTAGGTGCACGCCTAAAGGAGTCCACAGAGGACCTCTCCTCCAAATCTGGGCTAGTCTGTAACTGCTGACTGTCCTAACAAAGCTCATACTCGCTGAAAAGCGGAACAGAGCCAGCGGCATACATTACTTGGCTAGCAGAAAATACAGCAAAATCAAGAGGCAGGTTCAGGACAGGTGGTAACACAGAGGCCGTTGCTGATCCATGCCAACTAAGTGTGGTCTCAGAGGAACCCACTTTTCCTGGCTGTGTGTATTTATCACCTGAGATGATGTTGACGAGCGAGTCAACCAGTACAGCTGGATTGTTGGTTAAAACACGACTGCTGGATGACAGTGGTAGCTCTGGCCTGTTTCTGCAGCTGCTGCTACTACAACCCCTTCTTCTGCTGCTACTTATGCCAGCTGCAGCAACATTTTTGCCACTGCCTGTTCCTTTGGAGGGCCCAGGTAACTGTCTATTGGCCATAGTGTACAGTACCTGTAGCACTAAAATAACAGATTAAATAAGAATGTGGCAGCAGTTCAACAAGATGCATGCTGTGATATACAAGACCGCCATTTATTACTGAGGCACAGTAATACTATGCATTGACTAACATATTAACTAGGATTGTGGCAGCAGTTCAACAAGATAAACAAGGCAATACGTTAGACCGCCCTTTAATACTGAGGCAGAGTAAGGCTCCTTTCCACACTCAAGATTCGCAGCGTGAGTATGCAGCAGCTCCCGTCCTGACCTCCCAGCACTAATGGGGTTGCATAGCATTATATTGATTTATGATGCTATATAACCCTTCTGGAATGTTTTGTATAACACTGACAGGATCATGTCAGTGTTATACATTATTATCCGAATTCTGCAATTTGGAGAAAAATCCCATGTGCTGTATGGGCACATGACAGGGCTCAGAGGGAAAGGAAAGCCATATGGTTTTTGGAGGGCAGATTTTGCTGGAATGGTTTTTGGGCATCATGTTAGATTTTGAAGGCCTACTAAGGTACCTCTACAGTAAAATCCCCCAAAAAGTGACCCCATTTTGGAAACTACACCCCTCAAGGAATTTATTGAGGTGTGTACTGACCACTTTGACCCCACAGGCTTTTAATAGAATTTAGAAAAACTTGGCTGTAAAAGTAAACATTTTAATTTCTTACATTAAAATGTTGCATAAGCTTCCCATTTTTATTTTTTTCACCAGCGGTAACAGGAGATAAAGGACCACAAATCTTGCTAAGAATTTTCTTCTGATGTTTGTGTTTGGGCACACAGCAGGGATCAGAAGAGAAGGAGCACCATATGGTTTTTGGTGGGCAAATTTTGCTGGAATGGTTTACAAAGGCCATGTTGCTATTGATTAGCCTCTGGAGACCAGTACAGCCATTTCCTGACAACCACACATTTTATTTTTCTTTCAATGGAGCTTTATCATTAGTTCTATTTGGGGCTGCATACAATTTTTTTATCACTTTTTTAGCTCTTTGGGAAGAAGATAAAGAAAAGGTCTTCTTTGTTTTTGAGGATTTGTTATTGCAGAAAACACCATTCAGGAAAAATGGCCCGTTATCTTTATTCTGTTGGTCAGTACAATTACAGAGATACCAATTTTATATAGTTCTTTTTACGTTTTACCACTCTTAAACAAAGCATTTTAAAAAATATCCTGTTTTTGTGTCACAATTTTCTGAGAGCAATATATATATTTTTTCTGCCAATCATCCCTTTTGGGGGGCTCATTTTTTGCAGGATGAGTTGAAGTTTTAATTGGTACCATTTTGGAGTACATAGCACTTTTTGCCTGCTCGCTATTGCACTTTTTGTAAGGCAAGGTGACAAAAAATGGCTTTGACACAGTTTTTCTTTATAGAGCAGCTCATTACGGATGCAAGCGACACCTAATGTCTTTTTTAATTTTTTTTTCCAATCTTACACAAAAGCAGTTTATGAAAAAAAATGCTGTTTTTGCGTTGCTATTTTCTGAGAGCCATATTTTTTTATTTTTGTGTCAATCCTCTTGTGTAGGGGCTCATTTTTGCGGGATTAGGTGACATTTTCAGTGGTACCATTGTGGGGTACATTGTACTTTTTAATTGCCTGCTACTACTCTTTTTGTAAGACAAAGTGACAAGAAAAATTTCTATTTGGTGTGTTTTTTTTTATGGCGTTCCTCTAATGGGGTAGATCATGTGACATTTTAATAGAGCAAGTCTTTGAAGATGCGGTGATACCTAATATGTCTATTTTTATTTTCATGAGGGGAAAGGGTGCTTTTTTTTAACTTGCAAGTTTTATTTTTTTATTTTTAAAAAAAAACTTTTTTTACTTTTTTTATTTTTTGTGTCCCACTGTGAGACATGAACTTTTGGGGGTTTGTTCTCTTCTACAATACATGTGTATTGTAATGCATTGAGTGTATTACCAGTATAATATACTGACAGCCTGCCTGTGAGACCCATAGAAGGCAAGCTCCGATTCTTGCGGGGACCCGATGAGGAAGGGGAGGCAGCCTCCTCCTTCCACACAGCTCCTACATGCCACGGTCAGTGTTGACATACAAAGGGTTAAAGCATTGGCATTACTATATTCACCTATGCCAGCGTATACAGCAGGGGCTTGGCTGTCAGGAACAGCTAGGCCCTTACTGCTGATTGGGCAGCTCCTACACCCGCAAAATCAGCACACTGTACCTGTATGGTGGATGTGGGGAAGTCACTTCCTACGGCGCCGTACATATATGGCGAGTGTCTGGAAGGGGTTAACAGACAGCCATAATCTTCCAAATCCTTTTGTTCTTAAAAGCTTTATTTCATCCAATAAAACTAAAAGAAAGGAGCTCGATAATGTTTACATTCATTGATAGTATTAGGAACTGTGCAAAACTCTAGTTAAAGAATAACAAGAATCTGTAAACCCACATTTGATAAATGCTTATAAAATAATCATTTGTCCACCAATGACACTAAGCTTACATTTTGTTTTACATTTGTTCAACATACCATGATTGTCAATTAAATTGTGATAAATGAAAATATTCATTAAAGTTACTGTGTAAAATGACTTCGGCATCCACGTATTTTTAATACTCCTGTTATAATGAAAATAAAGTGGATGAGCTCTTCATTCAGCTAAATTCATAACATTAACAATTTTCTCCTGTATATACAGTAGTTAATTTAATAGATTTCACTGAGCTTGTTATTCATCCACTTCAATGTTTCTTTGCGACTTGTATGGTAGCTACAGTAGTTTCCAACTTTTCAAGGTTAAAAACTAAAACCAGTAAAACTCTTTTCAAGAGTATTTCTTAGCCTTTTGAGTCACCAGTTAAAGGTCAAGACTTTCGCAAAATTGTCTATTTTGAACATATTGTTTGCTGCTTGCTTTGGATTAAAGACAAGAGATTGAACCTGACTTCTGTTGATTTCAGATAGTTCCTTTTGATCACTGTTGCTTAAATTGCAGTGGCATTTTCTGCAACTCCAGCTCTGAGAACACTAAGCTTCTTTCTGTAAGTAGTGACAGGTTTGTTTCTTACTATGAAGCCCATTGAAAGTGAGACAAGATCATGCAGCATACAGGGAACAGATCTTGTATGCTCTAATTGCTTTTTGTAGAATTAATAGAAGGCTGTTTGCAAAACTATCTCATATACATTACATTCGTTTTCATGTTGGAGCCTGGTGATGGAAACAAGTGAAGCTATTGAAATATAAACAATGTTTCTCGCTTTTCTGTTGTGCAGTTAGTTTGATAAAAAAAATTATGCCTAAAAGAAATATACTGGTTACCCAATTTACATCAGGCTAACTTAATCAAAGCAATTTGTTAGGCTACAGACATATTTGGGGGCATGTTTTTTTAAATAGAAGTGGATGTATATTTGGCTAAAAATAATTACCTCTTGAAATAGTCCTGGTGTGGTTGGCAGCTGACCCACTGGGGTCAGAGATACAGATATAGCCAAGTTAAACTTGACTCTGATAACACATGGTGCAGTGTTATCTTGGTTACCTCGTGACAAAAGACATTGAAATGCATTGAAAAGTTAGTTATCTTTTTCTTGCCATTCTTTACTTAACGCATTAACCATCAAGTTTTGCTCGGCTGCATCCGTACTAGTACGGAGCGCCTACGGATCAGGCAAGTACACTTAAGCATACCTAAGTAGTCACTAGTAACCAGAAAACCTAATGCTCAGGCACCCTTCCCTAGGGGAAGGCACTTGCTAGCCACTTAGAGCCAAGACGTGTGTGCTCACCATGGAAACACCAAGATGGAAGTTACCACATGGAACCTTACTAGCTCTACTGGCTGCTGGTGGGTAGCGGAGGACAAGCAGGTCCAGGCCACCGGCAAAGGATAAGAGCACAGGTGAAACACATGACATCCATGCCTACCTGATAGAGCAGAACAATGGTGGGCATGGGCAGCCACTGCAACAAACTCTCTAATGTCTCAGTTTGCAGCTCCTCTTGTTCAAGGTCTATAGCTTCTCTTGTTCTCAATGTGTAGCTCCTCTTTCTGCTTTCCTCTGCTCTGCATATAAATCTAAGCTGACATCTTTGCAACCCAAAAAAAACCCGGAAAGGATACCAGTTTTATGAATGTTGAGGAGAGCAGAAAGAGGGTCTACAGACCAAGCTGTCAGACAGCTTATCTGAACAGGACAGAGTGCTTGAAATGTAGGAGAATGAAGGCTGCAGAAGACATGGCTACAAATTCTCCATAAAACCCAATTATAAAATTGATTTATGAACTACATGCATTTCAGTAGCAATAATGTCCCTAAAGGTACATAGCATTGTCCCTAAAGATACATAGCATTGTGCAAAGCTGTATTACAAGAATGTAACCAAGATTGTGTCCCTCTTTCAAAATCAGAGCCACACTGCCTGTGACTTTTGTCTGGTATTGCAGCCCAGCTCCATTTTTTTTTAAAGAACCCTAACAAATCTTGATGGCACGAATTGAATTCTTATGGTGTGCATTTGTGTTCTAGTTCTTCTGAAATTCCGAATAATGCTGGAAAGTACACTTTGCTTGTCATGGAATAAAATGAAAAAAAAAAAAAAGTTTGACACTGTTCTATTGATTTCTGCTGTGTTCTCTGTAGTGTTTACTATATGATTTCTGGATAGAGGTGGGACTAATACAGTGTGATTGGTATGTTGCTCTGGTCTAAGGCTCTGCTGCATAGATTTGTGCGGGATAAACACCGACAATAACACAAATATAATTTTCACACACACATCAAAACGTGAATAATTTTGGGTGGAAAGAAATCACAATACAAATATTATGCTTTTTTTTGCTTTGGCAACAAATCATTAGACATGAGTTTACACAACCAAATTAGCTTAAGGCCAGCTTCTGCCCAGCTGTCAATGAGCTCCTGTATTAGGGACCACGCTTGAATATACAAATGGAGTACCAACCGGATCACTTAATTTATTTTATCTTGGAAAAAGTTGGAATCTGAATGCTATAGATAACTGACAGGTTTACACATAAGCCTAAATGTCTGTGGTTAGTCATCAGTGTCATGAATGCTTTACAAAATTTACTGCCTTTACTGTACACTGTAGCTCATTTCTGGTCTCTAGATGAATAATGCTGAGTACAAGATCTACAGTCAACCAGTCATGATGTCACTACAGGTCCTCCACCCCATCTAACCTCAACAACTGAAGTAAATGCAGGACTGGTATTATCAGAGCAGTTTCAGGTTTGCCATTGGGTGCCAAATCCTGACTGACCCACCGGAAACATGCCCAGTATGGCAGTTTATCATCTGTGCCTGACCTAGACCAGTGCCAAAATAGGCAAATCCCCACATAAACAGTGTGCCATCCACAGATCCCCACAAAAACAACGTGTCATCCACAGATCCCCCCCATAACAGTGCATCATCCACAGATCCCCCATAACAGTGCATCATCCACAGATCCCCCCATAACAGTGCATCATCCACAGATTCCCCAAAACGGGGTTATCATCCACAGGCCCCCATTAGTTCAAAACCCACCAAAAGAATGCCATTTGGATCAAAAAAATGTTTTTCTTATTTTACTCCTCAAAAACCTAGGTGTGACATTGCTTTTGAATTGTGATTCAACAAAAACATTTCACTAATTAACTAATGAAACTGGACTGGACAAAAATGATGTTACTCTTAACTTAATATTTTGTTGCACAACCATTTAAGGCAATCACTGCAATCAAGTAATTTCTTTAAATGTCAATGAAATTTCTGCACATGTCCACAGGTATTTTGGGCCACTCCTCGTGAGCAAACTGCTCCAGCTGTCTCAGGTTTGAAGGGTGCCATCTCCAGACTGTATGTTTCAGCTACTTCCACCGATATTCAATAGGACTTAGATCAGGACTCATAGAAAGCCACTTCAGAATAGCCCAGCACTTTGCTCTTAGCCATTCTTGGGTGTTTTAGCTGTGTGTTTTAGGTCATTATCCTGTTGGTCTATCCCATAGCCTGTGACTGAGACCAAGCATTCTGACCAAGCATTCTGACACTGGGCAGCACATTTCGCTTTAGAATGCCTTGATAGCCTTGAGATTTCATTGTATCCAGAACAGATTAATTGCCATTGTAGCTAAGCAGCCTCAAAACATAAATGAGCCTCCTCTATATTTCAAAGTAGCTACAATGTTCTTTTCTTTGCATGCTTAATTTTTGTATCTGGGAAAATAGAGCTGATGGGAATTTCCAGAGAGCTCCACTTGTGTCATCTGTCCAAAGGACATTCTCCCACAAGCTTTATGGATTGTCAATATGCAAATTCTAGTCATGCTTTTATGATTTGCTTTTAACAGTGGTTTATTCCATTAAGTTCACTTTGGCTAAGACAGCAACAGATGGTGCGATCTGCCACTGATGTATATAGACTTTATAGTTCACCTCTAATCTCTTTGGAAGTTGTTCTGTGCTGTTTGGTTAACATTCGTATTAACCGTCTCTTCAATTTGTCATCAATTTTCCTCTTGCAGCCACGTCCAAGGAGGTTGGCTCCAGTCCCATAGACTTTAAATGTCTAAAATAATATCTGCAACTGTAGTAACAGGAACATCAAGCTGTTTGAACATGGTCTTGTGACCTTTACCTTGGTCTTGTGGCCTCTCCTGAGGCAACGAGATTTACACGGCAGACAGGGCCGGCAGTGGGAGACCAATGCTGCCTGGCCCTGTCAATCTAGTATATCAGGGCGTGGCCAGAGGTGGGAGAACTCTAGGAGTAGGGGCAACGCCCCTCCCCCCCAGCATCTAGAGGCTAATTAGCATATTATAAAAGTTATATTTATGGAGTAACGGGGGCATAGATAAAAGTAGGAATAGGCTAATTAGGTTCAGCTTACATTAGCACATCGCTAATGTCAGCTAGTTTAATTGGGTTAATTCTGGTGACAGAAACCCTTTAAGTACTCACTAAGATTGCAAGAATGATGGGCATCTATTGTGCAATCTATTTACTTGTTTCAGATCTCTGCAGGGTTTGATGATTGAACAATTTAAAATTTTGAGTTTTCACTCTTGGATTTATAAACACATTGAAAGCTTGCTGCTGCAATAAAGGATCATAAAAAAGGTAATGGAATTCAAAACCATAATGTCCAATGAACAATCACAACACATAATGTATTGTCATAACTGCTGACACAAATCCAGGTTAATCTCATCTTGATTATTAAATGATGTGGTATCTAAAGTCCCCAACAACATTAGAATAAGTGGCCTATCTATCTGATCAAGTTCAGGCAGCATGCTCTATTATTTCCATAAAAGCTGTGTTGTCTTGCTGGTGTTTTACAAGTCTAAAAGGCTTACTATATGACTTTTCATTTCTCCCAAAACAGTCTTTCATACATATGATGTGCCTTCCTTTATCCTCTTTTGCTGTATTTTATTAAACTTGACCTCAATATTTCCAATGTTCCTATTGTCACGAATCCTTTACCATCTCTAGCAAGTTTTATATTTTTCTTCATTCTTATTAGGCCTGCACAATATATCGCGAAAGCAATCGTTATCGCAATTAATCGCCGTATCGCAATCGCAATTTGCTGACCCAAAAATGCTGCAATTATATTACTGTATTTTTCGCTTTATAAGACACACTTTTTCCCCAAAAAGTGGTGGGGGAATGGCAGTGCGTCTTATAAAGCGATGGTTGACTTTTTACGTGGCTGACACTGATGTATCGCCGCCGCTATGCTGCACAGCGGCCGGCGATACATCAGTTACAGTGCGGGAGGGAGGAGGGGCTGGGGAAAGTCGTTATTTTAAAGGGAATCTGTCACCTGGCTATCCACAATTTTTTTTCCTTAGCCTAGGGCAATAAGTACTTATATCCGGATCTGTTGTTCTTTCCGTGTGTCTTGTATTTTCTCTAAAACCGCTTTATCCATTATGTAAATTGTCAGGAGCCCAGAGGCGTTTTCTCTTCAAGGAGCCCAGGAACGCCTCGATGTGCCCAGACCGCCTAAATTTGAATCTAAGAACGCCTCCAGCAGCTGAAATCTCGTCCCAGAGGCAGGCTACGGCTCCGCCCTGGCTACATTCGCTCTCTGCCCGAATACATCTCGCGCAGGCGCAGTGCCGGCGATTGCCTGTGCGATCTGACGGCAACTGAGGGCAACAGCTCAATAGTGTCACTGGGCTTGCACCGAGCCCAGTGACGTTTTGGAGCGCTGTTGCCCTCAGTTGCAATGGATCGCGCAGGCGCAGGTAACCGCCAGCACTGCGCCTGCGCGAGATGTATTCCGGGCAGAGAGCGAATGTAGCTGGGGGGCGGAGCCGTAGCCTTGCCTCTGGGACGAGATTTCAGCTGCTGGAGGCGTTCTTTAGATTCAAATTTAGGCGGTCTGGGCACATCAGGGGGGCGTTTCTGGGCTCCTTGGAAGAGAAAAAACGCCCCTCTGGGCTCCATACAGACTAATTTACATAATGGATAAAGCGGTTTTTAAGAGAAAATACAAGACACACGGAAAAAAGAACTACAGATCCGGATATAAGGTACTTTATTGCCCTAGGCTAAAGGAGAAAAAAAAATTTGTGGATAGCCAGGTGACAGATTCCCTTTAATGAACACATGTTCTTCTATCTATTTTATTTATCTGTTCTGTGCAGCGCTATTAAGAAAATGGCAAGTTTTGTATTTTGTACTTTTGCAGTAATGCAAATATGTATTTTATTTTGAAAAACACTGCATTTCAGTTCTTGAGTTCAGCATAACTACATTTCACATTATCAGTCATCTGTGTGTGCTTTTACCTTGAAAATCCAAGCAGATAGACCTCTAGCACAATTCCCTTAAAATATCGCATCGCATATCGTTATCGCAATTTTTAGGGCCCTAATCGCAATCGCACAAAATTCCCATATCGTGCAGCCCTAATTCTTATCAAATAAAATCATATAAAATAAAATAAAAGATGTGGATAGACTAACCATATGAGTAAAGAAAGTACTAAAGACAGCTATAATTCAACATAAACCCTTGCAGTTTTCTCATCTGACATTGTTGGAATCCTAGAAAATCTGTGTTGAAATAGTTGCCAGTTGATTCATTAAAGATGATTTGTCACCACACTGATTTCTTTATAAGTTCGCCGTAAGAGGAAACTAAAAGGAAGTTTGAGATCAGCTAAACAATTACCAGTATTCAAATTAAGAGGAAGGTTTGCAAAAAAATGTCCTAACAGAAAATTTAGAAATCTGGAACTGATGCAATTCTCATCTGACTTTTAGTCATAGCATTATTTTATTATGATTATGTTGAGGTACAGTACTGTGCAAAGTAAGGATGCTGTAAAAGATAAGTGTTCAAAATTTATGTTTATCACTTAACAAAATGCAAAGTTAATGAACAAAAGAGAAATTTAAATCAAAACAGTATTTGGAGTGACCACCATTTACCTTCAAGACAGCATCAATTCTTCTAGGTACACTTGCACTCAGTTTTTGAAAGAACACAGACTGGAGATTGTTCCAAACATCTCAGATAATTAACCACACATCTTCTGTGGATGTATGTTTGCTTAAATCGTTTTGTCTCCATGTAATCCCAGACAGACTCAATGATGTTGAGATCAGGTCTCCATGGGGCCATATCTTCACTTGTAGAACTCCTTATTTTACTTTGCTAAAGATAGTTCATATCAACATTGTCTATAATGCCTTATTCACACAGTCAATGTTCGGCCAGTGATTTCCATCAGTGACTTGAGCCAAAACTAGGTGTGGCTCTAAACAAAGAACATGTACGGATCTTTCCCTTATACCTTATGTCTGTGGAAGCTCCACCCATGGTTTTGGCTCACAATTAGAGATGAGCAAATTTTTCTAAAATTAAATTTGCTGGCTATTTCCTGGCTTCAGAGAGCCTTTATAGTGGTGTAGTGCCCTGCAGTAACAAGCATAGGGAGTCTGCTCTGGTAGTGAAATAATATTGTCCGTATGACATGCAGATGACAGGCGTCGCTCTTAGATTCACTGCACACTTTACTTATTTGGACAGTTATGGGGCCAAAACTGACCAAATAACTTAAGTGTGAACTCAGCCTTACAGGTCAATGTTGGCAACAAGAAGAAGCGCACTCCTTTAACACTGTGGTTTAGCTGCTGCTTCTGCTGGTTAGTAGTTTCTTCACTAAGCGGGTGATGAAAGCTGCTCATCAGTGACTCTAGCCTCAGGCTGCTGCTAATGGAGCTGGTACTACTCCTGCCACCCCACCCCTCCCCAGCAGCAATGGCAGTGAAACGTGAGCACAGAGGGCCCCCCCAGTCAGACCTGTGAGAGGATAGACGCGGCACAGATAGGCAGCGGCAAACTGACTACATAGAATGTCTCTATAGTAGTTCAGTTTGTCCTTCCTCTCAGCAGGTGTAAAATAGGCCCCCATTTTGGACCAGTAGCGAGGATCCAACAAGGTGGAGAGCCAGAAATCATCCCTCTGCCGAATGGTGACAATTCGGCTGTCACTATGCAAGCAAGTGAGCATGCATCGGGCCAATTGTGCAAGTAACTTGGAGGGACTCCCTGTCTCCATCACCACTGCTTATTGCCACAGCGTGTCTGGGTCCTCTGCTTCTTTTGCCACTAATACATGGCAAACAGGGCTTTAGAGTATATCACTGCCAGGGCTGGCTGGCTGCTGATTGGCTGCATGCATGGCATTATGGGTGATCCTGCCTTCCCAGGGTTCCTTTCCTCATGTCCTCACACGTGCAGCAGCCATTTAATGAAAAATGCGATTCGTTACCATGAAACGTGAGGAAATTCGGATTCGGTGCGAATCGAATAATTCCTGAAATTTGGATCGAATTCCACTTCGTCAACTTCGATCTGCTCATCTCTACTCACAATCACTGATGGACATCACTGACCAACACACTGATATGTGAATGAGGCTTAAGTTTGAGGTTGTTGTACTGTTGCAGAATACATTTTGAGCCAAATCTGATGCTTCCCTGATGACATTGCATGATGGATAAGTAACTCTCTTTTGAAAATGCAAAAGGAAACTGGCAACATTGAGAAATAATAAGCAATATATGTAGATGCCATGAAAACTTAGTGCAGCAGATGAAAGTCAAATCATGCTTGCTTCTCTTCAAAATCAGAAGATGTCCAGCAGTGCCATCAGCACAGAAACCATTGGATTCAGGTACACTCATCTACTTTTCAGAAAACTGGTATTCATGGAAGAATTGTGACCAAAAAGTCATATATTCAACGTGGAAACAACTTCCCTGCCGAGTTCCTTTCCTGATGTGATTTTGAAGGCAAAGGGTGGTCACACCAAATATTTATTTGAAGCTTTCCATTTTGGTTTTCAGTATCACCTCTATGAACTACTACAAAACAGTAGTGATTGTCCTCATGTCTAGAGTTGAGTGAACCCGAACTGTATAGTTCGGGTTCGTACCGAATTTTAGGATGTTCGGGACACGGACCAAAACTCGAACATTTTCATAAAAGTTCGGGTTCGGGTCCATTATTTGGCAATTCTTCCTGCTTTTTGAAAGGCTGAAATCAGCAAGCGTTTTGCATCTTTGCCCTAATAAGCCATCACAACCATGCCGCACGTCACTCTGCTGCTGTTAGTATAGGGAAAGGTTCCTGCCAGTGCTCTCAGGGTTGAAATTAGGAATGAAATCCGTCGAACCTGATAGTGTGAAATCTTGAAGCTGCAGCAATTATTGAGGGAGGGTGCTACTGCAATCCTACATTTTTGTACCCAGCCCTGAGCCCAGTGATACTGCAAAGTGATTTTTTATCCATCTGTTACTGAGGTGGGGGTCAGTGGCCATTTTAGCCACTGCAGTGTCCTTGGAACTTCATGTGACCTGCATGTGTGCCAGCCTGCCAGAGACATCAGTCTAATCCTTTTTGGTAACTCAGTGAAGGAAACAATCATTTTTTCTGGCAGGTCAAGTCCCCTACATTACCTTTTGTATAATTTAGGAGTGACATAGTCCATTTCTGTAGTCTAAGGTAGAGTTCAGCGTACCTGAACTGTATAGTTCGGGTTTGTACAGTATTTTTGGATGTTCGGGACACAGACCCGAACCCGAACATTTTCATTAAAATTCAGGTTCGGGTCCATTGTTCGGTGATTCTTCACGCTTTTTGAAAGGCTGCAGAGCAGTCAAAGCATTTTACATCTTTGTATAAAATGTATCGTTATGTTGGGCACACCTCATCTGGCACTGCATACGATATGATAATAAATAGTGTGGTCTGTATCCGATTGTGGCAACTTGGTTCTATTTTACCACTCTTCTTGAAAATAATTATAGATGATTATGGCAGCTTCTTTTAGGAATGCATACACTCTTTATTATAAAACACTAAAAATCACTTGATAAGAACAAAAACAGAATTCAAAAATTCAAAATTTTAAATCGGCACCGAACCGCAATACACCTGAGGTAATTTAGCAATTTGGTCATCTGTCAGACTGCATGTGTGTTGTGACTTGGTGCAGATATATGCATATATGATTGCTCCCCCTATGCAAATATATATCAATGGTTTTCAATGTACAGCAACCGTATATGATGGAACACAGTACACCTGTATTGCGATCACTGTTTAACTGCTGCCTTTAGGTGTGCAGCATGTATAAACCTTTTGGTTATTATGTACTGTGGTCCATCTATTGCATTATATCAATTACACATACATTTCATTAAATACAACAGTGATATATAGAAAATATTATTATTGATATAACAAAATACTGGTGGCAGTTGTGATAATCCGGCAGTTTGTTATGATGATATAGTAGTCTGCATCGTTGCCAAATGCTGGTATTCTGTGGAAAGGTTATTTTTAATGTCCATACAAAGACACTGCCCACACAAGAAAGATTGTTTAAGTATACATGAGAGTCCTATGTGTCCGTTCTTACAGTCAGTTGGACTATAATCATTAAATTAGGTGATCGTAATAATCCAATAAGCTGTTGAACGTGATTATTCAGTGCAATAAATTGGCCATCCAATATGCTATGATCATGTGCTACACCACATTAAAGCATGAGGACTATACCCGCTTGAACTTTTTGCGTAACTTAGATAGTTTGCAAACTGCACTGAAAGCCGCACTGAAATCGCGACTATTTTGATTATGTTGCGTGCTTCAATAGTCTGCAGGCTGCATCAGGATCGCTGCTATTTGAATTAGATTGAAGCACCCTGTCAGCTATTGAAGCACGCAACCTAATTCAAATAGCAGCGATCCTGATGCAGCCTGCAGACAATTGAAGCACGCAACATAATCAAAATAGTCGCGATTTCAGTGCGACTTTCAGTGCAGTTTGCAAACTATCTAAGTTACGCAAAAAGTTCAAGCGGGTATAGTCCTCATGCTTTACTCTCATGACTCTCAGGACTCTCATGTATACTTAAACAATCTATCTTGTGTGGGCAGTGTCTTTGTATGGACATTAAAAATAACCTTTCCACAGAATACCAGCAATTGGCAACGATGCAGACTACTATATCATCATAACAAACTGCCGGATTATCACAACTGCCACCAGTATTTTGTTATATCAATAATAATATTTTCTATATATCACTGTTGTATTTAATGAAATGTATGTGTAATTGATATAATGCAATAGATGGACCACAGTACATAATAACCAAAAGATTTATACATGCTGCACACCTAAAGGCAGCAGTTAAACAGTGATCGCAATACAGGTGTACTGTGTTCCATCATATACGGTTGCTGTACATTGAAAACCATCGATATATATTTGCATAGGGGGAGCAATCATATATGCATATATCTGCACCAAGTCGCAACACACATGCAGTCTGACAGATGACCAAATTGCTAAATCACCTCAGGTGTATTGCGGTTCGGGGCCGATTAAAAAATTATTATTTCAAGAAGAGTGGTAAAATAGAACCAAGTTGCCACAATCGGATACAGACCCCACTATTTATTGTCATATCATATGCAGTGCCAGATGAGGTGTGCCCAACATAACGATACATTTTATACATTTTATATGCTTTTATAGACAGGGTGAGTCTAATATTGTTGGAGGCACCCATTCTAATAGCCTGTGTTTAGGTGAGCCATCACAAATACTGTTTTTCATTTTACATCTTTGCCTTAAGATAAGAAGTCATCACAGCCATGCCTACTAATGGCATGGCTGTGATTGGCTGAGTGGACCATATGACCCAGCCTCCTTATAAGCTGGAGTAGCGTAGTGCCGCACGTCACTCTGATGCTTTTAGTATAGGGAAAGGTTGCTGCCAGTGCTCTCAGGGAGAGATTAGGAAAGAAATCTGTTGAACCTGGTGGTGTGAAGTCTTCAAGCTACAGCAATTATTGAGGGAGGGTGCTACTGCAATCCTACATTTTTGTACCCAGCCCTGAGTCCAGTGATACTGCAAAGTGTTTTTTATTAATCCATCTGTTACTGAGGTGGGGGTCGGCGGCCATTTAGCCAATGCAGTGTCCTTGGAACTGCATGTGACCTGCATGTGTGCCAGCCTTGCCAGGGACATCAGTCTAATCCTTTTTGGTAGCTCAGTGAAGGAAAAAATCCTTTTCTGGCAGGTCAAGTCCCCTACATTACCTTTTGGATAATTTAGGAGTGACAAAGTCTATTTCTGTAGTCTGGGGCAAAAATCTGTATTGTGGTGCTAAAGAGCACTTGGGCATACAACGCACCAAAATGTATTTTCAATTTCAGCAGTGAATTAGTGCATCAGTGTATTTTTTGGAAAAAAAAAGCGGTATTCCAGGTCCACAAATCAGTTTTAAATACACCGCCCAAATACCTATTCCTGGTCAACAAAGCAGTTGTGCATACAGCGTACTAATACCTACTGTATTTTTAAATGTCTGCCCTGAAAAAGTGCATTACTGTGTTTTAGGGAGAAAAGCGGTATTCCTGGTCCGCAAACCAGTTTCAAATACACCGACCAAATATCTATTTTACATTTCTGCTGTGAAATAGTGCATTAGTGTATTTTTGAGAAAAAAAAGCCGTATTCTTGCTTCAAAAACCAATTGTGCATACAGCGTACAAACACCTCATTTACATTTCTGCAGTGAAAAAGTGCATTAGTGTATTTTGGGGAAAAAGCATTATTCTTGTTCCAAAGCGCATTTTTATGACATGGGCACTGCCTTGGTGTCAGTGAACTTAATTGTTGACTATTGGCAGTTAAATTGACACCGGAGATAAACCACCTGTCAGCTTGGGGGATGAACGCAAATAATGAGGAGAACATCAAATAAGGGCCGTGGGCATGGTCGTAGTGGTGTTGGTGCAGCTCCTGTTTCTGAGGGAGATTGTGGACGTTCATCGCCAACTGCAGATCCAAGTGAAACACCTTCCTCAGGTGCGAGTAGGCGACATAACCTGCAGCGTTATTTGGTAGGCCCGAATGCCACTCTACAGATGGAGAGGCCAGAACAAGTACAGGCGATAGTAGATTGGGTGGCTGACAGTGGCGCCAGTTCCTTCACAGTATCTCCCACCTAGTCCTCTGCAGAAATCTCAGAGTTCGCACCTGCAGCCCAGGCCCATCAGTATTTCACCTCATCCCCTTGCAAAGCAGCCAAGCAGCCTGAGCTCCAAGTCCTAGGTGGGGGTCGGCGGCCATTTAGCCAATGCAGTGTCCTTGGAACTGCATGTGACCTGCATGTGTGCCAGCCTTGCCAGGGACATCAGTCTAATCCTTTTTGGTAGCTCAGTGAAGGAAAAAATCCTTTTCTGGCAGGTCAAGTCCCCTACATTACCTTTTGGATAATTTAGGAGTGACAAAGTCTATTTCTGTAGTCTGGGGCAAAAATCTGTATTGTGGTGCTAAAGAGCACTTGGGCATACAACGCACCAAAATGTATTTTCAATTTCAGCAGTGAATTAGTGCATCAGTGTATTTTTTGGAAAAAAAAAGCGGTATTCCAGGTCCACAAATCAGTTTTAAATACACCGCCCAAATACCTATTCCTGGTCAACAAAGCAGTTGTGCATACAGCGTACTAATACCTACTGTATTTTAAATGTCTGCCCTGAAAAAGTGCATTACTGTGTTTTAGGGAGAAAAAGCGGTATTCCTGGTCCGCAAACCAGTTTCAAATACACCGACCAAATATCTATTTTACATTTCTGCTGTGAAATAGTGCATTAGTGTATTTTTGAGAAAAAAAAAGCCGTATTCTTGCTTCAAAAACCAATTGTGCATACAGCGTACAAACACCTCATTTACATTTCTGCAGTGAAAAAGTGCATTAGTGTATTTTGGGGAAAAAAAGCATTATTCTTGTTCCAAAGCGCATTTTTATGACATGGGCACTGCCTTGGTGTCAGTGAACTTAATTGTTGACTATTGGCAGTTAAATTGACACCGGAGATAAACCACCTGTCAGCTTGGGGGATGAACGCAAATAATGAGGAGAACATCAAATAAGGGCCGTGGGCATGGTCGTAGTGGTGTTGGTGCAGCTCCTGTTTCTGAGGGAGATTGTGGACGTTCATCGCCAACTGCAGATCCAAGTGAAACACCTTCCTCAGGTGCGAGTAGGCGACATAACCTGCAGCGTTATTTGGTAGGCCCGAATGCCACTCTACAGATGGAGAGGCCAGAACAAGTACAGGCGATAGTAGATTGGGTGGCTGACAGTGGCGCCAGTTCCTTCACAGTATCTCCCACCTAGTCCTCTGCAGAAATCTCAGAGTTCGCACCTGCAGCCCAGGCCCATCAGTATTTCACCTCATCCCCTTGCAAAGCAGCCAAGCAGCCTGAGCTCCAAGTCCTGCAGCAGACTCTTATGCATTTTGATGACTCTGCTGGCAGGGTTTCCCCGGGCCATCCACATAGCCCTACCCAAGAAGTGGAAGACATTGAATGCACTGATGTCCAACCACTTATGTTGCAGGATGTGAACATGGGAGGACCACCGCAGCACGTCTCTGATGATGACGAAACACGGGTGCCAACTGCTGCTGCAGTGTGCAGACCGACAAGGAGGGCAGGGGTCAAGAATGGGTGGAAGATGATGTGGAGGACGATGAGGTCCTAGACCCCGACTGGACTCAAGTTCATGCTAGAGACGTGTGCAGTTTTGAGGAAGAGGCGGTGGTCGCACAAAGGCAACAACACAGTAAAAGAGGGAGCAGGCTGCAAAAGCGGAGCGGCCGTCCCCGAGACAGTACGTCTGCTACAGCCCACCGCACCCATGGACCTAGCACAACAAAGCCAGCTCCAAGGAGTTCATTGGCATGGCAGGTCTTCAGACAATATCCTGACGACAAGACACGAGTGGTTTGCACGTTGTGCCATCAGTGCTTGAAGCGAGATATAAACGTTATAAACCTGAGCACAACCTGCATGACCAGGCATCTACATGCAAAGCATGAACTGCAGTGGAGTAAACATCTTAAAAACCAAGAAAGTTCTCAGGCTCCTCCTGCTTCCTCTTCTGCTGCTGTCTCTGCCTCATCCTCCACCTCTGGAGTCACAGTGGCACCTGCCACCCAGCAAACAGAGGATGTGCTTCCAACACCACCACCTCCGTCATCATCACCAAGCATCTCCCAAACACTGTAGAGAAAGAGAAAATACCCACCTACCCACCCTCGATCCCTGGTCCTGAATGCCAGCATTTCAAAATTACTGGCCTTTGAAATGCTGTCATTCCGTCTTGGGTAGAGATGAGCGAACACCTGGATGTTCGGGTTCGAGAAGTTCAGCCGAACTTCCCGAAAATGTTCGGGTTCGGGATCCGAACTCGACCCAAACTTTATCCCGAACCCGAACCACGTTGAAGTCAATGGGGACCCGAACTTTTAGGCACTAAAAAGGCTGTAAAATAGTGCAGGAAAGGGCTAGAGGGCTGCCAAAGGCAGCAAAATGTAGGTAAATCCCCTACAAACAAATGTGGATAGGGAAATGAATTAAAATAAAATAAATAAAATTTAACCAATCTCAATTGGAGAGAGGTCTCATAGCAGAGAATCATGCGTCATATCACCCACCACTGGAGAAGGCCACTTTCAGTTATTTCGGCCCCAGCACTCAGCCAGAGGAGAGAGGTCCCACAGCAAGGAATCATGCATCATATCACCCACCACTGGAGAAGGCCACTTTCAGTTATTTCGGCCCAGCAACCAGACCGAGGATACAGGTTCCACAGCAAGGAATCATGCGTCATATCACCCACCACTGGAGAAGGTCACTTTCAGTTATTTCGGCCCAGCACCCAGACCGAGGATACAGGTTCCAAAACAAGGAATCATGCGTCAGATCAACCACCACTGGAGAAGGCCACTTTCAGTTATTTCGGCCCAGCACCCAGACCGAGGATACAGGTTCCACAGCAAGGAATCATGCGTCATATCACCCACCACTGAAGAAGGCCACTTTCAGTTATTTCGGCCCAGCACCCAGACCGAGGATACAGGTTCCACAGCAAGGAATCATGTGTCATATCACCCACCACTGGAGAAGGCCACTTTAAGTTATTTCGGCCCCAGCACCCAGACAGAGGAGAAAGGTCCCACAGCAAGGAATCATGCGTCATATCAACCACCACTGGAGAAGGCCACTTTCAGTTATTTAGGCCCAGCACCCAGACAGAGGAGAGAGGTCCCACAGCAAGGAATCATGCATCATATCACCCACCACTGGAGAAGGCCACTTTCAGTTATTTAGGCCCCAGCACCCAGTCAGAGGAGAGAGGTCCCACATCAAGGAATCATGCGTCACATCAACCACCACCGGAGAAGGCCACTCTCAGTTATTTCGGCCAGCACCCAGACAGAGGAGAGAGGTCCCACAGCAAGGAATAAGGCGTCATATCAACCACCACCGGAGAAGGCCACTTTCAGTTATTTCGGACCCAGCACCCAGACAGAGGAGAGAGGTCCCACAGCAAGGAATAAGGCGTCATATCACCCACCACTGGAGAAGGCCACTTTCAGTTATTTAGGCCCAGCACCCAGACAGAGGAGAGAGGTCCCACAGCAAGGAATCATGCGTCATATTACCCACCACTGGAGAAGGCCACTTTCAGTTATTTCGGCCAGCACCCAGACCGAGGAGAGAGTTCCCACAGCAAGGAACCATGCGTCATATCACCCACCACTGGAGAAGGCCACTTTCAGTTATTTCGGCCCAGCACCCAGACCGAGGATACAGGTCCCACAGCAAGAAATAAGGCGTCATATCACCCACCACTGGAGAAGGCCACTTTCAGTTATTTAGGCCCCAGCACCCAGTCAGAGGAGAGAGGTCCCACAGCAAGGAATCATGCGTCACATCAACCACCACCGGAGAAGGCCACTCTCAGTTATTTCGGCCCAGCACCCAGACAGAGGAGAGAGGTCCCACAGCAAGGAATCATGCGTCATATCAACCACCACCGGAGAAGGCCACTCTCAGTTATTTCGGCCCAGCACCCAGACAGAGGAGAGAGGTCCCACAGCAAGGAATCATGCGTCATATCAACCACCACTGGAGAAGGCCACTTTCAGTTATTTAGGCCCAGCACCCAGACAGAGGAGAGAGGTCCCACAGCAAGGAATCATGCGTCATATCACCCACCACTGGAGAAGGCCACTTTCAGTTATTTCGGCCAGCACCCACACGGAGGAGAGAGGTCCCACAGCAAGGAATCATGCGTCATATCAACCACCACCGGAGAAGGCCACTCTCAGTTATTTCGGCCCAGCACCCAGACAGAGGAGAGGTTCATTCAACTTTGGGTTGCACCGCAAGATCATGGTAAAGTTAAAAAATGAGGATTCAATAAAGAAGTGCCCCGGAGTACAAGAATACATGGTTGAGGGGGAGGCAGTTATAAATGTCTATTCTGCACAAGGGAGGGACAGGTCCTGTGGGATCCATGCCTGGTTCATTTTTATGAACGTCAGCTTGTCCACGTTGGCTGTGGACAGGCGGATGCGTTTGTCAATAATGACGCCCCCTGCCGTGCTGAATACACGTTCAGACAAAACGCTGGCCGCCGGGCAGGCCAGCCCCTCCAAGGCATAAGATGCTAACTCTGGCCACGTGGACAATTTGGAGACCCAGAAGTTGAATGGGGCCGAACCATCAGTCAGTACGTGG
Organism: Bufotes viridis; assembly: GCA_033119425.1. Taxonomy (NCBI): domain Eukaryota; kingdom Metazoa; phylum Chordata; class Amphibia; order Anura; family Bufonidae; genus Bufotes; species Bufotes viridis. The sequence continues at coordinate 267,559,659 of CM065589.1, forward strand.
AGGGGTGTGCTGACGTACTGTTTAACCATGATAGTGAAATGCTGCCTCCTGCTAACACGTTCCATATCAGGTGGTGGTGCAGTTAGCTGTGGCGTGGAGACAAAACTTTTCCACATTTCTGCCATGCTAACCCTGCCCTCAGAGGAGCTGGCCGTGACACAGCTGCGTTGGCGACCTCTTGCTCCTCCTCTGCCTTCGCCTTGGGCTTCCACCTATTCCCCTGTGACATTTGGAAATGCTCTCAGGAGCACCTCTACCAGCGTGCGCTTGTACTCGTGCATATTCTTATCACGCTCCAGTGCAGGAAGTAAGGTGGGCACATTGTCTTTGTACCGGGAATCCAGCAGGGTGGCACCCCAGTAGTCCGCACACGTTAAAATGTGGGCAACTCTGCTGTTGTTGCGCAGGCACTGCAGCATGTAGTCGCTCATGTGTGCCAGGCTCCCCAGAGGTAAGGACAAGCTGTCCTCTGTGGGAGGCGTATCGTCATCGTCCTCCGTATCCCCCCAGCCACGCACAAGTGATGGGCCTGAGCTGTGTCGGGTGCCACCTCGCTGTGAACCTGCTTCATCCTCATCCTCCTCCACCTCCACCTCATCCTCCTCGTCCTCCAGTAGTGGTCCCTGGCTGGCCACATTTGTACCTGGCCTCTGCTGTTTCAAAAAAAATTCCTCTGAGCCACTTCTAACAGACTGGCCTGAAAGTGCTAAAAATGACCCCTCCTCCTCCTCCTCTTGGGCCACCTCCTCTTCCATCATCGCCCTAAGCGTTTTCTTAAGGAGACATAGAAGTGGTATTGTAACGCTGATAACGGTGTCATCGCCACTGGCCATGTTGTTGGAGTACTCGAAAAAGCGCAACAGGGCACACAGGTCTCACATGGAGGCCCAATCATTGGTGGTGAAGTGGTGCTGTTCCGCAGTGCGACTGACGCGTGCGTGCTGCAGCTGAAACTCCACTATGGCCTGCCGCTGCTCGCACAGTCTCTCCAGCATGTGCAAGGTGGAGTTCCACCTGGTGGGCACGTCGCATATGAGGCGGTGAGCGGGAAGGCCGAAGTTCCGCTGTAGCGCAGACAGGCGAGCAGCGGCAGGATGTGAACGCCGGAAGCGCGCACAGATGGCCCTCACTTTATGCAGCAGCTCTGACATGTCGGGGTAGTTGTGAATGAACTTCTGCACCACCAAATTCAGCACATGCGCCAGGCAAGTGATGTGCGTCAAACCGGCTAGTCCCAGAGCTGCGACGAGATTTCGCCCATTATCGCACACCACCAGGCCGGGCTTGAGGCCCACCGGCAGAAACCACTCGTCGGTCTGTTGTTCAATACCCCGCCACAACTCCTGCGCGGTGTGGGGCCTGTCCCCCAAACATATGAGTTTCAGAATGGCCTGCTGACGTTTACCCCGGGCTGTGCTGAAGTTGGTGGTGAAGGTGTGTGGCTGACTGGATGAGCTGGTGGAAGCAGAGGAGGAGGAAGCCGAGTAGGAGGAGGAGGCTTCAGGAGGCAAAGAATGATGCCCTGCGATCCTTGGCGGCGGAAGGATGTGCGCCAAGGAACTCTCCGCCTGCGGCCCAGCCGCCACTACATTTACCCAGTGGGCAGTTAGGGAGATATAGTGTCCCTGGCCGTGCTTACTGGTCCACATATCTGTGGTTAGGTGGACCTTTCCACAGATGGCGTGGCGCAGTGCACACTTGATTTTATCGGATACTTGGTTGTGCAGGGAAGGCACGGCTGTCTTGGAGAAGTAGTGGTGGCTCGGAACAACATACTGTGGGACAGCCATGGACATCAGCTGTTTGAAGTTGTCTGTGTCCACCAGCCTGAATGACAGCATTTCAAAGGCCAGTAGTTTAGAAATGCTGGCATTCAGGCCCAGGGCTCGAGGGTGGCTAGGTGGGAATTTACGCTTTCTCTCCAAGGTTTGTGAGATGGAGAGCTGAACGCTGCCGTGTGACATGGTTGAGATGCTTGGTGACGCAGGTGGTGTTGTCGGTGGCACATCCTCTGTTTGGTGGGTGGCAGGTGCCAACATTCCTCCCGAGGCGGAGGAAGAGGCCGAGGCAGCAGCAGAAGAGGGAGCAGGGGGAGCCAGAGTGAGTTCCTTGCTTTTAAGGTGTTTACTCCACTGCAGTTCATGCTTTGCATGTAGATGCCTGGTCATGCAGGTTGTGCGAAGGTTCAGAACGTTAATGCCTCGCTTCAGGATCTGATGGCACAGCGTGCAAACCACTCGGGTCTTGTCGTCAGCACATTGTTTAAAGAAGTGCCATGCCAGGGAACTCCTTGAAGCTGCCTTTGGGATGCTCGGTCCCTGGTGGCGGTGGCCAGTAGCAGGCGAACTCTCTTGGCGGCGGCTGGTCTGCTTTTGACCCCTGCTCCCTGTTTTGCTACGCTGTTGGCTCGGTCTCACCACTGCCTCTTCCTCTGAACTATGAAAGTCAGTGGCACGACCTTCATTCCATGTGGGGTCTAGGACCTCATCGTCCCCTGCATCGTCTTCCACACAGTCTTTCTCCCTGACCTCCTGTTCGGTCTGCACACTGCAGAAAGACGCAGCAGTTGGCACCTGTGTTTCGTCATCATCAGAGACGTGCGGACTCCGATGAGGTGGTATTCCCATGTCCTCATCATCAGGAAACATCAGTGGTTGTGCATCAGTGCATTCTATGTCTTCCACCACTGGGGAAGGGCTAGGTGGATTTCCTTGGGAAACCCTGCCAGCAGAGTCTTCAAACAGCATAAGAGATATGCATGGGGGTGATGTGACAGACTGATGGGCTTGGTTTTCAGGTGCCACCTGTGCGCTTTCTGCAGAAGACTGGGTGGGAGATAATGTTGTGAACATGCTGGATCCACTGTCGGCCACCCAATTGACTAGCGCCTGTACCTGCACAGGCCTTACCATCCTTAGAACGGCATTGGGCCCCACCAAATATCGCTGTAAATTCTGGCGGGTACTGGAACCTGAAGTAGTTGGCTCACTAGGACGTGTGGCTGTGGCAGAATGGCCACATCCTCTCCCAGCACCAGAGGGTACACTAACACCACCACTTCCGCGTCCGCGTCCCTTACTAGATGTTTTCCTCATTGTTACCGTTCACCAAGCACCACAATAAGGAAAAAAATATTTGGCCCAATGTATTGATTTCAAATTCAGGCCTTTTTTTACAGGCACCGAACACTATCTGCCTATTTGTTTATGTAGCGTACTACACTAATCCAGGCACAGCAGTAACCACTGATTTAGGGTAATATCTCTTTTAGGGCTAGTATTTAGGCCCTGGATGAAAGGTATCCTTTTATGGACAGATTTACACTTGGCCTGCAGCAGCTGGGACAACAGATTCAGGGTATTGCTATTTTGGCAATTGAATGTCACCCCAGAACAAAATATATGTTTTGGCGGACACTATTATCTTGCTATTATAAGCAAGATTGGGGGTCGAGGTCTGGCCGTGTTACCGACACCTCGACCCCCTCCCTCCTCACACCTCCCTACCTTCTGTTCTTCAAGCAAGTTTGAATCCCCTCCATCGGTTCATATTTTTCATGTATATTATATTAGGTTCCTACATTTAATGACTCTGTACCTCATTTATTAAAAGGAACATATTTTTTCTTTTCTTTTATCTTTATTTATGTGGTAATTTTTTGAAGAAATGTGAAATGTCACACATGTGGAATATATGCCACAATGAAGAAATGTGGTCGCCTATTGGCAATATGCTACTATGTCCACTGAAAAAGAAATCCACTCCAGGTTTATGTTCATACACAAGTTTGATTAGGGAATCAGCTATATAAATCCACGTAACACCCACCACAGGTAACCCATTGAAAAAGGGGCGTATACCCCGAAACGCGTCTGGGAGACTGGTGGTGTGTCGGATCATCATCCCCCTCCGTCCCTGATAGTGATTTATACAATCACCTATGTAACTACGAGACTGTGAAACTACAAGACTGTGAAGCTAACAGACTGTGAAACTAAAAGATATTGAAAGGGCCCTAGGACCCAGCACTGCCGTGGGAAGAACACGTGGGACGCCGCGTGTATCCGGAACGCCCTGTTGGACGCCACGGGCGAGCAGAGACTGTGACGGGCAAGAGCGTCTGAATCACGGTAAGGCAGCTGGGTTCGGGCATCCCGGGACGGAGGAGAGGTGGAGGAGGGAGCGCTGCAGCCGGCAGACGGCCGTTTTCACCATCGGGTGTTGAACATAGCTGAATGTGAGCAACAAGCATACCGGTATTGCCATCACTATATATTAATGCGCTCATTAGTAGTATGCATCAGCGATGCTTCTATGAGGAACAAGATAAATAACTGAACATTTCTACTTTGTTGCTGAAAAGGTGGTCACCAGCCAGCCATTTTTTGCACGGACTTTTATGGCACTATTTGATTGCACATACTATTTTATTATCAATTGATAAGCCTTGATTTTTGCACAGGATTGGACATCTGCACATATGTATTTATTCTATATGTATCAATTGTATCAATACTTGAAACACTTGGGGAGACACTTTAGCACTTTGCACTTTCTGTGACTGCTACGGCAGTTTGTGGCAAGCTTTTTGTGGCAGACTTGTATGTATGCAATGATGATGAAGTAATTGACAGTTTAAGTGTGCAACTATTGGCCAGCATTTTAGTCATTTTTAGTGATTTTTAGTACTTTTAATAAACTTTATTTGGATGTGATCCCAGGTGATTAATACCGGTGTGCCCTTGATTCTGTACTTATTTTTTGATACTTTTGCCAGTCGATGGGTCTGGACCTTCACAAGTGAGCACCCGGGTGGTATCCTATCTGAACTAATCGGGTGAAGCCGTCCTATTGTTTTTTGCTTCACTATTATATTTTGCCAGCCACAGCTGAAACCACTGATTTATGGTATTGCTATTTTGGCAATTGAATTTCACCCCAGAACAAAATATATGTTTTTGCGGACACTATGAATCCTGGCCTGCAACAGCTGGGACACCAGATTCAGGGTATTGCTATTTTGGCAATTGAATGTCACCCCAGAACAAAATATATGTTTTTGCGGACACTATGAATCCTGGCCTGCAACACCTGGGACACCAGATTCAGGGTATTGCTATTTTGGCAATTTAATGTCACCCCAGAACAAAATATATTTTTTGGCCGACACTATTATATTTTGCCAGCCACAGCTGAAACCACTGATTTATGGTATTGCTATTTTGGCAATTGAATTTAACCCCAGAAAAAAATATATGTTTTTGCGGACACTATGAATCCTGGCCTGCAACAGCTGGGACACCAGATTCAGGGTATTGCTATTTTGGCAATTGAATTTCACCCCAGAACAAAATATATGTTTTTGCTGACACTATGAATCCTGGCCTGTAGCAGCTGGGTCACCAAATTCAGGGTATTGCTATTTTGGCAATTGAATGTCACCCCAGAACAAAATATATGTTTTTGCGGACACTATGAATCCTGGCCTGCAACAGCTGGGACACCAGATTCAGGGTATTGCTATTTTGGCAATTGAATTTCACCCCAGAACAAAATATATGTTTTGATGGACACTATGAAACGTGGCCTGCAACAGCTGGGACACCAGATTCAGGGTATTGCTATTTTGGCAATTGAATGTCACCCCAGAACAAAATATGTTTTTGCAGATACTATGAATCCTGGCTTGCAACAGCTGGGATACCATTTGGCAATTGAATGTCACCCCAGAACAAAATATATGTTTTGGCGGACACTGTTATATTTTGCCAGCCACAGCTGAAACCACTGATATATGTTTTTGCGGACACTATGAATCCTGGCCTGCAACAGCTGGGACACCAGATTCAGGGTATTGCTATTTTGGCAATTGAATTTCACCCCAGAACAAAATATATGTTTTGATGGACACTATGAAACATGGCCTGCAACAGCTGGGACACCAGATTCAGGGTATTGCTATTTTGGCAATTGAATTTCACCCCAGAACAAAATATATGTTTTGACGGACACTATGAAACGTGGCCTGAAACAGCTGGGACACCAGATTCAGGGTATTGCTATTTTGGCAATTGAATGTCACCCCAGAACAAAATATATGTTTTTGCGGACACTATGAATCCTGGCCTGCAACAGCTGGGACACCAGATTCAGGTTATTGCTATTTTGGCAATTGAATTTCACTCTAGAACAAAATATATGTTTTGGCGGACACTATGAAACGTGGCCTGCAACAGCTGGGACACCAGATTCAGGGTATTGCTATTTTAGCAAGTGAATTACACCCCAGAACATACTATATGTTTTGGCGGACACTATTATATTTTGCCAGCCATAGCTGAAACCACTGATTTATGGTATTGCTATTTTGGCAATTGAATTTCACCACAGAAAATAATCTATCTTTTGCCAGACAGCAGACAGTATTATACTTGTCTAGCCAAAGCTGGAACACCAGATTTAGGGGATCAGTATTTGGGCAATTGTATTTAACCCCTTAATAAAATATAGAAATTGCTATCCTGAGTTTCTAGGGGTGACAATTAGCACAGCCAAGCCCCTGATGTAGGATATAGCAAAAAAAATTTAGTATTGATGGATTGATGGACTTGGTGGCAACTTTTTCTGGTGCACCACAAGTCACAAAATGGCCGACGATCACCCCAGAAAATAAGTGACAGAAAAACGCTCTGTGCAGCCTAAAAACCAGTGAGCAAGTAACTAGCAGAAGTTCAATCATTCACAGCTGTAGATCGATCCGTTCATTAGGTGCTGTTGCTGACTTTTCTCTGCCTAATCTCGCCCTCACAGAATCTGCGTCCTCTCCCTACACTAATCAGAGCAGTGTGACGTGCGGCGCTACGTGACTCCAGCTTAAATAGAGGCTGGGTCACATGCTGCACTTGTCCAATCACAGCCATGCCATTAGTAGGCATGGCTGTGATGGGTTCTTAGGGCAAGAAGTAAAACGCTAGCTGATTGGCTGCTGTGCAGCCCTTCAGAAAGTGGGAAGTAATCGGAGAAACAACGAACCCGAACTTTTTTGAAAATGTCCGGGTTCGGGTCCGTGTCCCGGACACCCCGAACGATGCTCGGACTGTTTGCTCAACACTAGTCTTGGGGAGACGGACTGTTTTAAACAGCTGATGGCGTTGGCTGTCCCACAGTACATCTTTCCCAGCCGCCACTACTTTTCCAGACGAGCCCTCCCTTCCCTGCACAACCAAGTGGAGAATAAAATCAAGTGTGCGCTGCGCAACGCCATCTGTGGCAAGGTCCACATAACCACAGATACATGGTCCACTAAGCACAGACAGGGACACCATATCTCCTTAACTGCACACTGGGTAAATGTAGTGGCGGCTGGGCCTGAGGCGGATAGCGGTTTGGCGAATTTTCTTCCACCACCGAGGATCGCAGAGCATTATTCTTTGTCTCCTGTTGCCTTCTCCACCTACTCCGCTTCCTCCTCTTCTACCACCTCCTCATCCGGTCAGCGAAAGACCTTCACCACCAACTTCAGCACCACCAGGGTAAACGTTAGCAGGCGGTATTAAAACTCATGTGTTTAGGGGACAAACCCCCAACTGCACAGGAGCTGTGGAGGGGCATAGAAGAACAGACCAATGAGTGGTTGCTGCCAGTGAGCCTCAAGCCCGGCCTGGTGGTGTGTGATAATGGGCGAAATCTCGTAGCAGCTCTGACGCGCATCTCGTAGCCGGTTTGACACGCATCCCTTGCCTGGTGCATGTCCTCAATTTGGTAGTGCAGAAATTCCTTAAAAACTATCCAGACACGTCAAAGCTGCTGCAGAAAGTGCGGTCCGTCTGTGCGCACTTTAGGCGTTCTCACCCTGCTGCTGCTTGCCTGTCTGCGCTGCAGCGTAACTTCGGCCTTCCTGCTCAACTACTCATATGCGACATGCCCACCAGGTGGAACTCCACCTTGCATATGCTGGAGAGACTGTGCGAGCAGCAGCAGGCGATAGTGGAGTTTCAGCTGCAGTACGCACGGGTCAGTCGCTCTGCGGAACAGCACCACTTCACCACCAATGACTGGGCCTCCATGCGAGACCTGTGTACCTTGTTGCGGTCTTTTGAGTACTCATCCAACATGGCCAGTGCTGATGATGCCGTTGTAAGCATTACAATACCACTTCTATGTCTCCTTGAAAAAACAATTACCGCGATGATGGAAGAGGATGTGGCAAAGTAGGAGGAGGAAGAGGGGGTATTTCACAGGGTTTCTGGCTGGTCATTCAGAAGTGGCTCAGATTGTGGGTTCCTGCACCAGCAGAGGCCAGGTACACATGGTACACATGCAGTTCTGGAGGAGGAGGATGAGGTAGAGGAGGAGGAACCGGGTTCACTTCAGGGTGGCACCCGACCCAGCTCATGGCGATCACTGAGGGTGGTTGGGGGGATACGGAGGACACAGACGATACACCACCTACAGAGGACAGCTTAACCTTACCACTGGGCAGCCTGGCACACAAGCTACATGCTGCAGTGCCTGCGCAACGACAGCAGAGTTTCCCACATTGTAACTTGTGCTGACTACTGGGTTGCCACCCTGCTGGATCCCCGCTACAAAGACAATGTGCTCTCCTTAATTCCCGCAGTGGAGCGTGATAGGAAGATGCGCGACTACGAGCGCACGCTGGTAGACACTCTCCTGATGGCATTCCCAACTGACACTGGGGGACAAGTGGAAGCACAATGTGAAGGCAGAGGAGGAGGAGGAATAGGTCACCAATGCAGCTGTGTCACAGGCAGCACCTCAGAAGGCAGGGTTAGCATGGTCGACATGTGGAAAAGCTTTTTGAATGCACCACAGCAACCTGCACCACCAGCTGATATGGAACGTCTTAGCAGGAGGCAGCATTCGAACAACATGGTAGAACAGTACGTGTGCACATTCCTACACAAACTGACTAATGGTTCTGCCCCATTCAACTTCTGGGTCTCCAAATTGTCCACATGGCCTGAGATTGCCCTTTATGCCTTGGAGGTGCTGGCCTGAAGGGGCGTCATTACAAACACAGCCGCCTGTCTACAGTCAACATGGACAAGCTCATGTTCATTAAAATGAACCAGGCATGGATCCTACAGGACTTGTCCGTACCTTGTGCGGAATAGACATTTATAACCGCCTCAACCATACATTCTTGTACTCCAGTGCACTTATTCATTGACTCCTTTTTTTATTTGTACCATTATTTTGTGGGCTACCCAATTTTAAAAACCAAAAAAAAAAAAACCTTTTAGGATACCCCCTCCTCCTCCTTCATTACTGCTTCTACCAACAACACAACATTCGCCACCTCCTCAACCTCCGACTCCGCATGCACCTCCTCCTCTGAGTTTCTGGTTAATAATGTTAAATTTTTATTTGTTTTATCTTATTTTAAGTTATTTTCCAATCAACATTTGTTTGCAGGGCACTTACCAACATTTTGCTGCCTTTTGCAGCCCTATAGTTCTTACCAGAATTTTGTTACAGCCATATTTGTGCCCAAAAGTTCGGGTACACATTTACTTCATTGGTGGGTGACATGAAGCCTGTGTTGCCGTGAATAAACCTCTCCTCTGTCTGGGTGCAAGGGGCCTACATTAGTGAAAATCGCCTGTTTCATTGGTGGGTGACATGAAGCCTGTTTTGCCATGAATGAACCTCTCCTCTGTCTGGGTGCCAGGGGCATACATTTCTGAAAATCGCCTGTTGAATTGGTGGATGACGTGAAGCCTGTTTTGCCGTGAATGAACCTCTCCCCTGTATGGGTGCCAGGGGCTTACATTTCTGAAAATCGCCTGTTGCATTTGGGGATGACATGAAGCCTGTTTTGGCGTGAATGAACCTCTCCTCTGTCTGGGTGCCAGGGGCCTAACTTACTGAAAATCGCCTGTTCTATTGGTGGGTGACATTCACCTTTTTTTTGGCGTGAATGAACCTCTCCTCTGTCTGGGTGCCAGGGGCCTACCTTACTGAAAATCTCCTGTTCCATTGGTGGGTGACATTAACCTCTTATTGCCATGAATAAACCTCTCCTCTGTCTGGGTGCCAGGGGCCTACATTTCTGAAAATTGCCTGTTCGATTGGTGGATGACATTAACCTCTTTTTGCCGTGAATGAACCTCTCCTCTGGGTGCCAGGGGCCTACATTTCTGAAAATCGCCTGTTCCATTGCTGGGTGACATTAACCTCTTTTTTTTTTTTGCCATGAATGAACCTGTCCTCTTTCTGGGTGCCATGGGCCTACATTAGTGACAATTGCCTGTTCCATTGGTGAGTGACATTAACCTCTTTTTGCCATAAATGAACCTCTCCTCTGTCTGGGTACCAGGGGCCTACATTAGTGAAAATCACCTGTTCCATTGGTGGGTGACATAAAGCCTGTTTTGCCGTGAATGAACCTCTCCTCTGTCTGGGTGCCAGGGGCCTACATTTCTGAAAATTGCTTGTTGCATTGGTGGAGGACATGAAGCCTGTTTTTCCGTGAATGAACCTCTCCTATGTCTGGGTGCCAGGTGCCTAACTTATTGAAAATCGCCTGTTTCATTGGTGGGTGACATTAACCTCTTTTTTGCAGTGAATGAACCTGTCCTCTGTCTGGGTGCCAGGGGCCTACATTAGTGACAATCTCCTGTTCCATTGGTGGGTGACATTAACCTATTTTTGCCATGAATGAACCTTTCCTCTATCTGGGTGCCAGGGGCCTAACTTATTGAAAATCGCCTGTTCCATTGGTGGGGACATTAACCTCTTTTTTGCCGTGAATGAACCTGTCCTCTGTCTGGGTGCCAGGGGCCTACATTAGTGACAATTGCCTGTTCCATTGGTGGGTGACATTAACCTCTTATTGCCGTAAATAAACCTCTCCTCTGTCTGGGTGCCAGGAGCCTACATTTCTGAAAATCGACTGTTGCATTGGTGGATGACACAAAGCCGGTTTTGCCTTGAATGAACCTCTCCTCTGTCTGGGTGCCAGGGGTCTACATTTCTGAAAATCGCCTGTTGCATTGGTGTGTGACATGAAGCCTGTTTTTCCGTGAATGAACCTCTCCTCTTACTGGGTGCCAGGGGCCTACATTTCTGAAAATTTGCCTGTTGCATTGGTGGATGACATGAAGCCGATTTTGCTGTGAATGAACCTCTCCTCTGTCTGGGTGCCAGGGGCCTACATTTCTAAATATCACCTGTTCCATTGATGGGTGACATTAACCCAGTTTTGCTAGTGATAAGCCCCTGCTGTGCATTGCTGGCAGGAAACCAAATTTTCCCCTCAACCTCCTTCTCCATATCTACTTCCTCCTCCGAGTTGCCAATCAATAATGTTTAATTTTTATTTATTTAATTTTATTTTAGGTCAAGTAATTTCCCTATCCACATTTGTTTTCAGGGCATGTACCTATATTTTGCTGCCTTTTGCAGCCCTCTAGCCCTTTTGAGGGCTATTTTACAGCGATTTTAGTGTCCAAAAGTTTGGGTCCCCATTGACTTCAGTGGGGTTCAGGTTCGGGGTCAAGTTCGGGTTAAGTTCGGATCGCGAACCCAAACTTTTTTGTGAAGTTCGGCCGAACCCGTTGAATCCGAACTTCCAGGTGTTCGCTCAACTCTACTCATGTCATCTCTCCATCTGAAATTGTATCCTTCAAAAACTAAACTTCCTGTATTTTCTCCATCTACTAACCTTCAGTGCAAGTAATTGCACTGGTCTTCCATACAGTATACGTATAATTCAATTTAAACTTTTCACTCTCACCCACAAAGCTCTCCACTGTGCTGTAACATCTTTCATAGTCCAAACCTCTCACCCCTGTCTCCAAGACTTCTCTCAAGCTGCATCAGCTCTCTGGAATGCACTACCCCAGACAATCTTGTTAATCCTACAACTCCTACTGTTTCAGACACTCCCTAAAACATGTCTCTATCACATTCCCTGGTCTATCACATCCCTTAATCTAACTTTTTTCATTCATCCCTTTCAACATTATTCCTAAGATTGTTTCATCCAACAGTATCCACCACCCCTGCACTCAAAAGATCTACAGTTATTGGTTGGTGGCTGGTATCTTTATATGTAGTCACCTATTATTATTTTTAATGTCTTGGGAGCAGGATCCTCACTTCTCTTGTTTTAACTGTTGATTTAGTTTGTTACACTGTAATGTCGGACTTTGCTTGTATGTTTGCCCTCTGATTGTATAGTGTTGTGAAATATGTTGGCTCTGCTTAAAGGTAACTGCCATTTCACTACCAAAAATGAAATTCATAACATATGTGATGCTAAAGTGAAGTTATTCATGAAGCTGCATTTTTTTTTAGCTAAATTTACCTTTCTGATGTCTGTATTCAGCCCTTAGCAACCATACTTCTCTGTGCCTGTATTTCAGCGTCTTCCTAAAATGGTATCTGCTGAATTTCCTGTGGTGATGTTTGCCCTTTCTTGAGGCCGTCCTGTATTTCCCTCACTTCCCATAAGCCCTTGCTCTCCTCACATGCACTAGCACACAAGCAGGACCAATCAGAATGCAGACATACTCCTCCACTACCCAAGAGCAGTGTGCATATTTTTGCAGCCAGGTGCCCCCTATACTTTTGTAACACAGCCAAATACTCACCTAGTTCCTCCTAGCAAGCTCCAACACACTCTTCCCTCTAGAAATGCGATGTACACTGTCAGATCGCACTGCTGTGAAGGAAGACAAGCAGTGCTTATTCTCTCCAGCAGCACATTGTGTATAATGCATTTTCACTTAGGGTATATTATTAATATGACATACCTCTTAAAAAAAAGATATAGGGGTAGGCATCACAGACTACTTGCAGCCATGTGGGCTGGGAGGAAGAGTCAGTGTCCTACAACACTGTGAACGTGCATCCAGGGCTGAGCTCATCCTCCCAGAGCTGATCCGTCTCTTGTTTTGAATATGGAGAAGATGGACTGCACATGGCAATGCACAGAGGAGAGGGCTGCACAATGGTAAAGTGGCACACATTTGTGGGAGTTTGTATCATGCAAAACAGAAAATTTTTAAATTTTAAAACACAAATGCACATATGCTGTAGGGTATACTATACCATTACAGTATAAAAAATGAAACGGCAGTTACAATTTAAATAAAGACTATTTTATCAACCACAGTCCTCCTCGTACACAATTGCGGTATACTGTTTCTGCACTATACAAGTTTCTCTGTTATAAGAATATATATCAATTTGAAACTGTTGAATCAATAGAAGTCATTGAAAGGCCACTCAGTATTTTAAAATCAAGAACTATGTGAGTCTCTCTCATTGACTGGCCATAAGGAATCGCTAACCAGTTTGTTGCATACAATACAGTATGGGCTTCATGTTAGTGATTCCATTGAGCTTGGGATGCCATTAAGTGGATGTCCAAATGTCCAAATTCTTACTCTCTCCTTTACAATCTCGGCACTCCTTATTACTTGTTCCAAACTAAAATACTTAATTTAATTTAAATGTAATTCAGCCTTTTATTTTAAATAGTCTATTGTAATTTTCAGATATTTGGATATGTGAATGCCTCCAGGTAATGGCAGAAATTGAAAAAGTATCAACTAATTTGGGCTTCCACATACCACTGAATGCATCTTAAGTATGGACCCAGCATGCTCTCAAATTTTGGGACTAAGAAAAGCATATTAAAAGAAGATTTAAATGCCCATTGCATATACTGTAGATAGATAGATATTGTTAGTAACTGTTCTTGAAATAATTTTCTGTTCCCTTCAAAACAAATAAAGTCACAGAAGTAAGTATGTACATCATCAGCGACATTTGCCAAGTTATTTCAATGAGAGAGCTGGTTAGGAAAACTTATTATATTTGGTTTCATATCTTGGCATGAAATTCTAATTTATCTTCCTTGAGTTTGCATTCTAAAAGAGGCTTTCTGAGCAGTTTTCCTGTGTAAACCATAATCAGGAAAGTGGCTACAGGCAAAAGACATCATTTCTAATTTTTGCATTAGAAAACAACATATAAAGTAACACATCCACAAGACATTTAAAGTTTTCACACTTTCATCCTGTCTCATTCAAGCTTGTTGAATATTTATCATGAACTGGAAGCAAAATGAAATTAAAATCTTCAGAGTCTCATTAAAGAGAACCATTTCTTTCTTGTTAAATCTTAATAACTAGCTGTGATCTTCTCTAATGGCCTGTTGTGCTCATGATGTCTAACATTCTTATTTGTATTTTTTTACTTCTCACATCAGGATACTGTTGTCATATACCTTCTTAGCACTGACAGTCTTAGCACTGACAGTAACTTCACCAGTGCAGTTTTGACATAAATATAAGTCAGATTCTGCAATAAACTAATTTGATGCTAAGTATCTATTTCATGTTACATTACAGAAACTGATTGTAACTTACTACTGAGTTTTAGCCTAGTCATTACAGTGTCAATGCGCACACAAGACTGCAGAAGCTCAGTCAGTGTTAGGTGTATATGGACAACAATACTGACAAAAGCCTGGGTTTCTCCTTCACCGCACTAGATCAAGTACCAAGACTATATAAATAAATGACAAAAATCTCAACGGACCCCCGTGTCATTGTTGCAGCTCTCTTATTGCTCAAATTTGTGACTACATATGATTTGCATATCCACACTGTGTTCACAGAATTTATATAAATAAACAATAAGTGAAACCCTCATTTAGTCCTTTTGGACTTAGACTATCCGGCCTAAAAATCTGTAGTTAATGTGTGGGTAGTAAATGTGCACCGAATTATGCTAACTTATTTTTGGGATGGTGGGAGAAGACGATTGTATTCACAGAACATTTTTTTCAATACACTAATCACATTTTATTTTGTAGCAGGTATATAGAGGATGTTTACATTTTATGGGATGGCACTATAGAACTCTTCAATGAATTTGTCAATTTTCTTAACCAGAATGATATTGGTATGAAATTCACTTCAGTATATAATGAACACATGTTGACCTTTCTGGACCTTAGGATCCGTGTGGATCCTGGTGGACACGTCCTAACTGAGGTATATCGAAAACCGACCTCTACAAATAATTTTTTGCATTGTCAAAGCTTCCATCCTTTGCCACTGAGAAAGGGAATCCCTACAGGCCAGTACATCCGGGCTCGTAGAAATTGCACTGAAGATTCTAGCTTTCTTAGTGAAAGGCATTCATTTAGTGTGGGATCACAGGAGGGAGAGTGTTTCAATAACAATCACAAGTCCCCTCAGGAGGATGCGACGCTATGTTTATTAATATTGTCGGGTTAGATGGTTCATAGGACCTCAGCGTGATAATATCATCTTCTCTGAATAGAAAAACAAAAAATAAACTAACATTTTTATTAATTCAAATTACTTATCACTAAGGAACACACATGTTAAAACTCCTCAGGGATATCAGGCTAAGAGATCAGGCTTGTACTAATTAAAAGCCTGATACACGGCGAGTACACGGCGAAACATGTAGGGATGCAGGTTTAAGATTTTAGTTTCAGGGATAATCAGGCAGGGACCCACAAGTGGGAAATTGCTATCAGATTAGCGAGACCTAGCGACTCCTATATAGAAGTGCGATTCGAATGGGTGGTATAGTCCGGCCCGGACAAGTCTAAACACGGACATGGAGGACTAGTACTAATTAGTACAAGCCTGATCTCTTAGCCTAATATCCCTGAGGAGTTTTACCTTGTGTGTTACTTAGTGATAAGTAATTTGAATTAATAAAAATGTTAGTTTATTTATTGTTTTTATAGTCAGAGAGGATGCAATAATCATGCTGAGGTCCTATGGACCATCTGACCCGACAACACAGGAGGGAGAGTGCACATCCCAACCAGTGACAAGTCAATTAATAACAAACACACCATGCATCATAGACAGGCAGCAGTTTATTTTTAACCATTTTGTTTTTGCTCACGTAGCACTATTAATATTAGCAATAAAGGCTATGTTTAAATCAGACACTATATCTGGGTCAAGATAGGTTATCAACCAACCAGGCTTTTGTCAGTATTTTTGTCTAAGTATACCTTTACCCAGATAGGGTCTACTAGTTTGATGTATTGAGGTGTATATGGGCACATTTAATGAGATCATAGGGTTAGATACTTTGAAAGAAGTTTTCTGCAAGTACAAATTGATGGGCTATTCTTAGGATAGGCTATCCGTGTGCAGTTTATGAACTCAAAACCAGGAGTGAAATAAAAAAAAGGGTGGTCTTATCTGTTCTTTATACTTTCTTTCCTTTTGTGATCGACTATTGACTTTGTCTTCTAGAACTGCACGCAGACACCTGACTGTTTCGTCATACCCTTACTGACCTCTGGGACTGCTCATCATACTGTAGTCTGATCCACAATTGAAATATGGGAGGGAAGGTGGATAAATAGCACCACTGCAAACTTTGCTTTATTTGATCATACTCCTCACTACTGCCAAATATGTAAACCATACCATCAACACAAGAAGTAAAATAAAAGTGGAAGTTGCATGTGCTACTGAGACTAAGCAGAGCCTGGAATGAGGATGGTGAGTATTATTGTCTGTTACCTATTGGATAAATCTAATAGATATGCATGCACCAATTAAAATAATTGGTGCATGCTTTCTAAGGTTATAGTCATGCGTTTAGGTTTCCTGATGAGATTTTGGAAGACAAAAATAGAAGTGGATTAAAAGAGAACTTGTTAAGGACAGATATTACTGCTCCTTTCTGTTGCATTCCCTCCTTGTATTGGCTTCCAAAACTGCAACAGGAAACCTTTCTGTGTGACTGTACCCTAAGCGAGGCTCCCATCGCCCTCTCTAAATCCAACCCTTGTGATAAGCAGAATGCAGAGTCCATAGTATTTGTTGGAGCATCATATTTGCTTTAATGCAATGTATTTGTATATACCATATAACTATAAGTTACACCAGATCATAAAGAGGAGGAAAATAAGAAAAATCTATTTGTTCATCAGACCTCAGATCCGACCCCAATTAGATCCGCAAGCTCCATCAGACCTCAGATTAGACCTCTATTAGATCCCAAGTCCTCCTCAGTTCAAACTCCCAAGCTCCATCAGAGTTCAGAAGAGACCCTCATCAGACCTCTGTAACAAATCCCCATTCCTCCTCAGACCTCAGATCAGACGGCCATCAGACCCCCAAGCTCTATTAGACCTTAGATTAGGCCCCCAAGCTGCATCAGACCTCAGATCAGACCCCCATCAGACCTTTGTATCAAATCTCCATTCCTCCTCAGACCTCAGATCAGAGCTCCATCATTCAAAAAAAATGAACCTCTCCTGCTCCGGACCACACACTCTTCCTGCACTTATTTCTACTTAGTCTTCTTCCGGGCCCCACACTGCACTGTGATGTGACATTGCACAATGTTGGGTCATAGTGCACACCTACCTCTCCCCTTCTGCATACTAATGACAGCTTCCATAATGGAAGCGGTCATTACCATTTGCACCATAAGATGCACTGCCATATTCCCCCTGCTTTTGGGGGGAAAAAGTGCATATTATAGTCTGCAAAATATGGTAGAGATAGATAGATAGATAGATAGATAGATAGATAGATAGATAGAATTATAGTAAATTGTTACTATATTTATTTCATCCTAGCACATTTTGCTTTATGATTGGACTACATGAGGATTAACACACAGTGTATTGGTTAAATGATTTCTGCTTCTAATATGGGGATATGGGGTAGTGATGATAGCATGGCTTGATTTAAAAGTTGGGGACCAGAACTTTAATAAGATGAGGGTTAATACCGTTCGGGCGATTCCTCTGGCGAAGAGCACAGCAACCCACAAACACTGGAATCCACCGAACTGGAACCATATGAAATCCTCCTTTCCTGGAACAGGCAAGAGAACATTCCAAAGTAGCAATTCCCCCCAAGTACGAGACGAGGCTCTGTATTGATGGTTAAACGGAATCCCCTTTATTGAGGGCTACCTGCCCGGTATTTATGCAGGTCTCCCACCTGACGTACACTCCCCTAGGGGACCAGAAGGAAGACTGAGAAACAGGAGATAGAGTAGCCAATCACACACAATGGGATAATAGAAACACAACCAGCATATTCCTCACCTCTGTCTAGGAGATAATTGAGTCAATTACTGTATCTCCACAATTATGTCCAAGCTGAAAAGTTACTTTTTATACATTTTTATAGCTTTGTGAGTTTACATCATATACACATAAAACTTATATTATTTTTACTAGTATAACTTAGAGACAAACATATATCAAAAATTCACTCAAATAGGTTCAGGGGTTTAAAAGTTAGATCAAAGTCCTTTGTGACCAAATGAAGCATGGCTTTTCTGTCTTTGCATGGAAAAATCAAGCGTTTCAACATAGTCTAAAGGCAGCAGGCGGGCAACCAGGCTCCTCCGATGCACAGTGGTGAGATTTGTCCTGTCATAGATAGTAAATAGTTTCATGGAATTGCTCACTAAATGATTGGCATACTTGCTACTTCGTACACAGATAAAATACATTTTACAAATGTAAGTACTAAGAATACACATATCTTTGCATGAGATACCCAAGCTATATACAGAGCAACTACACATCATAACAAATGGATGAGCAGAATAATTTTGGACTTTAACATTATCAGAGGTTTAGGTGAGATCTTTGAAATTTGCATACTGATTCCATAAAACTTCCTGGCTATCAATCAGATGTTAAGAAAACGGTCTCATGGTACAGTTGCCATCAAAACTGTGAAATTCCCATTGCAACTTAGGTTTATTATCCACATTTAGACTTCCTACACAAGCTCAGGTTTTAATCAGGTTTTGTTCTCATTTTCTGATGCAGTTTTCAGACAAAAAACAGATCTGGGTTCACAAAAGAGGAGAAGTAAAATCTGCCTGTTATACGTTTTCTCTCTAATGATCTCTTTATGATCCAAACCTGGTTTTGGCTTCAATAACTGCATCATAAAACCTGAACAAAACCAAATCAAAACCTGATTTGTTGACTTTGCCATTTGATTGAATTTTAGAAATATGGCATGGAATAAGTCAAGAAGACAATTTAAAAAGTTAAAAGAATAATTCACTGATTTACATAGACACTGCATTTTCATAGAGATATAGTTGGAAGCATAGCTCTTAAGCTCAAAGTTAAAAGAACAATGGTTATACTACTGGGATGTGGCAGAAAGTAGGATCTATCACTGTCTGTCACCAGATTCCTGAGGAGACAGGTAGTAAAAAACCCTTGACTGACTACAAAAGAACTGCAGCAAGATTTGTTGGCAGCAGGCACTGAGGTTTCAGACACATACAGTACTAAACGCTGAAGGTCTCCATGCCTGAACTCCAAGACGTACATCTCTTCTGATCTAAAAATAAAAGAAATGTTGGCTCCAATATGCTCAAACCAAATAAATAAGCCACATAGTTATGGTATTCAGTTTTGCGAAGAGTAGAGATGAGCGAATCGAAGCTGACGAAGTGTAATTCGATCCGAATTTCTGGAAAAATTCGGTTTGCACCAAATGAGATTTTCCTCACGCTTAGTGGTTACGAATAAGATTTTTTCCTAAAAGGCTGCTACACATGAGAGGACTCTGGGAAGGCGGGATCACCCATACTGACATGCATGCAGCCAATCAGCGGCCAGCCAGCCTATAAATACGGCACCCATCTTAGATTCTGCCATTCACCAGCGTGCTTAGTGCAGGGAGAGACTTGTCTGCAGGACAGTGATAGGGAAGACTTGATTGTGGTGAATAAAAATGATTTTCAAGTACAGGGAAAGATTACACCTTGCTGCACTGATTGGGGATCCAATTTGCCATTATACAGCTCTGTAATTCCAGCAAACCTGTCTTATTAGGGTACAAGTGCTGTTTGATACAGGCATTAACAGGGTTTATTACAAGGAAAGATTTCTACATTTTATTTGCCCTTGTGCGGTGCAGTTATATATTCCAAAGCATTTTTTGTCTTGTATTAGTGAAAAACGGGCTTATTAGCCTTTGTGTGGTAAAGAGCGATAATTACAGCCCTTTTTCTCGTGTATTGGTTGAAAAAGGAAAAATATATTTGCTGCTCAGCGGTGCAGTTATGTGTTTTATAACCCTTTTTTGCATGTATTAGTGGAAAAAAATATTTCCCATTCAGCGGTGCAGTTATCGGTTTTAAAGCCCTTTTTTACGTGTATTAGTGGAAAAAGGAAAAATATATTTTCTGCTCTGCAGTGCAGTTTTAAAGCCCTTTTTTCTGTGTATTAGTTGAAAAAGAAAAACAGATTTGCCGCTCAGCGGTGCAGTTATCTGTTCTAAAGTCTTTTTTTCTGTGTATTAGTGGAAAAAGAAAAAAGTATCTTTGATGCTCAGCGGTGCAGTGATATATTCGGAAGCCCTGTATGCCGTGTATTAGTGGTGAAATAAAAATATATTTGCCGTCCAGCGTTGCATTTATCTGTTGAAAACCCTGTTGTGTAAAAGTAGAAAAAAAATTAGGGCCTAATTGCCGTTCTGCGGTGCAGTGATATATTCTAAAACCCAGTCTGCCGTGTATTAGACCTCTTTCACAAGGGCGTCCCAGATTTGCTCCAGATGCATCCCGGGTGCATTGCGGGAAACCCACACGAGTGCTCACGCAATTTCAGTCAGTTTTGACTGCGATTGCATTGCGTTGTTCAGTTTTTTTCAGCGCGAGTGCAATGCATTTTGTACGTGCATGATAAAAAACTGAATGTGGTACCCAGACCCAAACTTCTTCACTGAAGTTCAAGTTTGGGTTCAGTGTTGTGTACATTTTATTATTTTTGGAAATAATCGCATTCTTAATACAGAATGCTTACTAAAATGTAACTTAAGGAGTTAAAAAATAAAAAAAAATTACTCACCTCATCCACTTGATCGAGCAGCCAACATCGTCTTCTTTCTTCTTCTTTCAGGACCTGCAAAAGGACCTTTAATGACATCATCGCGCTCACCACGTGGTGAGCATGGTGACATCAGCGCAGGTCTTGCTGAATGAAGATATAAGGATTCTTCTATCTTCATTCAACAGTACCTAGCTGACGTCACCGCGCTCACCATGTGGTGAGCGTGATGACGTCACCAAAGGTCCTTTTGCAGGTCCTTAAAGAAGAAGAAAGAAGACGATGCCGGCTATGTGATCAAGTGAATGAGTTATTTTTTTATTTTTTTTTAACCCCTCAAGTCACATTTTAGTAAGCATTCTGTATCAAGAATGCTATTATTTTCCTTTATAACGATGTTATAAGGGAAAATAATACAGTAAAATGAATTTTATCAACTTACTTACATTTTCTTCTAGCAACCATGCGTGAAAATCGCATTGCATCCGCACTTGCTTGCGGATGCTATGCGATTTTCACTCAGCCCCATTAATTTCTATGGGGCCTGCGTTGTGTGAAAAATGCAGAATATAGAACATGCTGCAATTTTCACAATTCGCAATGCACAAGTGATGCTTGACAATCACCACTCATCTGCACAGCCCCATTAAAGTGAATGGGTCCGGATTCAGTGTGGGTGCAATGCGTTCACATCACGCATTGCACCCGCGTGGAATTCTCGCCCGTGTAAAAGAGGCCTTAGTGGCGAAATAAAAAATATTTGATCTAACATTTGATTATTTGATCTAACAGTATGTCAGACAGAGAAGTGCCAGGCCCTGCACAGGGGAGTGGCAGAGGCGTAAATATTTCTGGTGCAGGAAGAGATCGCAGCAGAGTATGGGGCCATGGCGGCAGGGGTCACTTCGAGAGGTCTGAGCTCCCAGTGTCAGTTAGTGGTCGTGTGGTGACCAGCAACCCAGCGGTTCTTGAATGGTTGACTCGATGTTCGACTTCATCGCAAGTGACATCAGACACCCCCAGCCAAGAGTCAGTGGATTCGTCAGACACAACCCTTAGTTGGCATTGCCCGGGAGCAGGCCCTGTGCCCTCACCTGTCCTCAACCCGTCTCTGTCCTTTCCTCGAATAGGCGGGCAAGTAGTGATGAGGAGAGTGGCATAGTAGCTAGTGTCCCAGAGACAGTTGAGGAGCACATCAGTGACGTGCAGAAAGTATTCGATGATGATGATGTAGATGTTCACACTTAGGAGCCGGGTGACGAAGGGGCTTCATTTTTTCTTTTTTTTTCTTTATATAATATTTGTAATATTATAAAATCTGTTGTCTCCACGATAAATCTTGTTCATGCCAGGCAGGTTCCCCCAGAAGTATTTGGCTCGATGAGCAGCCGATACCACAATTGCATCAATCTTTGCAGGATTTGTCTCCAGGTGGAGAGAAATAGTTTTTTGGAATGCTTTCTCCATCACAACCACGTAGTAGAATAAACAGAAGACTGGACCATTCTCTCCTGTTGTAGGCAACACTTAATTTTTTTATTACATTTATTAAATAACAAATTGATCCAAAACTTGATTAAAACTCTAAGAAAGTAAACTTAAATTCACCAATATATTATCTAAATCTTAGAGGGAAATTCCCAGAAAATCAATTTGCCAAGCCTTTTGTGCTGGAGAACGTGTATTATTAAATCATGTTTTAACATTTCACGACCGCCCATTGACTATAAGCGTCCTTGGGCTGGTCATTTATCTCTGAATGGACATTCTGGAACGTCCATTCAGAGATGGCAGCTGCATGCTAATCGTGCAGCTGGCGAGAGGGGGGCCAGCTGTCAGTGACAGCAAGGCAACCCAGAGAGAAGGCAGGGACTGTTCCTCGGTGTCCCTGCTTTCTAGATCGCTGTATACACAGCGCTCAATGAGCACTGGGTATACAGGTCAGAAAGCACTTTGCCACTTCCTGTCCCGGCCCAGCGGTCAGCTGGAGGAGTACGGGAGCTGTCGGGTCTTCCACAGACCTCGATCAGCCCTGCATTGAGGCTGTACTGCATTGTATACTGCTGTACAGCCTCTCTGGGGGGTGTATTTCCCCTGTAACTGGGGCTACTATGTCAGCCCCAGTTACAGGAGAAAACAATAGTCTTGTATGACCTTATGGGGAATGCAAAGTGTAAAATAAAATAAAATAAAAAAGTTGTATAAAAAAACTGCAAAAGTAGGTTTCACATGTGAAAAAAAATTCACTAATTAAGTAATTAAAAAAATGTTAAAAATAGAAAAAAATAAATATATAGACATACGGTATTTAGTATTGCCGCGTCCGTGATGGCCGCCTCTATAAATATATCACATGATCCACCCCGTCCAATGCTATTATTGTGTTAAAGTGAAATAAATAAGAAAAAGTATACATATTATGTTTCGCCGTGTCCGTAACAACCTTCTCTATAAAAATATCACATTACCTAACCCCTCAGATAAACACCATTAAAAAAAACAGTGCCAAAAAGCCATTTTTTTCACCTAACATCACAAGCACTCAAAAAGGCGTATGCCCCCAAAATAAAGACTAGTCAAACCATCACCTCATCTCGCAAAAAATGAGACCCTAACTAAGACAATCAGTCAAAAAATAAAAAAGCTATGGCTCTCATACTATGGAGACACTAAAGAATCATTTTTTTTGTTTCAAAAATGCTATTATTGTATAAAAACTTACCGGTAAATAAATAAGAAAAATTATACATATTAGTTATTGCCACGACCGTAAAGATCTGCTCTATAAGAATGTCACATGAACTAACCCTTCAGGTGAAAATAATTAAATAAAAACTGTGCTAATACAACGCATTTTTGGTCACCTTGCCCCATAAAGTGTAATAATGAATGATCAAAAAATCATATGTACCAATAAAATCATCATCTCTTCCTGCAAAAAATGAGCCCCTGCATGAGACGATCGGCAGAAAAAATAAATAAATATGGCATTCAGAAAATGGAGACACATAAACATAATATTTTTTAAAAAAATGCTTTTAGACATATCTGATATTATTGCATCCATAACAACCTGCTCTATAAAAATAGCACAGGATCTTCCCTGTCAGATGAGTGCTGTAAAAAAAATAATAATAATAAGTGCCAAAACAGTCATTTTTTGGTTACCTTGCCTCACAAAAACTTAATATACAGCAATTAAAAATCATATTTACCCCAAAATAGTACCAATAAAATTGGCACCTTATCCCCAAGTTTCCAAAATGTGGTTACTTTTTGGGAGTTTCTACTGTAAGGTGCCTCTGAGGAGCTTTAAATTGGACATGGCATCTAAAAACCAGTTCAGCAAAATCTGCCTTCCAAAAACCATTTGGCGCTCCTTTTCTTCTGCACCCTGCCCTGTGCCCTTACATCAGCTAACGACCACATGTGGGGTGTTTATGTAAACGCAGAATCAGGGTAATAAATTTTATGTTTTGTAACCACGATGTGTTAAAGAAAAAAATGGATTAAAATGGAAAATCTGCCGAAAAAGTGAAATTTAGAAATTTCATCTCCATTTTCCTTTAATTCTTGTGGAACACCTAAAGGGTTAACAAAGTTAGTAAAATCAGTTTTGAGTAACTTGAGGGGTGTAGTTTCTGCAATGGGGTCATTTATGGAGGGTTTCCACTATGTCAGCCCCACAAAATGACTTCAGAACTGAACTGGTCCTTAAAAAAGTTGACTTTGGAAATTTTCTTAAAAATTTCAAAAATTGCTTCAAAAATTCTAAACCTTTTAACATCCTAAGAAAATAAAATTACATTACCAAAATGATGCTCACATAAAGAAGATATATGGGAAAGTTTATTAATGAATATTTTTTGAGGCATCACTACTATCTGTCTTAAAAGCAGAGAGATTAAATTTAGAAAACAGTGAATTTTTTCAAATTTTTGTTAACTTTTGGATTTTTTTTATAAGTGAAGGTAAAACATATTGACTCAAATTTACCATTAACATGAAGTACAATGTGTCATGAGAAAACAATCTCTGAATGGCTTGGATAAGTAAAAGCGTTCCAAAGTTATTACCACATAAAATGACACATGTCAGATTTGCAAAATTAGGCCTGGTCAGGAAGGGGGTAAATGGCCCGGTCAGGAAGTGGTTAAACAATACCATATAAAGTTAAGAAATTTTAACCTTCTGTTCTGTCCCATATTCCCTATAAAATAATAGACAAAGCGGCCACTGTGTGGCCTCCTCATGCTGCTGCCACCTCTGTAATCTCTCGTCGTGGTGCCACTCTGTGGCCTCCTGATGCTGCTACCACCTCCGCAATCTCTCATCGTCATGCCACTCTAAAAATTTGCTCATCT
Source organism: Bufotes viridis (assembly GCA_033119425.1). Lineage (NCBI taxonomy): Eukaryota > Metazoa > Chordata > Amphibia > Anura > Bufonidae > Bufotes > Bufotes viridis. Next base: position 267,584,889 of record CM065589.1, read on the forward strand.
CTACTCACAATTAAAACAATCGCATGCACTTCAGCCATGTGTACAAGTGGCTGAAATGCATTCAAAGTTTCCTAGCCATTATTAGGATGCCTTGCAGAAGGATGGAAGACCTCAGGAACCACTTGACAACCAGATTTAACACGTGTGCCATGCAGGATGCATGGCTCAGCCGTCATGGATGCAGCGCCGACACCATGTTCTTCCAGTTGTCGGTCACCATGGTTCTTATTTTCAAATTTTGTGGAGAAAGCCAGGATTCGATTTCTTGCTGAAGGATACGGAGCAGTTCCTCCACTGTGTAACTCCGTTTGCCCAGGCAAACGAGGTGCATAACAGCGTGACACCGCCGTACCCTGCACATGTGGTATGCTGGAGGGCCCCTGTGAATTGTCCCTGCAGTGGACACTGTGGAGGATGAGGAGGCAGAGGCGGACATTGTCACAGGATCATCGGCGTGAGAACGTGGAGGCGGAAGCTGCATCACCTGGCCAAGTTGCTGGTATGGCTGTGCAGGAACCACATTCACCCAGTGGGCTCTAAAGGACATATATTGTCCCTGACCGCAGTTACAGCTCCACAGATCGGCACTGCCATGCACTTTGGCAGACACTGACAGGCTCAAGGACTGGCCCACTTTCTGATCTACATGTGTGTGCAGGGCTGGTACTGCCTTTTAGCCTTGGGACTCTCCACCTTGGCTTGGCACAAGCCATCAGTTCTCTGAAAGGTGAAGAGTCCACCACTTGGAAAGGGAGTGACTGCAACAGCAGCAACTTGGACAGGAGCAAATTCTCGTATACTGTTGTCTCTTGGCAATCGCTTCGGTGATCGATTGCTGATGGAATGACTGACAAGGAGTAGAGGAACAGGAGTTTCTGGACCAGCAGATGATGGGAGGGACAGACAGCTCCCTTCGGCTGAGGTGGTGGAGCCTTGCCTGCCTGAAACAGGGTGCGTGCCACTGGGTGATGCAGCGGTTGCTGCGGCAGCCTGGGCCACCACATCGGACCTATGGTTCTCCCAGGCCACTTTATGGTGACGCTGCATATGTTGACTCAGGGCCATGTTGCCAACATTGGCACCCTGGCCACGCTTCATCTTCTGCCCACAGATTCTACATATGCCCATGTTCACCTCCTCCGGCGGCTCAACAAAAAACTGCCACACCGCCGAGTAGGTAATTTTACCCCCAACATTACGCACTGACTGACTGCTACTGCCGTTGCCTCCGTGAACCTGTGCACCGTTACGTCCCAGGCAGGTAGGCTCCTGCCAAGTGGGTGGTCTACTCCGGGCATGTTTGGCTCCCGACCTCCCACTGCTGCCACCCTGATGACTTCTGGCCATGCTAGCAACTTGCTGGCTCTGCCGCTGGTTCACTAGCAAATGGCCACCCTCTTCTCCCGATGATGATGAAGCCCCTTCGTCACCAGGCTCCCAAGTACGATCAGCTACATCACCATCATTGAATACTGTCTGCACGTCATTGATGTCCTCCTCAACCAACCCTGGGTCAGGAGCCTGACCACTCTCAACACCAGCTCCCTTGCCACTATCCTCATCACTACTTCCCTGTCTAGCGGAGGAAGCGGCGGATGTCTCCTCCACATCTTGGCCCGCCAGTAGCTGCTGACTGTCCTTCAGTAGCTCGTCCTCGCTGTATAGTGGAACTGAGCCCACAGCATATAATACTTCTCTGCTTGAGGGAACAAAAAAGGATGCAGGTTGAGGACAGGTGAGGGCACAGGGCCATCTCCCAGGCCATTCAACTAAGGGTTGTGTCTGACGAACACACTGACTCTTGGCTGGGGGTGTCTGATGTCACTTGCGACGAAGTCGAACATCAAGTCAACCATTCAAGAACCGCTGGGTTGCTGGTCACGACATGACTGCTAGCTGACACTGGGAGCTCAGGCCTCTCAAAGTGACCCCTGCTGCCACGGCCCCTTATTCTGCTGCGACCTCTGCCTGCATCAGAAACATTTAGTCATCAGCCACTACCCTGTGCAGAGCCTGGAACTTCTCTGTCTGACATACTGTTAGATCAAATAAATAAATAAAAATGAAATTAAAACACCCCAACAGCTAATAAGCCCTTTTTTCCCCTCTTATACACACAAAAAAGGGCTTTAGAACATATAACTGCACAGCTGAACGGCAAATATATTTTTCTTTTGCCACTAATACATGCCACAAAAGGCTTTAGAACATATAACGGCACCGTTGATCGGCAAATACAATTTGTCTTTTTCCACTAATACACGCCACAAACAGCTTTAGAACATATAACTTCACTGCTGATTGGAAAATATATTTTTCTTTTTCCACAAATACACACCACAAAAGGCTTTAGAACATATAACTGCACCGCTGATTGGCAAATATATTTTTTCTTTTTCCACTAATACACACCACAAACGGCTTTAGAATGTATAACTGCACCACTGAACGGCAAATATATTTTTTCTTTTTCCACTAACACACACCACAAACGGCTTTAGAACATGTAACTGCTCCGCTGATCAGCGAATATACTGTATATTTTCTTTTCCACTAATACACGCCACAAAAGGCTTTAGAACATATAACTGCACTGCTGATCAGCAAATATATTTTTTCTTTTTCCACTAACACACAACACAAACGGCTTTAGAACATAAAACTGCAATGCTGAACAGCAAAAAGATTTTTTCTTTTTCCACTAAGACACACCACAAATGGCTTTAGAACATATAACTGCACTGCTGAACAGCAAATATATTTTTTCTTTTTCCACTTATACACACCACAAACGGCTTTAGAACATATAACTGCACCGCTGATCGGCAAATATATTTTTTCTTTTTCCACTAATACACACTACAAACTGCTTTAGAACATATAACTGAACGACTGATCAGCGAATATATTTTTTCTTTTCCACTAATACACACCACAAAAGGCTTTAGAACATATAACTGCACCACTGAACGGCAAACATATTTTTTCTTTTTTCACTAATATACACACAAAAAAGGGCTCTAGAACATATAACTGCACTGCTGAACGGCAAATATATTTTTCTTTTGCCACTAATACATGCCACAAACGTCTTTAGAAAATATAACTGCACCGCTGATCGGCAAATATATTTTTTCTTTTTCCACTAACACACACCACAAACGGCTTTAGAACATAAAACTGCAACGCTGAACAGCAAATATATTTTTTCTTTCCCACTTATACACACCACATACGGCTTTAGAACATATAACTGCACCGCTGAACAGCAAATATATTTTTCTTTTTCCACTTATACACACCACAAACGGCTTTAGAACATATAACTGCACCGCTGAACAGCAAATATATTTTTTATTTGTCCACTTATACACACCACAAACGTCTTTAGAACATATAACTGCACCGCTGATCGGCAAATATATTTTTTATTTTTCCACTAATACACGCCACAAAAGGCTTTAGAACATATAACTGCACTGCTGATTGAAAAATATATTTTTTTCTTTTTACACGAATACAAACCACAAACGGCTTTAGAACATATAACTGCACCGCTGATCGGCAAATATATTTTTTCTTTTTCCACTAATACACACTACAAAGTGCTTTAGAACATATAACTGCACCGCTGATCGGCGAATATATTTTTTATTTTCCACTAATACACACCACAAAAGGCTTTAGAACATATAACTGCACCACTGAACGGCAAACATATTTTTTCGTTTTTCACTAATATACACACAAAAAAGGGCTCTAGAACATATAACTGCACTGCTGAACGGCAAATATATTTTTCTTTTGCCACTAATACACGCCACAAAAGGCTTCAGAACATATAACTGCACCACTGATCGGCAAATATAATTTTTTTTCCCACTAATGCATGCCACAAAAGGCTTTAGAAAATATAACTGCACCGCTAAATGGCAAATATATTTTTTATTTTTCCACTAATACACGCCACAAAAGGCTTTAGAACATATAACTGCACCGCTGATCGGCAAATATATTTTTTATTTTTCCACTAATACACGACACAAAAGGCTTTAGAACATATAACTGCACTGCTGATTGAAAAATATATTTTTTTCTTTTTACACGAATACAAACCACAAACGGCTTTAGAACATATAACTGCACCGCTGATCGGCAAATATATTTTTTCTTTTTCCACTAATACACACTACAAACTGCTTTAGAACATATAACTGCACCGCTGATCGGCGAATATATTTTTTATTTTCCACTAATACACACCACAAAAGGCTTTAGAACATATAACTGCACCACTGAACGGCAAACATATTTTTTCGTTTTTCACTAATATACACACAAAAAAGGGCTCTAGAACATATAACTGCACTGCTGAACGGCAAATATATTTTTCTTTTGCCACTAATACACACCACAAAAGGCTTCAGAACATATAACTGCACCACTGATCGGCAAATATAATTTTTTTTCCCACTAATGCATGCCACAAAAGGCTTTAGAAAATATAACTGCACCGCTAAATGGCAAATATATTTTTTATTTTTCCACTAATACACGCCACAAAAGGCTTTAGAACATATAACTGCACTGCTGATTGAAAAATATATATTTTTCTTTTTACACAAATACACACCACAAAAGGCATTACAACATATAACTGCACCGCTGATCGGCAAATATATTTTTTCTGTTTCCACTAATACACGCCACAAACGGTTTTTGCAGTTTTTGCAGTTTTGGAAGGCTTTGATGTGGTCTTCCACAGCTCCAAGTTTTGCAAACGTTTTCATCTTAGCATTTGTATCTAAATTTCTGTTTATTGATCAGGGCTTTGGTACATTATCTATGAGGTTTTGATACATGGACAATATATTCCTATTCCTATTATGGAAGGAAGATGAAAAATCTTGACTTCCGTTTGTGGAATAGCTGTCATGAGACTATTAAGTTTGGATGTAGACCTGAGGAAAGATAAGAGTGGTTTTGTTACCATGTTGTATACGAAATTGATGGATCTGAATAATCATCTTCCAGATTATACTGAGATGTCATTTTGTGCGGTTAAGACGAATAGCGAGCACAGATGAGAACTATGAGCATCAGAGAGTTATGTTGAATAAAAAATGTATAGATCGGGACTACGTGAGTAAAATGGTGGATAATGTGGTGTACTTTTTAAAAACAGTCCCATATATGCTTATCAGAAGAGGAGAACATTAAGTGACATGTTCAGTAAGGGCTCACTCACACCAAATATTTTTTCTGTTTCAGTTTCATTTTTGCGTATCGTATGCGGAACCATTCATTTCAATGAAAAAAACGGAAGGTACTACGTGTGCATTCCTTTTTACGTATTTCCATTCCGCAACATTTTGAGTCTTGTCCTATTATTGTCCGCAAATCATGTTCAGTGGCTCCATTCAAGTCAATGGGTTCGCAAAAAATACGGAATGCATGCAGAACACATCCGTATGTCATCCGTATTTTGCGGATCCATGCCCACTTTGCCCATGTGTTTACTGTTTACAAACATTACAGTACATTACAGTAATGATTACAAATTTTCTGTTTCCGTTTGCGATCTGCAAAAAACTGATCGCATACGGAAACCATACGGAGATTTTTTCCAGAAATAAGGAACAAAAACGGAATGGAAACTGAAACACTATGGATACAAAAAACGGACCAATGGATCTGTGAAAAATGGACCGCAAAACACATACAGTTGTGTGAACAAGCCCTAAGAGTGATGTAAGGCAGTGTAAAAAAGACAAAAGTTCTGGTAACATGGAGGAAGGGCTCGTTACCGTGCTTAGGTTGCCAGAACTGCAAGACAATTATGAAGGGTGACTGTACATATCATGCATTACACAGCTATAAAATGCTTTAAAAAGGGTACACTATTTATAACACTAAAAAAGTCATATATAGGCTGAAATACCCATGTGGTAAATGGTATATTGGCCAAATAAAGAGAGAAATTAAAATGAACTTAAATGAACATGAATTGAATGTTAGGAGACATAAATAACTTTAGAGAGGTTATCCTGCTTCAGTAAATTGCATTTATCTTTTGCACAAAGTTAATACAAGGCAAGAATGTATAGTGTAATGTAAAAATGAATCAAGCCAGCAAAGAAGGCAATAGTGCCTTATTAACGCGTTAACTTTGTCTATGTGATAAAAGCCATTTGCTGAAGTGAAATAACTAGTGTTGAGCAGGCATGCTCGGTCAAACACCAGGTTTGGCTCGAGCATTGCTATGCTCAGCACATGACGCATGTGCTCGAGAGCAATGTTTGAGTTTCCTTTCCACACGTTTCCTACGCAGCCAAAAAAAGTGCAGGTAAGTGCTGCCCTCACTGTAATGCTGTAGCCAAGTTGGTTACTGGCATTACAGTGATTGGCTGGCTGGAACGCGTCATCGGGTGCTATATAGCGCGTGTTCGGCTCAGTCTTAGTCAGGGAGAGCTGTGTATAGGAAGAGACAGACAGTGTAGGGAGTGATATTGGACTATTTTTATTAGAAAAACTTTTCAGAGACCCAAAAGTCCTTTTAAGGACTATTGTGTGTGACAACAGAAATATATATTTGTAGCACCACCTGCGCTAAATTGCTAAAACTTTACAGACCCAGAAGTCCTTTTAAGGACTATTGTGTGTGGCAGCAGCAATATTTTTTTTTATCGCATCCTGCACTAAATAGCGTCTAATGGGCTGCTGTGGACAGTTAAATTATATGCACCACATCTCCTGTGTAAAGTGTGCGCATCCCAAAAAATATCTGTGATATCCAGTGTACTTTTTCCATAGATGGTGTCTGCTGCAGACAGTTAAATTAGCTGCGCCACATCTGCCTTACTTTTTAGAGGGTCAGCTCACCAACAGGCCCTCACCTACAATCTTTTACAGGGTCAGCTCACCTGCAGGTCTTCACATATTACTTTTTACAGGGTCAGCTCACCAGCAGGCCCTCATCTACAATCTTTTACAGGATGAGCTCACCTGCAGGCCCTTGCATATAATGTTTTACAGAGTCAGCTCACCTGCAGGCCCTCACCTACAACCTTTTAGAGGGTCAGCTCACCAGCATGTCCTCACCTACAATCTTTCACAGGGTCAGCTCACCTGCAGGCCCTCGCATATAATGTTTTACAGGGTCAGCTCATCTGCAGGCCCTCACGTACAACCTTTTAGAGGGTCAGCTCACCAGCATGCCCTCACCTAAAATCTTTTAGAGGGTCAGCTCACCTGCAGGCCCTCGCATATAATTTTTTAGAGGGTCAGTTCTCTGCAGGACCTCACCTTGCACTTTATATACAAGTAAATATACAGGAAAGAATGTTTCCTAACAATTTTTCCTATAAAATCGATTTTATCTTTGGTTTTGTACGTATTATTGTCAGTCTGAAAAGGGACGTACTACTCGGACAACATCATTCCCAGAAGCGACCTGGGAGTCCAAGATGCATCCAGACATCCTCCCCATGCTGTTCACGAACTATTTCGGTGGTGTTTCCATCAATTTCTTACCGTTTACTATGAACCAGTCACCCTCCCCTCTACAGAGCAGGGGGTGCCTGGTTTAATGCTTGGGTTCTCCCATTGACTTCTATTATACTCGGGTGCTCCATAGAGCACCCAAGCATCCCGATGTGTTCGGCCCGAGCACACGAGCACTTGGGTTCTCGATCAACACTAGAAATAACCCCTTTAAATGGAAAGAACTGGGAGGTAGTTGTGAGGAAGAGGAAAAGATGAAAAATAAGTGTTATGGGGAAACTGCATTGGTTAAACTTTTTTAAGGAAAGCCGTCAAGTATGGGATCTGAGTCAGATGGTATTGGAGCATGTGAACACAGCCCAGAATGATACTAGAGAATAAGTGAAGGCTGTTACAACATAAAATCTATTGGAATGGGAAGATGAACACTCTTGAACCTAGAGGGTTAAATGATGAGTGCAATTTTAAAAAAATGTTGTAATTGCTCTCAGCCCTTGTTTTTAGCTTAACCTGTAGAGAACCCTTGCTCTACATGTACGTGGATGTGACTTACGGACCTGCGCCGTACATGTATAGCGGGCTGATTGAGCGGGTGCAGGAGTTGTGCCCGCCCGATTAGTGGCGTATTAACAACTTGTATGCGATGGACAAAGCTGACCGTGGCATACAGAGGGTTTGCGGAGAGTTGCTGCAGTGGCCGGGACCCGATTGCAGAGAAGGCAAGCTTAATGCCCTCCATAGGCATCGGGGCTTGCCTTCTACAGAAGCCTGTGAGATCCAGCCCTTAGGCTGGGTATCACAGGCAGGCTGGAAGCAAAAAAGCTGACAGCCAATGCATTACATTACAGGTTGTATTGTAATGCATTGCAGAAGTGATCAGACCCCAGAAGTTGAAGTCCCAGAGTGGGACAAAAATAAAAATTAAAAAGAAAGTAAAAAAAAGTATTTTTCATAATAAAAAAAACAGTTTCAGTGAAAAAAAATCCCCAAATAAAACACATAGGTAAAATTGTAATTGTAAAAATAGAAAAAAATAAAGAAAACCAGACATGCTGGGTATTTCAGGCTCTATAAAAATATCACATAATCCACTCCCTCACCTGAACGCCATAGAAAAAATTAAATAAAAACTGTGCTAAAACAATCATTTTATTTGTCACCTTACATCACAAAAAGTGCACGACCAAGCGATCAAAACGGCGTATACCCCCAAAATAGTACCAATCAAACCGTCACCTCATCCCGCAAAAAATGAGCCCCTACATGAAACGATTGGGCAAAAAATAAAAAAAACTATGGCTCTCTGAATATGGACACACTAGAACATGATTTTTTTTTGTTTCAAAAATGTTTTTATTGTGTAAAACTTAAATAAATAAAAAAAGTATAAATATTAGGTTTTGCCACATCTGTAACAATCTGCTGTATACAAGTATCACATAAACCATCCCGCCAGGTTAAAAAAAAAAGAAAATAAAAACAGTGTTAAAAAAGCCATTTTTTGTCACCTTACATCGCAAAAAGTGTAATACTAAAAAGTGTAATAGCCCCTAGCTAAGACAATCACCCCCCCCCCCCCCAAAAAAAAAAAACCAAAAAACAAACTATGGCTTTCAGAATATGGAGACACTAAAAAATCATTTTTTTCAAAAATGCTTTATATAAAACTGAAACAAACTACCCAAAAATTTAGTCATATTTGGTATTTTTGCATCCATAACAACCTGCTCTATAAAAATACCACATGATCTAACCTGTCAGATGAACATTGTAAATAACAAAAAACAAAAACAGTGCCAAAACAGCTATTGTTTGTTACCTTGCCTCAAAAAAAGTGTAATATAGAGCAACCAAAAATCATATGTACCCTAAAATAGTACCAACAAAACTGCCAAAACTAGGGGTGCATCAGGGGGTCTTCAAATGTGACATGGCAACTTAAAATGATCCCAGTGAATCTGCACTCCAAAAACCACATGGCGCGCCTTTCCTTTTGTGCCCTGCTGTGCACCTGTACAGCAGTTTACGATCACAAATAGGGTGTTTCTGTTAACTACAGAATCAGGTTAATAAATATTGAGTTTTGTTTAGCTGTTAACTCTTGTTTTTACTGGAAAAAAAAATTGATTAAAATGGGAAATCTGCCATAAAAGTGAAATTCTTAAATTTCCCCTATATTTTCCTTTAATTCTTGTGGAACACCTAAAGGGCTAATAAAGTTTGTAAAATCAGTTTTGAATACCTTGAGGGGTGTAGTTTCCAAAATTGGGTCATTTATGGGTGGTTTCTATTATGTAAGCCCCACAAAGTGACTTCAGACCTGAACTGGTCCTTAGAAAATGGGTTTTGGAAATTTTCTGAAAAATTTCAAGATCTGCTTCTAAACTTCAAAACAAAAAAAAAAAGAAATGGCATTCACAAAATGATCCAAACATAAAGTAGACATGTGGTAAATGTAAAGTAATAACTATTTTATGAGGTATCACTGTCTGTTTTAAAAGCAAAGAAATTGAAATTTGGAAAGTTTTTTAAATAAAAATGAAAAGTATTGACTGAAACTTATCACTATCATGAAGTACAATGTGTCATTAGAAAACAGTGTCAGAATGGCTTGGATAAGTGAAAGCGTTCCAAAGTTATTACCACATAAAGTAACACATGTCAAATTTCCCAAAAGAGAGCCTGGTTCTTAACACCTTAAGGACTTAGGACGTACCGGTACTTCATGGTTCCCGAGTCCTTAAGGACCCATGACATATCGGTACGTCTTGAGTATTTCCGATCACTGCTGCTCAGCCGGCAGTGATCGGAGCAAGGTACCTGCTGAAATCAGCAGGTACCTTGTTGCAATGCCCGGGGGGTCCTGTGACCCCCCCCCCCCCCCTGTATCGGCGATCGCTGCAAACCGCAGGTCAATTCAGACCTGCGGTTTGCAATGCTTTGTGCGATCTCTAAGCCCCATGGTCTGTGACTGCAGGGATCAGAGACTAAATGCCCCCAAAGTGTTACATTTAAACACAACCTGCAGCCCCCAATAATATTGTGGCTGCAGGGGTGCAGGTGGGTGGTTGCGGGCAGCGGGAGGCGGTGCGGGACAAGGGCGGTGTGGCAGGCAGGATCGTAATAGCGATCCCCCGCCCGCCTCCTCTGTATTCTTCCCTGGTGTCTAGTGGCTTTAGCAAAGTGTCAGCACATTGCTGACATTTTGCTAAAAAAACTGCTGACATCTGTGCTGCAGATGTCAGCAGTTTTAACCCCTTCCATGCTGTGGTCCGTATGGACCACTGTATGGAAGGGGTTAACAGGGAGCTCCCTCCCTCTCCTATCAGGGGCTGCTGTGCCTTTGCAGCCCCCCGACAGGATGGAATCACAGAGGGAGGGAGCTCCCCTCCCTCCCTCCCCCCCCCCATCACCCGCTGCTCAGTTCTGGCAGCGGGTGATGGTTACCATGGCAGCAGGACACTTTCAGAAGCATCCTGCTCTCCATGGTTCTGAAAGTCTAAGCAGACTTGTGCTAAAGGCACAAGTCTGCTTAGACTATGTAAAGTAAAAAAAATACAGTACAGTACACTGTATAGTGTACTGTACTGTATTATATAGACACCAGATCCACTGGATCTACAAGAACCAAGTGGGTCTGGGTCCAAAAAAAATGTAAAAAAGTGAAAAAAAGTAAAAAAAAGAAAACACATATCACTGAATAAAAATTAAAAAATAAAATACACTACACATATTAGGTATTGCCACGTCCTTAAAAACCTGCTCTATAAAAATATCACATGACCTAACCCCTCACGGAAATACCGTAAAAAAAAAATGCTGTAAAATAAGCCATTTTTTGTCATCTTACATCACAAAAAGTGTAATAACAAGCAATCAAAAAGGTGTATGCCTCTCAAAATAGTAGCAATCAAACCGCCATCTCATCCCGCAAAAAATGAGCCCCTACATAGGACAATCGTCCCAAAAAATAAAAAATATGGCTCTCAGACTATAGAGACACTAAAACATTTTTTTTTCTTAAATGCTGTTATAGTGTTAAAGTAAAATAAAAAAAAAAATTATACATATTAGGTATAGCCGCATCCGTAAAAACCTGCACTATAATAATATCACATGATCTAACCCCATCAGGTAAATACTGTAAAAAAAAAAAAACAACGTAAAAAAAAACATTTTTGTCACCTCACCTTTCAAAAACTGTAATAGCAAGCTATCAAAAAGTTATATGAACCCGAAAATAGTTCCAATCAAACCGTCATCTCATCCCGCAAAAAATGATACCCTACAAAAGACAATCGCCCCAAAAAATAAAAAAATATGGCTCCCAGACTATGGAGACATTAAAACATGATTTTTTTTGTTTCAAAAATAATATTTTTGTGTAAAACTTAAATAAATATAAACAAAGTATACATATTAAGTATCACCACATCCGTAACAACCTGCTCTATAAAAATAACACATGAACCTGAGGGGTGAACACAGATTTTTTTAAATATAAATACAGTGTCAAAAGTCATTTTTGTAACCATACATCACAAAAAGTGTAATAGCAAGCGACCAAAATGTCATATGCACCCCAATATAGTGCCAATCAAACCGTCATCTCATCCTGCAAAAATGAGCCCCTACATAAGACAGTCACCATAAAAATAAAAATTAAAAATATGGCTTTCAGAATGTGGAGACACTAAAAATAAATTTTCTCATAAAAGCTTTGTTATGAAAAACTGAAACAAAAACACAAAAAGTAGTCATATTTGGTATTGTCGCATCCGTAACAACCTGCTCTATAGAAACAGCACACAATCTAACCTGTCAGTTCAACGATGTAAATAACAAAAATAAAAACGGTCCCAAAACAGCTATATTTTCCTTTTTTATCCATTTTTCCAGTAACAAAGCAAGGGTTAACAGCCAAACAAAACTCAATATTTATTGCCCTGATTCTCTAGTTTGCAGAAACACCCTATATGTGGTCGTAAACTGCTGTATGGCCAAACGGCAAGGTGTAGAAGGAAGGGAACCCAATATGGTTTTTGGAAGGCAGATTTTGCTGGACTGGTTTGTTGACACTATGTCCCATTTGAAGCCTCCTGATGCACCCCTACAGTAGAAACTCCAGAAATAGTGACCCTTTTTGGAAACTACAGGATAAGGTGGCAGTTTTTTTTGTATGATTTTAGGAGCACTATAATAATATCACATGATCTAACCCCATCAGGTAAATACTGTAAAAAAAAAAAAACAACGTAAAAAAAAACATTTTTGTCACCTCACCTTTCAAAAACTGTAATAGCAAGCTATCAAAAAGTTATATGAACCCGAAAATAGTTCCAATCAAACCGTCATCTCATCCCGCAAAAAATGATACCCTACAAAAGACAATCGCCCCAAAAAATAAAAAAATATGGCTCCCAGACTATGGAGACATTAAAACATGATTTTTTTTGTTTCAAAAATAATATTTTTGTGTAAAACTTAAATAAATATAAACAAAGTATACATATTAAGTATCACCACATCCGTAACAACCTGCTCTATAAAAATAACACATGAACCTGAGGGGTGAACACAGATTTTTTTTAAATATAAATACAGTGTCAAAAGTCATTTTTGTAACCATACATCACAAAAAGTGTAATAGCAAGCGACCAAAATGTCATATGCACCCCAATATAGTGCCAATCAAACCGTCATCTCATCCTGCAAAAAATGAGCCCCTACATAAGACAGTCACCATAAAAATAAAAATTAAAAATATGGCTTTCAGAATGTGGAGACACTAAAAAATAAATTTTCTCATAAAAGCTTTGTTATGAAAAACTGAAACAAAAAACACAAAAAGTAGTCATATTTGGTATTGTCGCATCCGTAACAACCTGCTCTATAGAAACAGCACACAATCTAACCTGTCAGTTCAACGATGTAAATAACAAAAAATAAAAACGGTCCCAAAACAGCTATATTTTCCTTTTTTATCCATTTTTCCAGTAACAAAGCAAGGGTTAACAGCCAAACAAAACTCAATATTTATTGCCCTGATTCTCTAGTTTGCAGAAACACCCTATATGTGGTCGTAAACTGCTGTATGGCCAAACGGCAAGGTGTAGAAGGAAGGGAACCCAATATGGTTTTTGGAAGGCAGATTTTGCTGGACTGGTTTGTTGACACTATGTCCCATTTGAAGCCTCCTGATGCACCCCTACAGTAGAAACTCCAGAAATAGTGACCCTTTTTGGAAACTACAGGATAAGGTGGCAGTTTTTTTTGTATGATTTTAGGATAAATATGATTTTTGGTTGCTCTATATTACACTTTTTTTGAGGCAAGGTAACAAAAAAAAAAATTATGAAATTTCATCTCCATTTGCCAATAACTCTTGTGGAACACCTAAAGGGTTAACAAAGTTTGTAAAGCCTGTATTGAATACCTTGAGGGGTGTAGTTTCTTAGATGGAGTCACTTTTATGGAGTTTTTACTCTAGGGGAACATCAGGGGGGCTTCAAATGGGACATGGTGTCACAAATCCAGTCCAGCAAAATCCGCCTTCCAAAAACCATATGGCATTCCCTTCATCCTGCGCCCTGCAGTTTGGCCCTACAGCATTTTCTGGCCACATATGGGGTGTTTCTGCAAACGACAGAATCGGGGCAATAAATATTGAGTTTCGTTTGGCTGTTACCCGTTGCCTTCATTTTTGGGTGGTTTCTATTATGTAAGCCTCAACTGGTCCCTAAAAAGTGGGTTTTGGAAAATTTCTGAAAGATTTCAAAATTTGCTTCTAAACTTCTAAGCCTTGTAATGTCCCCAAAAAATAAAATAGCATTCCCAAAATGATCGATACATCGAGTAGACATCAAGTAGAAATATGTAAATCAATAACTTTTTTTGGCGGTATTAATATGTATTATAGAAGTAGAGAAATTGAAACGTGGAAAATTGCAAATTTTTCCAAATTTTGGGTAAATTTGGTATTTTTTTATAAATAAAAAGGAAATTTTTTGACTCCATTTTACCACTGTCATGAAGTACAATATGTGACGAAAAAACAATCTCTGAATGGCCTGCATAAGTAAAAGCGTTTAAAAGTTATCAACACATAAAGTGACACTGGTCAGATTTTCAAAAAATGGCCGGGTCCTTAGAGTGAAATAGGGCTGAGTCCTTAAGGGGTTAAGGTGAAAAATGGCAGGGTGCTGAAGGGGTTAAAGTAGTTTTTATATGTAAATATGTACATTTTTTAAGGTATAATTGGGACAAAGTAGAACTGGGTTAGTTGTCCATATTAACCAGATATTAATCAGATTCCACATTTCATTTTTGACAGCTCCTTTGGAAAATGAAAGGTGGAATCTGATTTGTTGCCTTGGGCAACTAAGCCAGTTTAACTTTACACCAGTTTTATAAATGACTCCAAATGTGTTTTATATCATTAGAATGATATAAGTAAAAGCGATGAAGGTGGCATGTCCTCCAAAACATTGCATCTGATGAGGAAAGGGGAAAACTTGGCATTCTCTGTGAAGGCTATCAGAACATATGCTGTGATCTATTCGTATGGCAAGATGGTTATAAGGAACTGAAGGTATTGTTTGACCCAACTGAACTGTAAGAAACAATAATTTGACTCACTATTAGTGATGTCGCGAACATAAAATTTTCAGTTCGCGAACAGCGAACGCGAACTTCCGCAAATGTTCGCGAACATGCGAACCGGGCGAACCGCCATAGACTTCAATAGACAGGCGAATTTTAAAAACCAAAGGGACTCTTTCTGGCCACAATAGTGATGGAAAAGTTGTTTCAAGGGGACTAACACCTGGACTGTGGCATGCCGGAGGGGGATCCATGGCAAAACTCCCATGGAAAATTACGTAGTGGACGCAGAGTCGGGTTTTAATCCATAAAGGGCATAAATCACGTAACATTCCTAAATTGTTTGGAATAACATGCTTTAAAACATCCAGTGTGTGTATACGATCAGGTATGATGTTGTATCGATCAGGTAGTGTAAGGGTTACGCCCGATTCTCAGACATTGACAGACCAAACTCCTCTTTTAATGCACCGCAAACAGTCCATTTGCACAACCGCAAACTCCCCATTTGCACAAGGTTGGATACCAAGCTAGCCACGTCCCGGTGATGTCATTGAAGGTTTCTTCCTCCAACAAGCCACGTACAACACCAAGGGTCCCCGAAAGGTCAATTGAATTGATTTTTCGAACGGGGAGATGGTTAAAAAAACGCTGGCTTCCTCCCCTTTGTTTTAATCCACGGTCACTGCTTCTGCGCCGTGCAATTTACTCTCACACCCGATATGAGTGGTATTTTCTGTAGTACTATTCTCATCAGTTTAATCCCTCTAACGTCCCCAATCTGGGGGCCATTTATTGAATAGATTTTTCGAACGGGGAGATGGTTAAAAAAACGCTGGCTCCCTCCACTCTGTTTTAATCCACAGTGACTGCGTCTGCGCCGTGCAATTTACTGTCACACCCGACATGAGTGGTATTTTCTGTAGTACTATTCTCATCAGTTTAATCCCTGTTACATCCCATATCAGGGATTGCCTTTTGTGAAAAAAAATTTAGGCCTGGTACCTTCGACTGCCTTCACAATGACAGACCAAACTCTCATACACCAAACTGAATTGATTTCAGGAACCGGGAGATGGAAAAAGCAGCTTGGTCGGTCCTCATACTCCCAAATTGGGGCACTGCGCATGCACAGAGCAATGTGCTGTGACACCCTATATGAGTGGTGTCTTAACTAGTACTATTCCTATCAGCGGCGGGCGGGTGCGTGGTAACTTGAGAGCAGGTGACCAAAGCTGAGCTGGAGGAAGATGGTGCGTCAAGGTTCTTAGCGGAAGCTGTTGAAGATTGGGTGTCCTGTCTAAGCCAGTCAACTACGTCCTCAGAATTTTTGGGTTCAGGGTACATGGCCTCTGAACACTAGGCATTATTCAGGGACAGTGGAAATCACAGCACCACGACCACGGCGGCCCCTGCGGGTGTGGCCTGCCTCTGCCTGTCATTTTTTTTCGATAAGTGGTACTGTGCCACCCTGTATCAGTGGTGGGCACTGGCAGTGGGCACACTACAGTCTGTGGAAGTGGGCCTGACACACACTGGCAGCAGGCAAGCAACTGAAATTAGACTAATGTGTAAAAATTAAATGCCTTATTTATCGTCAAGCTACTGTGCCACCCGGTATCAGTGGTTGGCACTGGCAGTGGGCACACTACAGTCTGTGGAGGTGGGCCTGACACACACTGGCAGGAGGCAAGCAACTGAAATTAGACTAATGTGTAAAAATGAAATGCCTTATTTATCGGCAAGCTACTGTGTCACCCGGTATCAGTGGTTGGCACTGGCAGTGGGCACACTACAGTCAGTGGAAGTGGGCCTGACACACACTGGCAGCAGGCAAGCAACTGAAATTAGACTAATGTGTAAAAATTAAATGCCTTTTTTTATGCAAAGTCCTGTGCCAGCCGGTATGAGTAGTGGGCACTGGCAGTGGGCACACTACAGTCACTGGAAGTCAGCCTGACACACACTGGCAGGCAACTAACCTTAGATTAAAGTGTAAAAATTAAATGCCTTTTTTGATGCAAAGTCCTGTGCCACACGGGATGACAGGGGTGGGCACTGGCAGTGGGCACACTACAGTCAGTGGAAGTCGGCCTGACACACACTAGCAGCAGGCAAGCAGCTGAAATTACACTAAAGTGTAAATATTAAATGCCTTTTTTTATGCAAAGTCCTGTGCCAGCCGGTATGAGTGGTGGGCACGGGCAGTGGGCACACTACAGTCACTGGAAGTCAGCCTGACACACACTGGCAGGCAACTAACCTTAGATTAAAGTGTAAAAATTAAATGCCTTTTTTGATGCAAAGTCCTGTGCCACATGGGATGACAGGGGTGGGCACTGGCAGTGGGCACACTACAGTCAGTGGAAGTCGGCCTGAAACACACTAGCAGCAGGCAAGCAGCTGAAATTACACTAAAGTGTAAAAATTAAATGCCTTTTTTGAATCAAAGTCCTCTGCCAGCCGGTATGAGTGGTAGGCACTGGCAGTGGGCACACTACAGTCACTGGAAGTCAGCCTGACACACACTGGCAGGCAACTAACCTTAGATTAAAGTGTAAAAATTAAATGCCTTTTTTTGATGCAAAGTCCTGTGCCACACGGGATGACAGGGGTGGGCACTGGCAG
Organism: Bufotes viridis; assembly: GCA_033119425.1. Classification (NCBI taxonomy): domain Eukaryota; kingdom Metazoa; phylum Chordata; class Amphibia; order Anura; family Bufonidae; genus Bufotes; species Bufotes viridis. The sequence continues at coordinate 267,602,622 of CM065589.1, forward strand.
TGGGCACACTACAGTCTGTGGGCCTGCAGCTCCTCACACACAGGCAGGCCATGTAACTGCAATATGCATATAAAGGAAAAAAAAAAGCAGACTTATGTTGCAGCCCTAAAAAGGGCTTTTTGGGGTGCTGTCAGGACGCTGTCCTTACAGCAGAGATCAGATGAGTCTTTCAGGACTGGAGTGGACACTGAATTCACTAGCCTAGCTATCAATTTCCCTATTAAATCAGCAGCAATTACACTCTCCCTCCTCTCACTAAGACTGCAAATTCCAAATGAATCTAAAATGGATGCTGTGCAGGAGGTGGGAGGGTCTGGGAGGGAGGGTATGCTGCTGATTGGCTGGAATGTGTCTGCTGACTGTGAGGTACAGGGTCAAAGTTTGCTCAATGATGATGTATAGGGGGCGGACCGAACATCGCATATGTTCGCCCGGCAGAGGTGAACGCGAACAAGCTATGTTCGCCGGGAACTGTTCGCCGGCGAGTAGTTCGGGCCATCTCTACTCACTATAGCGGACCTGCGCTTTTTGATGAAATTATCTTGGTTTCAGAACTTCAGAAGAAGTCATGAAAAATTCTGGAGTTGCTGACATAGTCACCTGACTTGGACCCATAGAAAATCTTTTGGTGGGATTTGAAGAAGACAATTTCAGCACCAAATCCAGGAATATTAGTGAACTGGAGGCCGTATTCTGAGAGCAGTAGTTATTGCCCCTTAGTTACCAGCCTGTTTTGGGCCTTACTGACCTTTTTTCATCGTCGCGTTCCCAGAGCTATAACTTTTTTATTTTTCCGTCTATATAGCTTTATGAGGGATTAGTTTTAGTTTTTAATGGCACCATTTTGGGGCACATATAACTTCCTGATTAACTTTTATAAACTCTTTCTTAGAGGGAGATGAAAGAAACAGCAATACTGCCACTGCGTTTTTATGTTATGAATTTTACGGCGTTCATTTTTCAGTATAAATAACATAATATCTTTATTATCTGGGTCAGTACGATTACAGTAATACCAAATACATATAGCTTTTTTTTTTTTTTACTACTTTTTTGCAATAAACCCCATTTATTTTAAAAGAAAAAAATGTTTTTGCATTGCCACATCCCAAGACCCGTAACTTTTTTATTTTTCTTTCTATGGAGTTGTGTGGAGGCTTGATTTTTGCGGGACAACTTGTATTTTTCATTGGTATCATTTTGGATTAAATGTAGCTTTTTGATCACTTGTTATTACGTTTTTTCGGTGGCAACTAAGAACAAATTAGCAATTCTGTCTTATTTTTTTACGGCGTTCACCGTAGGGCATAAATTAAATGATATTTATGTAGTCTGGGTTGTTATGGATGTGGCAATACCAAACATATAGGGAAGATTTTTTTTGCAATTTTTTTCATTGAACAGCGTATTTTCAATGGAAAAAAAAGCTTAATTTTTTATGGGATTTTTACATTGAATAAATGAGGTTTTTTTTACTTTTTTATCACTTAATAGTCCCACAAGGGGAATATGACAGATATATTTTTGATTGCTTTTAAAATGCAATGCACTATCCCTATAGTGCATTGCATTTTAATGGCAATGCTATTCTAACATTTACCAGCAAGCTGTGCCAGAGAGGCGTAGCACGATGGAAATTGCTGAAGGCTGGTCTGGGGCCTACATAAGACCCCAGGCAGCCTTTACACACATTGGCACCCCGCGATTGCAATTGTGGGGGGCTGATGGGAGACAGAGGAAGTCTGTTTCCTCTGTCAGCACTTTACATGCGGCGGGAGCCATTGCCCTCAGCATGTAAAGTGTTAAACAACACTCATGCCAGTCCAGGCTGTTAGAGCAGGGCCGCGGCTGTCATGTGAGATCCGGGTCCCTGCTCCCCGCTGTACAGGGGACCCATGTACCGTAGAAAAGTGGCCTTCCAGCCTAAGGGGGGTCACTAAGGGGTTAAAATTGTCATTTTGTGATGAATTTGGAGAAAACAAGTGTTATGTTAGTTATGTTAAGTAATCAAAATTGCTCTGTTTTGATAAGTTTGTAAGGTTGTAAATTTGGCTAGTAAAACCAATTTACAATAGGTTTTGAATAATTTTGACTCCAACTGCATGTGATGTAAATATGATGTAAAACTTTTCACAACATTGGTGGATACATACAAAGTTTTTTTTGCTCTAGTGGTGCATCGGTCCTGGAGGTACTGCAATACCAGGTCAATGCGTGGAGTGGACAGAGCAAGCGCTTTTTCCATCTCCCTGTTCAAAAAATCAATTTAATATATGGTCCCCAGATAGGGGACGTATCAGATATTTTACTGATAAGAACATATACTATACTTGATCTTAGCCAAAAGGCCAAGACGTGATGGATACACACAAGTTTATTCATAAGTGGCCTTCTTTATTTAGATTTACTTTCCCCCAGGTACCTTAAACAGTCTTCTCTCCCTCTATCTAAGGCTACTTTCACATTAGCGTTTTTTGCGGATCATGCTTCCATTGCAATAATACAACCGCATGCATCTGTCATGAACAGATCCGGTTGTATTATGTTATATAGCCATGACGGATCCATAATTAACACCATTGAAAGTGAATGGGGGACGGATCCGTTTTCTATTGTGTCAGAGAAAACAGATCCGTCCCCACTGACTTACCTTGTGTGTCAGGATGCTGCTTGCAACGTTATTCTGTCCGTGATGGGGACGCAACCAAATGGAATGGAATGCATTTTGGTGCATTCCGTTTCTTTCAGTTCAGTTTTGTCCCCATTGACAATGAATGGGGACAAGACTGACGGGACAAAAGTGCCGAAAATGTGTATTCCTCTGTCTACAGTACATTACAGCAAGCCTAAACAGTGTGTACTGTAAAAATTTAATTATATCTGGGCTAGTGTAGTGCCGAAAATTTGTATTACTCTGTCCACAGTACATTACAGCAAGCCAATACAGTGTGTACTGTAAAAATTACATTATCTCTGGGCTAGTGTAGTGCCGAAAATCTGTATTTTTCTGTGTCCAGTACTGTCCTGCATCAGAAAACTGTGTCTTTAGCTGACAGTAAAACAATCTGCGCCACATCTACTGACAAAACCATTAATATGAAGAAGGTACAAAGGGAGGGGGAAGTGGGCATGGTGCTGATGGTGCAAGCAGAGGTGGTGGCCCTGGGCGTGATGCTGATGATGCAAGCAGAGGCCGTGGTCCTGGGCGTGATGCTAAAGGTGCAAGCAGAGGCGTTGGCCCTGGGCCTGAGGCTGATAGTGCAAGCAGAGGCCGTGGCCCTGGGCGTGATGCTGAGGGTGCAAGCAGAGGCCGTGGCCCTGGGCGCAATGAAAACTAAAAAATCCACCTTACCCAGCTTCATGTCCAACTTAGTTGGGTGGCGCAGGACAACACTGTCCAAGTCGGACCAGTGTGAACAGGTTGTCAGTTGGATTGCAGAAGATAATGCTTCCAGTCGGTTAAGCACCACCCTCTCTTTCACAAAGTCCAGTCTCTGTAGCCAAGAGTCTAGTCAACCGAATCCTCACTCTGATCCTCCTTCCTCCTACCATGTCGTGTCTGGCCAAGCAAGTGATCCCACACTCGGATATTCACATGACCTCTTTTCATCGCCAGTACTTGCTCTCTTGCCAAGCATGCTTGAAGAGGTACCTGAGATATTGTGCCCTGATTCCCAACCTCTTGAGCCTTCACAGTCTCAAGAAGATGACAGCGGTGATCCGCAATCATTCGTTCATGAGTTGGATGATGATGAGACACAGTTGCCAATCACTGAGGTGGTGGTTAGGTCAAGTCAGGAGGATGAGCAGAGTGAGGAAGTGGAAGAGGAGGTGGTGGACGATGAGGTCACTGACCCAACATGGGAAGGTGAAAAGCCAAACGAGGACAGCATTACAGAGGGGGAGGGATCCGTAGCACCGCAACAGTCTGGAAGAGGCAGTGGGTGGCAAAAGGTAGATGTCGGCCCAGACCAAACAGGCCCGCAACTGTTACACTGAGCACCCCCATGCGTAAATCTACCTTGCCAAGGGGTAGGTGTTCAGCAATATGGCACTTTTTTGAGGAGAGCGCTGACAAGAAAAGAGTGGTAGTTTGCAACCTGTGCCATACCAAAATCAGTCACTCGGTACACAGTCCCCAGCTGCCACTATTTTTCACGGTGTGCCGTGCCCGCCTTCCACCAGCATGTGTCCCAGAATATCACCTGTGTCCTGACCAACCCACTTACTGGGAAGATCCACCTCACCACGGACACATGAACAAGTGCTGGTGACCAGGGACACTAAATTTCCCTGACCGCACAATGGGTGAATGTTGTGGAGGCCAGGAGTGAGTCATACCCTGGGATGGCACAGGTGCTACCCACGCCCAGGATAGCGGGCCCTACGTCTATCAGGGTCTCTATGCCAGCAGCTATGTTACTGGCTCCAACCCCCACTTCTCCTCTGCCACCTCCTCCTCCACTTCCACCTCTAACAGCAGTCAGCCATCAGTCGCTAGCTGGAAGCAGTGTAGCACTGCTGTGGGTAAGCGTCAACAGGCCGTGTTGAAGCTGATCTGTTTGGGGGACAGACAGCACACCGCCGCAAAGCTGTGGCAGGGTATAAGGGACCCGCTTTGGCTCTCGCCACACAACCTAGAAACAGGTATTGTTGTGTCCGACAATGGCCTAACTTGGTGGCGGCTTTGGAGCTCGGCAACCTGACACACATTCCTTGCCTAGCCCACGTCTTAAACTTAGTGGTTAAGCAGTTTATCAAAACCTACCCCAATTTGCAGGAGCTACTAGTGAAGGTGCACCGCTTGTGTGCTCATTTCTGAAAGTCGTCCACAGCTTCAGCCGGTCTCTCAATGCTGCAGCAGCGCTTGCGGCTTCCAGCTCGCCGAATGTTGTGCGACAGGGGAACTCTACGTTCTACATGTTGGCCAGGCTTTGTGAGCAGCAGAGGGCCGTTGTGGAATACCAGCCAATACATGGTCGTCGCCTTTCCAGTCAACTGCCACTATTCACAAGCGAGAAGTGGGCATTGATGTCAGATCTATGTAAGGTTTGAAAAAACTTTGATGAATCCACACAGATGGTTAGTAGCGATACCGCTATTATCAGCGTAACCATCCCACTGATGTGTCTACTCAAACGATCGCTGCTAACAATTAAGTCGGATTCTTTAAATGTGGCAGACGAGGTAATGGGGAGGAGATGAAACAGGGTGATAGCCAGACCTCCCCCAGTTCATCTTCTCAGCGTGAATTGGGCCATGAAGAGGAGGAGGAGCTGGAGACACTTGCCTCAACTACAGAGGCTAGTACCCATGGAACTTTAAATCCATCTGTTCAACGTGGATGGGCAGAAGATTAGGAGGAGGAGGCTATAGAGAGTCATCCTGAAGTTTACATCGACGTCTTGCCCGTTGGTACACTTCACTGGACTTCATGTTAGGCTGCCTTTACCGTGACCCTCGCGTTAAACGCATTTTAGGTAACACAGATTACTGGGTGTTCCCCCTTCTCGACCCCCGCTACAAAGAGAAATTCTCATCTCTGATTCCTGTGGTGGAGAGGACAAGTAAAATGGTTCAATACCAGAAGGTACTTGTTGACAGATTGCTCTAAAATTTTCCATCTGACAATGCGGCCGCCACAGTCCGTACTTCCTTAGGCAACCGAGGAAGGGAGATAAGGGGAACACACAGTAGCTCCAACAGAAGCAGGGCAACACTTTCTAAGGCATGGGACATATTCTTGAAACCCCGCCAGCAACCTCACCCTGAATCGCGGCCTAGTGCTACAAGGAGGGAAAAGTTTTGGAAGATGGTGAAGGAATACATTGCAGACCGTGTCAGCGTCCTAAATGATCCCTCAGTGCCTTACAACTACTGGGTGTCCAAGCTGGACGCGTGGCACGAAGTTTTGCTCTATGTCTTTTAGGTGCTGGCTTGCCCTGCCAGCAGCGTATTGTCTGAACGTGTATTTAGTGCTACTGGTGGCATTAAAACAGATAAGCGTATCTGCTTGTCCTCTGACAATGCTGACAGGTTGACTCAGATAAAAATAAACAAGACCTGGATTACCCCTGACTAGAGTTGAGCGGACACCTGAATGTTCAAGTTCGAGAAGTTTGGCCAAACTTCACAGAAATGTTCGGGTTTGTGATCCGAAATTGACCCGAACTTGAACCCGAACCCCATTGAAGTCAATGGGACACTTTTGGACACTAAAATAGCTGTAAAATAGCCCTGGAAAGGGCTAGAGGGCTGCAAAATGTAGCAAAATGTGTGTAAGTGCCCTGCAAACAAATGTGTATAGGAAAATAACTTAAATATTAATATAAAATAACTAAAAATGAAACTATTTTAATTGGCAACTCGGAGGAGGAGGTAGAATAGGAGGTTGGGGCGGCGCTAGGTGGGAATGCAATCAGCAGCGCGTCTACCAGCATGTGTTTTGTAGTTAGTAGTCATGCATCTTTTGATCAGTAACATACGTTTTTACAAAATTTGGTTTCCTGCCAGCAATGCACAGCTTTGGCTTATCACTGGCAAAAATGGGTTAATGTCACCCACCAATGGAACAGGTGATATTCAGAAATGTTAGGCCCCTGGCACCCAGACAGAGAAGAGGTCAATGCTCGGCAAAAAGACTTTAATGTCACCCACCAAAGCAACAGGCGATTATCTGAAATGTAGGCCCCTGGCACCCAGACAGATGAGAGGGCAATGCACTGCAAAAGAGGCTTCATGTCACCAAGCAATGGAACAGGCCATTTTCAGTAATTTAGGCCCCTGGTACCCAGATAGAGGAGAGAGGTCACGTAACAGCAAAACAGGCATCATGTTACCCAGCAATGCAGAAGTCAATTATCATAAATGTAGGTCCCTAGCACCCAGACAGAGGAGAGGTCAATGCACAGCAAAAAGAGGTTAATGTCACCCACCAAAGCAACAGGCGATTATCATAAATGTAGAACGCAGACACGCAGACAGAGGAGAGAGGACAATGCACAGCAAAACAAGCTTCATGTCACCCACCAAAGCAACAGGCCATTTTCAGTAATTTAGGCCGCAGGCACCCAGACAAAAGAGAGGTTCATTCAAATTGGGGTAGCCCCCGAAATAATGATACAAATGAAAAAGGATTCAATGAATAAGTGCACTGGAGTACAAGAATGTATGGTTGAGGCGGTTATAAATGTCTATTCTGCACAAGGCACGGTCAAGTCCTGTGGGATCCATGCCTGGTTCATTTTAATGAACATGAGCTTGTCAACGTTGGCTGTGGACAGGTGGCTGCTTTTGTCTGTAATGACGCCCCCTGCCATGCTAAATACACGTTCAGACAATACACTGGCTGCAGGGCAGGCTAGCACCTCCAAGGCATAAAGGGCAAGCTCAGGCCATGTGGACAATTTGGAGACCCAAAAGTTGAATGGGGCAGACCCATCAGTCAGTACGCGCGTGCGCTTGTACTCGTGCATCTTCCTATCACGCTCCAGTGCAGGATTTAAGGTGGGCACATTGTCTTTGTACCAGGGATCCAGCAGGGTGGCAACCCAGTAGTCAGCACAAGTTACAATGTGGGCAACTCTGCTGTCGTTGCGCAAGCACTGCAGCATGTAGTCGCTCATGTGTGCCAAGCTGCCCAGAGGTAGGGATAAGTCTTCCTCTGTATGTGGTGTATCGTCTGTGTCCTCCGTATCCCCCCAGCCACGCTCCAGTGATTGCCCTGAGGTGTGTTGGGTGCCACCCTGCAATGAACCAGGTTCCTCCTACTCCTCTACCTCATCCTCCTCCTCCTTGCCACATGTGTACCTGGCCTCTGCTGGTGCAGGAACCTACCCTCTGAGCTACTTCGGAATGACCGGTCTAAAACCCTGTAAAATACCCCCTCTTCCTCCTCATCCTCTGCCACATCCTCTTCCATCATCGATGTAATTAATTTTTTAAGGAGACATAGAAGTGGTATTGTAATGCTAACAATGGCATCATCAGCACTGGCCATGTTGGTTGAGTACTCAAAAGACCGCAACAAGGTGCACAGGTCTCGCATACAGGCCCAGTCACTGGTGGTGAAGTGGTGCTGATCCACATAGCAACTGATCCGTGCATGCTGCAGCTGAAACTCCACTATCGCCTGCTGCTGCTCGCCCAGTCTCTCCAGCATATGCAAGGTGGAGTTCCACCTGGTGGGCAAGTCGCATATGAGGCGGTGAGCTGGAACACTGCTGAGAACCCTGAAAGCGAACACAGATGGACCGCACTTTCAGCATCAGCTCTGACATTTCTGGGTAGTTTTTAAGAAACTTCTGCACCACCAGATTCAGCACATGCGCCAGGCAAAGGATGTGAGTCAAACCGGCTAGTCCCAGAGCTGCAACGAGATATCGCCCATTATCGCACACCACCAGGCCGGGCTTGAGGCTCACTGGCTCATCGGTCTGTTGTTCTATGCCCCTCCGAAGCTCCTGTGCGGTGTGGGGCTTGTCACCCAAACACATGAGTTTTAAAATCGCCTGCTGAGGTTTACCCCTGGCTGTGCTGAAGTTGGGGGTGAGGTTCTTTCGATGACCGCATGTGAGGGTGGTAGAAGAGTAGGATGCGGAGTAGGAGGCAACAGGAGGCAAATAATAATGTCCTGTGATCCTCGTCGGTGGAAGGATATACCCCAAACCACTATCCGCATCAGGCCCAGCCACCACTACGTTTACCCAGTGTGCAGTTTGGGAGATATAGCGGCCCTGGCCGTGCTTACTGGTCCATGTATCTGTGGTTATGTGGATCTTGCCACAGGTGGCGTTGCGCAGCGCACACTTGATTTTATCCTCCACTTGGTTGGGCAGGGAAGGGACGGCTCGCCTGGAAAAGTAGTGGTTTCTGGGAACTACGTACTGTGGGACAGCCACCGACATCAGCTGTTTGAAACAGTCCTTCTCCACCAGACGGAATGACAGCATTTCAAAGACCAGCAATTTTGAAATGCTGGCATTCAGGACCAGGGATCGAGGGTGGATAGGTGGGTATTTTCTCTTTCTCTCCGGTGTTTGGAAGATGGAAAGCTTGCCTGTGACATAGTGGAGATGCTTGGTGATGGAGGTGGTGTTGGTGGGACATCCTCTGTTTGCTGGTTGCCAGGTGCCACATTGACACCATAGGTGGATGAAGAGGCCGAGACAGCAGCAGAAGAGGGAGCAGGAGGAGCCTTAGACCTTTCATGGTTTTTAAGGTGTTTACTCCACTGCAGTTCTTGCTTTGCATGTAGATGCCTGGTCATGCAGGTTGTACTAAGGTTAAGAACGTTTATGCCTCGCTTTAGGCTCTGACGGCACAATGTGCAAACCACTCGTGTCTTGTCGTCAGGACATTGTGTGAAGAACTGCCAGGCCAATGAACTCCTTGGAGCAGGCTTTGGTGTGCTCGGTGCCTGGGTGCCGTGGGCAGTAGCAGGCGTACTGTCTATGGAATGGCCGCTCCGCTTTTGCACCCTGCTCCCTCTTTTGCTGTGCTGTTGCGACCACCACCTCTTGCTCAAAACTGCACACGTCACTAGCACAACCTTCCGTCCAATGTGGGTCTAGGACCTCATAGTCCTCCACATTATCTTCCACCTATTCCTGACAACTGCCATGTTCTTCGGTCTGCACTTTGCAGAAAGCCACAGCAGTTGGCACCTGTGTTTCATTATCATCAGAGAGGTGATGCGGCGGTCTTCCCATGTCCTCATCCTGCAACATAAGTGGTTGGGCATCAGTGCATTCAAGGTCTTCCACTTCTGGGGCAGGGCTAGGTGGATGGGCCAGGGAAACTCTGCCGACAGTCATCAAAAAGCATAAGAGTTTGCTGCATGACTTGGAGCTCTGACTGCTTGCCTGATTTGCAAGGGAGTGAGGTGAAAGACTGATGGGCATGGGCGGCAGGTGCCAACTCTGAGCTTTCTGCAGAGGACTAGGTAGGAGACACTGTGAAGGAACTGAAGGCACTGTCAGCCACCCAATCTATTATGGCCTGTACTTGTTCTGGCCTGACCATCCAGAGAGCGTCATTCGGGCCTACGAAATAACGATGCAGGTTCTGTTGCCTACTCGCACCAGAGGAAGGTGTTTCACATAGCAGAGCTGCAGAGGGTTCAGAGGAGGGCAACTAAACTAATAACTGGAATGGGGCAACTACAGTACCCCGAAAGGTTATCAAAGTTAGGGTTATTTGCTTTAGAAAAAAGACGACTGAGGGGAGATCTAATAACTATGTATAAATATATCAGGGGTCAGTAACGAGATCTCTCCCATCATCTATTTATCCCCAGGACTGTGACTGTGAGGAGGGGACATCCTCTGCATTTGGAGGAAAGAAGGTTTGTACACAAACATAGAAAAGGATTCTTTACGGTAAGAGCAGTGAGACTATGGAACTCTCTGTCTGAGGAGGTGGTGATGGTGAGTACAATAAAGGAAATTCAAGAGGGGACTGGATGTATTTCTGGAGTGTAATAATATTAAAGGCTATAGCTACTAGAGATGGGTCGTTGATCCAGGGAGTTATTCTGATTGCCTGATTGGAGTCGGGAAGGAATATTTTTCCCTTAAGTGGGGAAAATTGGCTTCTGCATCACAGTTTTTTTTTGCCTTCCTCTGGATCAACTTGTAAGAAACAGGCCGAACTGGATGGACAAATGTCTTTTTTTGGCCTTGTATACTATGTTATTATGTTACTTGGACCGGTAGTTGGCGCTGAAAGGCCACGTCCTCTCCCAGCAACAGGAGCTCCACCAACACCACCACGACCATGCCCACGCTCCTTGTTTGATGTTCTCCTCATTATTTGTGTTCACCCACCAAGCTGAAAGATGGTTTCTCTCCGGTGTCAATTTAACTGCCAATTGTTAACAATTAAGTTCACTAAGGCAGTGCCCGTGTCATAAAAATGCTCTGTGGACCAAGAATAAAGTTTTTTTGGCCTAAAACACACTGATTCTCAATTTCACTGCAGAAATGTAAAATATGTATTTGTACGCTGTATGCACAACTGTTTGGTGAACCCAGAACACATTTTTTTTTTCAGTAGAACACAGTAAAGCACTATTTTCATGCTGCAATTTAAATTGGTATTTGTACGCTGTATGCACAAGTGGTTTGTGGACTAAGAACAAGGATTTTTTTAATAAAACGCAGAAAAGCAGTATTTCACTGCTATTAATAAAACTTAGCTATTTCTACCGTTTATGCACAAGTGGTTTGTGGATCCAGAACAAAGATTTTTTTAATAAAACACAGAAAAGTAGTATTTCACTGCTATTAATAAAAGGTTGGTATTTCTACGGTTTATGCAAAAGTGGTTTGTGGACCCAGAACACAGATTTTTTTCAATTAAAAACAGAAAAGCAGTATTTCACTGCTATTAATAAAACGTTGGTATTTCTACAGTTTATGCAAAAGTGGTTTGTGGACCCAGAACACAGATTTTTTCAATAAAACACAGAAAATCTGTATTTCACTGCTATTAATAAATGGTAGCTATTTCTACCGTTTATGCAAAAGTGGTTTGTGGACCCAGAACAAGGATTTTTTTGATAAAACACAGAAAAGCAGTATTTCACTGCTATTAATAAAACGTTGGTATTTCTACGGTTTATGCAAAAGTGGTTTGTGGACCCAGAACACAGATTTTTTCAATAAAACACAGAAAAGCAGTATTTTACTGCTATTAATAAAACGTTGGTAATTCTACGGTTTATGCAAAAGTGGTTTGTGGACCCAGAACACAGATTTTTTCAATAAAACACAAAAAAGCAGTATTTTACTGCTATTAATAAAACGTTGGTAATTCTACGGTTTATGCAAAAGTGGTTTGTGGACCCAGAACACAGATTTTTTCAATAAAACACAGAAAATCAGTATTTCACTGCTATTAATAAAATGTAGCTATTTCTACAGTTTATGGAAAAAAAATTCACTATTTCACTGCAGAAATGTCAAATGTGTATTTGGGCGGTGTATTTCAAACTGCTTTGGGGACCAGGATCACAGCTTTTTATCACAAAAATACTCCACAAATTGAATATACTGTTTAGTGCATTGTATACACAAGTGCTCTGTTGGACCACAGATCCCAGACTAGACAGATGGACTTAATTATACCAAAGGTAATGTAGGGGAATTGGGCAGCCAGAAAAAATGCATTTTCTCCTTCATTGAGCTACCAAAAAGGATTAAGCTGATGTCCCTGCCAGGCTGGCAGACATGCAGTACACTGCAGTGGCTAAAATAGCCGTCAACCCCCACCTCTGTAACAGATGGATAAAAAAAAAAAAATCCTTGGCAGTGGCTGAGTACAGAAATGGAGGATTTCTGAAGCTCCCTCTATCTCTATTTGCTGTATCTTGTGGATTAATGTACAACAGGTTCTGCAGATTTCTTCCCTAATCTGACCCTCACAGAAGTGGCAGCATCCTATCCCTACACTGAGAAGAGCAAAGTGACGTGTGGCGCTACGTGACTCCAGCTTAAATAGAGGCTGGGTCACATGCTGCACTCAGCCAATCACAGCCATGCCATTAGTAGGCATGGCTGTGATGGCTTCTTAGGACAAAGAAGTAAAACGCTTGCTGATTAGCTGCTGTGCAGCCCTTCAGAAAGCAGGAAGAATTGCCGAACAACGGAGCCGAACTTTTATGAAAATGTTCGGGTTCGGGTCCGGGTCCCGAACACCCCAAAATTCAGTACGAACCCGAACTATACAGTTCGGTTCACTCAACCCTACCCCTGACTTCTCCACTCCACCAAAGGAGAGCTGAGCTAATGAGGATTAAAAACGCAATTTAAATGTATGCTTTATAATGTATTCAATCCTCAAGATTCAGATTTTTTTACCCTTTTTACCGCAAAAAAAGGGCATATGTCTGAATCTTGTTTTCTCATCCGCCTCCTCCTGCACCTCCTCTTCCATACAGAATATATATGCACTCACTACAATGTTTTGTAGGGTTCGCTCGGATTCAGGCCCTCACCTGCAATGCTTTATACCGAAGCTCATCTGTAGGCCAGCACTGCAATGATTTATGGGGTTCTCTAGGCTTCAGGCCCTCACCTCCAATGCTTTATATCGTCTTCTCACCTGTAGCCAATCACTACAATGATTTATGGGGTTCGCTAGGCTTCAGGCCCTCACCTCCAATGCTCTATAAGGTCTGCTCACCTGCAGCCCATCACTGCAATATTTTATGGGGTTCACTAGGCTTCAGGCCCTCACCTCCAATGCTTTATACCGTCTGCTCATCTGTAGGCCATCACTGCAATGATTTATGGGGTTCACTAGGCTTCAGGCCCTCACCTCCCATGCTTTATACCGTCTGCTCACCGGTAGGCCATCACTGCAATGATTTATGGGGTTCACTAGGCTTCAAGCCCTCACCTCCAATGCTTTATACCGTCTGCTCACCGGTAGGCCATCACTGCAATGATTTATGGGGTTCACTAGGCTTCAGGCCCTCACCTCCAATGCTTTATACCGTCTGCTCACCTGTAGCCCATCACTACAATATGTTATGGTGTTCAGTAGGCTTTAGGCCCTCACCTCCAATGCTTTATAAGGTCTGCTCACCTGTAGGCCATTACTGCAATGATTTATGGGGTTCGCTTGGCTTCAGGCCCTCACCTCCAATGCTTTATAAGGTCTGCTCACCTGTAGCCCATCACTGCAATATGTTATGGTGTTCAGTAGGCTTCAGGCCCTCACCTCCAATGTCTTATACCGTCTGCTCACCTGTAGCCCATCACTGCAATGATTTATGGGCTTTGCTAGTCTTCAGGCCCTCACTTCCAATGCTTTATAAGGTCTGCTCACCTGTAGGCCATCACTGCAATGATTTATGGGGTTCGCAAGGCTTCAGGCCCTCACCTCCAATGCTTTTTAAGGTCTGCTCACCTGTAGCCCATCACTGCAATATGTTATGGGGTTCACTAGGCTTCAGGCCCTCACCTCCAATGCTTTATACCCTCTGCTCACCTGTAGCCCATCACTGCAATTATTTATGGGCTTCTCTAGGCTTCAGGCCCTCACCTCCAATGCTTTATACCATATGCTCAGCTGTAGCCCATCACTGCAATATTTTATGGGGTTCACTAAGCTTCAGGCACTCACCTCCAATGCTTTATACCGTCTGCTCACCTGTAGGCCATCACTGCAATAATTTATGGTGTTCGCTAGGCTTCAGACCCTCACCTCCAATGCTTTATACCATCTGCTCACCTGTAGGTCATCACTGCAATGATTTATGGGGTTTTCTAGGCTTCAGGCCCTCGCCTCCAATGCTTTATACCGTCTGCTCACCTGTAGCCCATCACTGCAGTATTTTATGGGGTTCACTAGGCTTCAGGCACTCACCTCCACTGCTTTATACCGTCTGCTCACCTGTAGGCCATCACTGCAATGATTTATGGGGTTTGCTCGGCTTCAGGCCCTCACCTCTAATGTTTTATATGGTCTGCTCACCTGTAACATAGTAACATAGTAACATAGTACATAAGGCCGAAAAAAGACATCTGTCCATCCAGTTCGGCCTGTCATCCTGCTAGTTGATCCAGAGGAAAGAAGTACTCCCTGGATCAACGACCCATCTCTAGTAGCTATAACCTGTAATATTATTACACTCCAGAAATACATCCAGTCCCCTCTTGAATTCCTTTATTGTACTCACCATCACCACCTCTTCAGGCAGAGAGTTCCATAGTCTCACTGCTCTTACCGTAAAGAATCCTCTTCTATGTTTGTGTACAAACCTCCTCCAGACGCAGAGGATGTCCCCTCGTCACAGTGACAGTCCTGGGGATAAATATATGATGGGAGAGATCTCTGTACTGACCCCTGATATATTTATACATAGTTATTAGATCTCCCCTCAGTCGTCTTTTTTCTAAAGTGAATAACCCTAATTTTGATAACCTTTCAGGGTATTGTAGTTGCCCCATTCCAGTTATTACTTTAGATGCCCTCCTCTGAACCATCTCCAGCTCTGCTATGTCCGCCTTGTTCACAGGAGCCCAGAACTGTACACAGTACTCCATGTGTGGTCTGACTAGCGATTTGTAAAGTGGTAGGACTATGTTCTCATCACGGGCATCTATGCCCCTTTTGATGCAACCCATTGTCTTATTGGCCTTGGCGGCAGCTGCCTGACACTGGTTTTTGCAGCTTAGTTTGCAATTTATTAAAATTCCTAGATCCTTTTCCATGTCAGTGTTACCGAGTGTTTTACCATTTAGTATGTACGGGTGACTTGCATTATTCCTTCCCATGTGCATAACTTTACATTTGTCATTGTTAAACCTCATCTGCCACTTATCTGCCCAAGCCTCCAATCTATCCAGATCCCTCTGTAGCAGTATATTGTCCTTTTCAGTGTTAATTACTTTGCACAGTTTAGTGTCATCTGCAAAAATTTAATAAATATATTGAAAAGAATAGGGCCCAGTACTGACCCCTGAGGTACCCCACTATTGACAGTTGCCCAATCTGAGTGTGTACCGTTAATAACCACCCTCTGTTTTCTGTCACTCAGCCAGTTACTTACCCACTTAAAGACATTTTCTCCCAGTCCGCGCATCCTCATTTTATATACTAACCTTTTATGTGGTACAGTGTCAAATGCTTTGGAGAAGTCCAGATATACGACATCCATTGATTCGCCGCTGTCAAGTCTAGAACTTACCTCCTCATAGAAACTGATTAAATTCATTTGACATGACCGATCCCTCATGAAGCCATGCTGATATGGCGTTATTTGCTTATTTCCTACTAATGGCATGTCTGTGATTGCCTGAGTGCAGCATGTGACCCAGTCTCTTTATAAGCTGGAGTCACGACTTGAGCTTAGGGAGAGGATGTTGGTGCTGCGATCAGGAACAGAATAGGGCAGAAATCAGAAGAACCTGTGCTACTTTAATCCACAAGATACAGCAAAAAGAGAGGGAGGGAGCTTCAGCAATCCAACATTTCTGTACCCAGCCACTGCAAGGGAATTCTTTTTTTGTAATCCATCTGTTACTGAGTCGGTGCTCGGCAGCCGTATTAGCCACTGCAGTGTACTGCATGTGTGCCAGCCAGCCAGGGACATCAGCCTACGGCCTCATGCACATGACCGTTGTTTTATTCCTTGTCCGTTGCGCCATTTTTCGTGAATTTCTGTAGACCTATTGGTTTTCAATGGGCCTGTGGAAAACTCGGCAAATGCACCGTTTGTGCTCCGCGTCCGTGATTCCAGTCTGTCCAAACAATATAACCTGTCCTATTCTTGTCCGCAAAAACAGTTTGCAGTCCCATTTAAGTCAGTGGGACTGCGAAAAAATGCAGAGGCACATCCGATTGTCATCCGCGTCCGCCTCCGTATCCGCATCAGTTTTATTTCTATCTTTTGACCTGCATATATACCAGTATCCTGGGTGGAGATATTAAAATTACACAACAGAACCAAAAACGGACACAGATCACGAAACCAAGGAACCCTATTTTGCGGACCGCTAAAAACAACTGTCGTGTGCATGAGGCCTAATCCTATTTTGTAGCTCAGTGAAGGAAAAAAAACTTTTTTTTCGGGCTGCTCAAGTCCCCTATATTGCTTTTTGTATGTCTAAGGGATGACATAGTCCATTTGTCTAGCTTGGGATCTGTGGTGCCACAGAGCACTTGTGTATACAATGCACTAAACCGTATATTCCATTTCAGCTATCAAATAGTGCATCAGTGTATTTTAGTAAAAAAAAAGTGGTCATCCTGAGCCAACAAGCCTATTTTACACCGCCAAAATATATATTTGACATTTCTGCGGTCAAATAGAGAATCTGTGTACTTTTTGGGGAAAAAACGTATTCCTTTTCCACAAAACAGTTCTGCATACACCGTCCTACAACATATTTTATATTTCTGCAGAGAAATAGTGCTTCTTTGTTTTTTATAGAAAAAAAACGTTATTCAAGGTCCACCAAACAGTCTGAAATGCCCATTCCAACCACCTATTTTACATTGGTGCTGTTAAATACAGCATAAATGTATTTTTTTGACAAAAAAGTGGAAATCCTGATCCACAAAGCATTTTGAAATACACCGCCTAAATACCGATTTCACATTACAGCTGAGAAATAGTGCATTATTATTTTTTTGAGTGAAAAAAGCAAAGTTCCTGCTTCACAAAGCAGTTGTACATACACAGTATAAATACCTACATTTAATTTACAGCAGTGAAAAACTGCATTTGTGAATTTTGGTGACAAAAGCCGTGACAAAGTCCATTTGTCTAGTCTGGGCTCTGTAGTGAGAAATAGTGCATTATTATTTTTTGTGGGAATAAAGCAATATTCTTGCTTCTCAAATCAGTTGTACATACACAGTAAAAATATCTAATCTAAATTTACAGCAGTAAAAAACTGCATTTTGGGGTTTTATTGAAAAAAGCTGTGTTTCAGGCCGAAAAAATAGTTGTGCATACGTCGTTTAAATAATTATTTACAATTTATAGCAGTTAAATACTGCATTTGTGAATTTTGGTGACCAAATCCGTGTTCTGGGTCCTTAAATCTGGTGTCCATACATAGTATAAATATCTACTTTTAATGTACAGCAGTTAAAAACTGCATTTTGGGGTTTTATTGAAAAAAGCCATATTTCAGGTTGAAAAAACAGTTGTGCATCCGTCGTTTAAATAATTATTTCCAATTTATAGCAGTCAAATATTGTATTTGTGAATTTTGGTGACCAAATTCATGTTCTGGGTCCCCAAATCTGGTGTCCATACATACTATAAATATCTACTTTTAATGTACAGCAGTTAAAAACTGCATTTTGGGGTTTTATAAAAAAAAAAAAGCCGTGTTTTAGGCCGAAAAAACTGTTGTGCATCCGGCATATAGATAATTAATTTCAATTTACAGCAGTGAAATAATAATTTTCTGTATTTTATTACGAAAATACTTGTTCTTGTTGCACAAACCACTTGTGCATACAGTTTACCCAAAAATGTTTTACATATCCGCATAGAAATTGAGAATCAGTGTATTTTGGGCGCCAAAAACATTATTATGGGTCCATAGGTAAATTGACACCGGAGAGGCATCAATCTTTCAGCTTGGTGATTGAACGCAAATAATGAGGAGAACATCAAATATGGGACTTGGGCATGATCGTGGTGGTGTTGGTGGAGCTCCTGTTCATTTCAGTCCTCTACAGAAAGCTCAGAGTTGGCACCTGCAGCCCATGCCCACCAGTCTCCCACCACACCCCCTTCAAATCAGCCAAGCAGTCAGAGCCCCAAATCATGCAGGAAAGTCTTATGCTTTTTTATGACTCTGTTGGCAGGGTTTCCCTGGCCCATCCACCTAGCCCTGCCCCAGAAGAGGAAGACCTTGAATGCACTGATGCTCAACCACTTTTGTTGCAGGATGAGGACATGGGAATACCGCCACAAAACGTCTCTAATGATGACGAAACACAGGTGCCAACTGCTGTGGCTTTCTGCAATGTGCAGACCGACGAGGAGGGCAGGGGTCACAAATGGGTGGAAGATGATATGGAGGATGATGAAGTCCTAGACCCAGACTGGAGTGAAGGTCGTGCTAGTGAGGCGTGCAGTTCTGCGGAAGAGGCGGTGGTCGCACAGAGGCAACAGCACAGCAAAAGAGGGAGCAGGGTGCAAAAGCGCAGCGGCCGTTTCAGAGACAGTACGCCTGCTCCAGGGAGTTCATTGGCATCGCAGTTCTTCACACAATGTCCTGACGACAAGACACGAGTGGTTTGCATGTTGTGCCATCAGAGCCTGAAGCGAGGCATAAACGTTCTTAACCTGAGCACAACCTGCAAGACCAGGCATCTACATGCGAAGCATGAACTGCAGTGGAGTAAAGGCCTTAAAAACAAAGAAACTCTCTAATGCTCCTCCTGCTCCCTCTGCTGCTGCTGGCTCGGCCTCTCCCTCCACCTCTGGCGTCCAAGTGGCATCTGGCGACCAGCAAACAGAGGATGTTCCACCAACACCACCACATACGACACCATCACCAAGCATCTCCACCATGTCACACGGTAGCATTCAGCTGTCCATCTCCCAAACATTGGAGAGAAGGAGGAAACACCCACCTGCCCACCTTCGAACCCTGACCCTGAATGCCAGCATTTCAAAATTACTGGCCTTTGAAATGCTGTCATTCCGTCTAGTGGAGACGGACTGTTTCAAACAGCTGATGGCGGTGGCTGTCCACCAGTACGTTGTTTCCAGTCGCCAATACTGTTCCAGGCGAGCCGTCCCTTCCCTGCACAACCAAGTGGAGGATAAAATCAGGCATGCGCTGTGCAACGCCATTTGTGGCAAGGTCCACATAACCACAGATACATGGACCAGTAAGCACGGCCAGGGTTGCTATAGCTCCCTAACTGCACACTGGGTAAACATAGTGGCGGCTGGGCGCGAAGCGAATAGTGGTTTGGCGCATATCCTTCGACCACCAAGGATCGCAGGGCATTATTCGTTGCCTCCTGTTGCTTCCTCCTCCTACTCCACATTATCCTCCTCCTCTTCTACCAGCCCCACATCCGGTCAACAAAAGAACCTCCCCCCAACTTCAGCACAGCCCCAGGTAAACGTCAGCAGACGATTTTAAAACTCATGTGTTTGGATGACAAACCTTACACCGCACAGGAGCTTTGGAGGGGTATAGAACAGCAAACTGATGAGTGTTTGCTGCCGGTGAGCCTCAAGACCAGCCTGGTGGTGTGCGATAATGGGCGAAATCTCGTTGCAGCTCTGGGACTAGTCGGTTTGACACATCCCTTGCCTGGCGCGTGTGCTGAATCTGGTGGTGCAGAAGTTTCTTAAAAACTACCCAGACATGTCAGAGCTGCTGCTGAAAGTGCGGTCCGTATGTTCGCGCTTTCGGCGTTCTCACCTTGCTGCTGCTCGCCTGTCTGCGCTGCAGCGTAACTTTGGCCTTCCTGCTCACCGCCTCATTTGCGACTTGCCCACCAGTTGGAACTCCTCCTTACATATGCTGGAGAGACTGTGCGAGCAGCAGTGGGTGATAGTGGAGTTTTAGATGCAGTATGCACGGATCAGTCGCTCTGCGGATCAGCACCACTTCACCACCAGTGACTGGGCCTGCATGCAAGACCTGTACCTTGTTGCGGTCTTTTGAGTACTCAACCAACATGGCCAGTGCTGATGACGCCATTGTTAGCATTACAATACCCCATCTATGTCTCCTTGAAAAAAATATTACGGCGATGATCGAAGAGGATGCGGCACAGGAGGAGGAGGAAGAGCATTTCACAGGGTTTCAGGCAGGTCATACAGAAGTGGCTCAGAGGGTGCCAGGTAAACATGTGGACAGCCAGGGCACACTTCTAGAGGACGAGGAGGAGGAGGAGGAGGAGGTAGAGGAGAAGGAGGAGGAACCGGTTTCACTGCAGGGTGGCACCCTACGCAGCTCAGGGCCATCAATGGAGCGTGGCTGGGGGGGATACAGAGGGCACAGACGATACACTACCTACAGAGGACATCTTATCGTTACCTCTGGGCAGCCTGGCACACATGAGCGACTACGTGCTGCAGTGCCTGCGCAACGACAGCAGAGTTGCCCACATTTTAACTTGTGCTGACTACTGGGTGGCCACCCTGCTGGATCTCTGGTACAAGGACAACGTGCCCACCTTAATTCCCGCACTGGAGCGTGATAGGAAGATGGGTGACTACAAACGCATGCTGGTAGACGCGCTTCTGAGGGTATTCTCAACTGACACAAGGGGACAAGTGGAAGCACAAGGCGAAGGAAGAGGCGGAGGAGGAACAGGTCGCCAACGCAGCTGTCTCACGGCCAGCTCCTCAGACAGCAGGGTTAACATGGCCGAGATGTGGAAAAGTTTTGTCACCGCGACACAGCAAACTGCGCCACCAGCTGATAGGGAACGTGTTAGCAGGAGGCAGCATTTCAATAACATGGTGGAACAGTACGTGTGCACATGCCTCCACATACTGACTTATGGTTCTCCACCATTCAACTTCTGGGTCTACAAATTGTCCACATGGCCAGAGCTTGCCCTTTATGCCTTGGAGGTGCTGGCCTGCCCTGCGGCCAGTGTATTGTCTGAACTTGTATTTAGCATGGCAGGGGGCGTCATTATAGACAAACAAAGCCGCCTGTACACAGCCAACTTGGACAAGCTTACCTTCATTAAAATGAACCAGGCATGGATCCCACAGGACCTGTCTATTCCTTATGCAGAATAGACATTTATAACTGCCTTGCCCTCATCCATACATTCTTGTATTCCAGGGCACTTATTTATTGAATCCTCTTTTTTTAATTGTACCATTATTTTGGGGGCAACCGCAAGTTGAATGAACCTCTCCTCTGTCTGGGTGTCAGGGGCCTACATTTTAGCTAATCGCCTGCTGCTTTGGTACGTGACATTAACCTCTTTTTGCTGTCAAATGACCTCTCCTCTGTCTGGGAGTGAAGCCTGATTTTCTGCTATGGGATTTCTCTCCTCTGTCTGGGTGCCAGGGTCCTACATTTCAGATAATCACCTGTTGCTTTGGTGGGTAACATTATCCTCTTTATACTGTCAAATGACCTCTACATTGTCTTGTTGTCAAGGGCCTAAATTTTGTACCATCGCCTGCTGTATTGGTGGGGGACATTAAACTCTTTTTACTGTCAAATGACCTCTACATTGTCTGGTTGTCAGGGGCCTTTATTTTGTTTCATCGCCTGCTGTATTGGTGAGAGACATTAACCCCTTAAGGACACGGCCC
This sequence comes from Bufotes viridis, assembly GCA_033119425.1. Taxonomy (NCBI): domain Eukaryota; kingdom Metazoa; phylum Chordata; class Amphibia; order Anura; family Bufonidae; genus Bufotes; species Bufotes viridis. The sequence goes on from CM065589.1 coordinate 267,624,403, forward strand.
TATTTCACCTTAAGGACCAGGCCATTTTTTCAAAATCTGACCATTGTCACTTTATGTGGTGATAACTTTAAAACGCTTTTTCTTATCCAGTCCATTCTGAGATTGTTTTTTCGTCACATATTGTACTTCATGACAGTGGTAAAATGAAGTCGAAAAATTTCATTTTTATTTATAAAAAAATACCAAATTTACCAAAAATTTTGAAAAATTTGCAATTTTCCAAGTTTCAATTACTCTACTTCTATAATACATAGTAATACTGCCAAAAAAAGTTATTGATTTACATTCCCCATATGTCTACTTCAAGTATCGATCATTTTGGGAATGCTATTTCATTTTTTGGGGACGTTACAAGGCTTAGAAGTTTAGAAGCAAATCTTGAAATTTTTCAGAAATTTTCAAAAACCCACTTTTTAGGGTTAACAGCCAAACAAAACTCAATTTTTATTGCCCCGATTCTGTAGTTTTCAGAAACACCCTATATGTGGTCGTAAACTGCTGTATGGCCAAACTGCAGGGCGCAGAAGGAAAGGAGCGCCATATGGTTTTTGGAAGGCAGATTTTGCTGGACTGGATTTTTGACACCATGTCCCATTCGATGCACCCCTAGAGTAGAAACTCCATAAAAGTGACTCCATCTAAGATACTACGCCCCTAAAGGTATTCAAAACCAGTTTTACAAACTTTGTTAACCCTTTAGGTGTTCCACAAGAGTTATTGGCAAATGGAGATGAAATTTCGAATTTCTATTTTTGTTACCTTGTCTCAAAAAAGTGTAATATAGAGCAACCAAAAATCATGTTTACCCTAGAATAGTACCAACAAAACTGACACCTTATCCCGTAGTTTCCAAAATGGGGTCACTTTTTGGAGTTTCTACTGTAGGGGTGCATCAGGGGGCTTCAAATGGGACATAGTGTCAAAAAACCAGTCCAGCAAAATCTGCCTTCCAAAAACCATATGGCGTTCCCTTCCTTCTGCGCCCTGCCGTTTGGCCATACAGTAGTTCACGACCACATATGGGGTGTTTGTGCAAACAAGAGAATCAGGGCAATAAATATTGAGTTTTGCTTGGCTGTTAACCCTTGCTTTGTTACTGCAAAAATGGATTAAAATGGAAAATTTGCAAAAAATAGCTGTTTTGGGACTGTTTTTATTTTTGTTATTTACATAGTTGAACTGACAGGTTAGATTGTGTGCTATTTCTATAGAGCAGGTTGTTACGGACGCGACAATACCAAATATGACTACTTTTTGGGGTTTTTTGTTTCAGTTTTACATAATAAAGCCTTGTTGAAAATAATTTTTTTTTAGTGTCTCCACATTCTGAAAGCCATAGTTTTATTTTATTTTTTTGGGCGACTGTGTTATGTAGGGGCTCATTTTTTGCGGGATGAGATGGCGGTTTGATTGGCACCATCTTGGGGTGTATATGACATTTTGGTCGCTTGCTATGACACTTTTTGTGATGTAAGGTGACAAAAATGGCTTTTGACACCGTATTTTTTTTTTTTTTGCTGTGTTCAGCTGAGGGGTTAGGTCATGTGTTATTTATATAGATCAGGTTGTGACGGACACGGCGATACATAATATGTATACTTTTTATTTATTTATATAAGTTTTACACAATAATATAATTTTTAAAACAAAAAAAATCATGTTTTAGTGTCTCCATAGTTTGAGAGCCATATATATTTTTTTTTTTGGGCGATTGTCCTATGTAGGGGCTCATTTTTTGCGGGATGAGATGGCGGTTTGATTGGCACCATCTTGGGGTGCATATGACTTTTGATCGCTTACTATTACACTTTTTGTGATGTAAGGTGACAAAAAAATGGCTTGTTTGACAACGTTTTTATTTTTATGTTTACGGCGTTCATCTGAGGGGTTAGGTCATGTTATATTTTTATAGAGCAGGTCCTTACGGACGCGGCGATACATAATATGTATACCTTTTTTTTTTTTTTTGGTTTTACACAATAATATCCTTTTGAATGAAAAAAAACATGTTTTAGTATCTCCATAGTCTGAGAGCCATATATTTTTCAGTTTTTAGGCAATTGTCTCAGGTTGGGTATCATTTTTGCGGGATGAGGTGACGGTTAGATTGGCACTATTTGGGGGTCATATGACTTTTTGATCGCTTGCTATTACACTTTTTGTGATGTAAGGTGGCAAAAAATGGCTTTTGACAAAGTTTTTATTATTTTTTTACAGTGTTTACTTGAGGGGTTAGGTCATGTGATATTTTTATAGAGCAGATTCTTACGGACGTGTAGATACCAAATATGTCTACTTTTTAATTTTTTTTTTTACATTTAACACTAAAAAGCATTTTTGAAACAAAAAAAATCATGTTTTAGTCTGAGAGGCATAGTTTTTTTATTTTTTGGCCAATTGTTTTAGGTAGGGGCTCGTTTTTTGCGGGATGAGATGGCAGTTTGATTGGTACTATTTTGGGAGGCAAACACCTTTTTGATCGCTTTGTATTACACTTTTAGTGATTGTGCCAAAAAATGTCTTATTTACACCATTTTTGTTTTTTTTTTTTTTTATGGCGTTCACCTGAGGAGTTCAGTCATGTGATATTTTTATAGAGCAGGTTTTTACGGATGCGGCGCTACCTAATATGTGTAGTTTATTTTATTTTTTTAAATTTTTATTCAGTGTTATGTGTTTTTTTCATTTTTACTTTTTTTTCACTTTTTTACATTTTTTTTTTGACCCAGACCAACTTGGTTCTGAAAGATCCAGTGGATCTGGTGTCTGTATAATACAGTACAGTACACTATATAGTGCACTGTACTGTATTTTGTACTTTAGAAAGTCTGAATAGACCTTTAGCAGGTCTATTCAGACTTTTAGCACCATGGAGAGCAGGACGCTTCTGAAAGCGTCCTGTCTCCATGGCAACCATCACCCGCTGCCATAACTGGGCAGGGGTGATGGATGAGGAGGAGTGGAGCACCCTCCCTCTGCGATCCCATCCTGTTGGGGGCAGCAAAGGCACAGTAGCCCCCGATGGGAGAGGGAGGAAGCGCTCCCTCCTGTTAACCCTTCCATACCGCGGTCCGTACGGACCGCGGTACGAGAAGGGGTTAAGCGGCTGGCATCTGCAGCACAGATGCCAGCCGTTTCTATCAGAGTGTCAGCAATGTGCTGACACTCTGATAGAATCCACTAGACACCAGGGATAGATTACAGGGAGGCGGGCGGGGATCGCAATCGCGATCCCGCCCGCCGCACCGCCCGCCTCCGCCGCCCACAACCACCCCCTGCACCCCGCAGCCACAATATGATTGGGGGCTGCAGGGGGTTAAAAAACAGTTTGGGGGCATTAACTCTCTGATCCCGCGGTCATAGACCGCGGGGATCAGAGATCACACAAGCGCTGCAAACCGCAGGTCTGAATTGACCTGCGGTTTGCAGCGATCACTATATGGGGGTCACAGGACCCCCCTGGGCATTGTAACAAGGTACCTGCTGAGTGATTTCAGCAGGTACCTTGTTCCGATCACTGCCAGCTGAGCAGCAGTGATCGGAACAACTCATGACGTACCGGTACGTCATGTGTCCTTAAGGACTCGGGAAACATGCCGTACCGGTACGTCATGTGTTCCAAAGGGGTTAAACTCTTTTTACTGTCAAATGACCTCTACATTGTCTTGTTGTCAGGGGCCTATATTTCGTTTAATCGCTTGCTGCATTGGTGGGAGACATTGAACTCTTTTTACTGTTAAATGACCGCCCCATTGTCTGGTTGTCAGGGGCCTACATAAATGATAATGGCCTGTTCCATTGCAGGTTGACCTGAGGCCTGTGTTGCTGTTACCGGACCGCTCTCCTCTTCGCGGGTGCCATGGTCCTCCTGAATTAGTAAATGAGGCCTGTGGCACTGCTGGGTGAAATCAATACTGATTTTGCATGATTGTAACTCTCCTCTTTGTGGGTGCCATGGGTCTGAATCTGTGAATGAGGCCTTTGACATTGCTGGGTTAAATCAATACAGTCTTGTCATGATTTTAACTCTCCTCTTTGTGGGTCCCGTGGGCCTGAATGTTTGAATGAGGCCTGTGGCCCTGCAGGCAGACATGATTCCTTCTTTTCTGTGATGACAACTTCAACTCCCATGTATGGTTGCCATTGGCCTGAGTCTGTGAGTGAGGCCTGTGACACTGCTGGCAGACATGAATCCTTCTTGGCTGTGATGTGAACTTTAACTCCCATGTATGGTTGCCATTGCCCTGAGTCTGTGAATGAGGCCTGTGACACTGCTGGCAGACATGAATCCTTTTTGGCTGTGATGAGAACTTCAACTTCCATAGCATTCCCACCTAACGCCACCCCAACCTCTTATTCCACCTCCTCCTCCAAGTTGCCAATTGATATTGATATTTTAAGTCATTTTCCTATCCACATTTGTTTGCAGGGGATGTACCGAAATCAATAGCCCTTTCCAGGGCTATTTTACAGCCTTTTTAGTGCCCACAAGTTTGCGTCCCCATTGACTTCAATGGGGTTCGGGTTCGGGGTCAAGTTTGGGTCGAGTTCGGATCCAGAACCTGAACATTTTCGTGAAGTTCGGCCGAACTTCTCGAACCCGAACATCCAGGTGTCCGCTCAACTCTATACCTGAACAATTGTAGCAGCATGTGAATTAGGCCCTCCTTTATGTGATATACAGGCTGTATCGGAGTGCTTCTTCCTTGTAATTTTTGGCAGCATTTGCACTGTATATGTAATTGAATATCCAGGAAAGAATGTTTCCTAACAATTTTACCTCTAAAAATGTATTTTATTTTTTTTTTGAGGGGGCAGGATTTTTTGCGTGATTTTTTCACTATGAAAAAGTGGCGGACAACTGGGACAATATGGTTCCCAGCAGGACATTGGAGTCCAAGATGCACCCAGACATGGTCCTCATGCTGTTCCAGATCCATTTCGGTGGTGTTTCTGTCACTCTATGACCTTTTCTAATGGACCAGGCACCCGTCCCTCATCCGAGCAGAGGGGTGCCTGGTTGTCTCCCATTGAATTCCATTATACTCGGGTGCTCGGCCGAGCGCACGAATATCGATATGTGTTCAGACCGAGTACTCGAACACCCGAACACTTTATTTCTCGCTCATCACTAGTAAACACCAAGTTGAAAAGATAGTACAACAGCACTCCTGTAGTTGGTCTTTAACTTCTCTTTATTGCCCCAGTGTGCCATGTTTCGACTCCTCAGAGCCTTTTTCAAGCATAGTGAATTACATGCAGTGAGCATACATTTATATACAAGTGTACCCAATCCTGGGGTGTGTAGGTGGAGTATCAACTCCCTTCCGTTCCACCCCTAACATTCTACCAATCATGGCACATTTTACAAACATCATTGTGATAACCACCAATATTAAAGTGTCTTACTGGAGGCTGAGAAAGATCCAATTCACCTGGCGCAGTCCAGTATATTCCATGTGGCACATGTTTTCAGCGTCTAGTGCAGTGGGTACGGCAGTTCCGCCCTCTGCATTACATCATTTCCGGTCACATGTTACAATGTTTTCAGCGTCTCATGCGGCCGGGGAGTGCTTCCGCCCGCCGTATTACATCACTTCCCGTCGCATGTTCCGGTATGCTGGTTGTTACTAAGAAACCGGAATCATTCATAATGGGGGGGCGCAGGAGCAGCATGTACATTCCACCTTGCGCCTATCAAAAGTGCCCATAATCAAAAAATCCAGGCCAATTGGGATCGGGGATCCCCCAAAGACTTCAGTGGGTTAGTGTTGTCAAGAAAACCGTTGATACCTACACCATATCGAAGTGGTTAATTTACAGGGCGGCTTATGTTCATATTTATAATATGACTTTTGCAGTGTGACAGACCTGAGTAAGCATTCATAAATGCCGCATGATAGGCATGGACGCACCCGACCGTCAAGCGGCGCGCATCCATGCCGTCGGTATCATACATTCGCTGTATAGAAATAAGGTATAAGTGTTCTCCCTCCCACATTGGGGAGAGCCCCACTTTAACCTGTTTTCAATCATTCCCTGTGGACTGTCCAGTTCCACTGCTCTTAGAGTGAACCTATTTGAGCTCACCGCTGCCTCCTTAGCTTTATAAAAGTAGCCACTTCATGGTGTAGGTAGAGTTAATATGTTTATTCCAGAATACACAGGGGGCTTTCTGGAAGAGTCCACTGTAAAGACTTTTCTCAGTTATCTAATAGCACATTTGAAGAGGTTTATTTAGCATGTCCTGACTCTCTGTTAACTGCTTATGAATATATGGAACTATATTTAACAAGTGCTCATTGCTGCAGCTCCTGTATATTAGTATGACCCTATTGCAAACCTGCAGACTGGATATTTAGTGAAACTTCATGTGCTTCATATCGACTGTACTACATTTTCCCCCTCCTGAATTTCACCAAGTATATAACACTAATCAGTACAATAGAACGTGATAGAAAACTCCAATGAGAACAAAATTGTATACTTCAGTTTGGACATTCTAAGGTATGTGAGCATATGTCTAAAATAAAGATGAAAACGTCCAGCTCACCAGTCAGGCGTGATACTTTATTGTAGATAGGATATAAAAACTTCCATATACCAGGACACCAGTACAATGTTACGCGTTTCAGACCTTTACAAATCCAGGTCCTTCATCATGATATGTCATGATGAAGGACCTGGATTTGTAAAGGTCTGAAACGCGTAACATTGTACTGGTGTCCTGGTATATGGAAGTTTTTATATCCTATCTACAATAAAGTATCACGCCTGACTAGTGAGCTGGACGTTTTCATCTTTATTTTGGATTTATCTCGACTCACCCAAGGAGTCTTGTCCGTGCTCCCAGAGGGGGATGGTATGGGAGTGAAGCTGCCTCTTTTTCCTTCGTTTATATACGTGAGCATATGTCTATACAGGATAACTGTTTCTTGGACTCTCTTTTGAAGGACCACTTAAGGACTACTTGGAGGGTTTGCGCTCCCCTCACGTAGTAAGTATTACAAAGTGCCTATCTACACAATGCTTAATGCAAGAAATATTACAGAATCCCCTTTGTTAAGACATACAACTTTGTGCTCCTCAACTCAGCACCTACATACTGCAAAACATGTTTTGTTTTTCTGTGATATCTACCTTAAATGTCTACATTTATCTATTTAGCTATAAGGAACTACAGTACTACTACTTCTAGTAACTCTCCTTCTTCTAGGCACCTAGATATCTTGGTATTCACTGAGCAGATCAGTCTGTATACTGGTCTAACAGTTCTTCCAACTCTTGTTTGAGTTCCCCTGTTTGAATCAGACTGGCTTAGATTGGTCTGCTTCTTCTCAGATGATGGTTTAGAATTCCAAGTTTGAGCAGTTTGACCCTCTGACAAAGATAATGTCTTGAATAAGTCACCTTTATGACTGGTTTGTAAGTCTTGCTTATCATGGCAAGGATCAAAGTCTGATGGACCATCTCTTAGAATTTCCTCTGGTAGGGATATCCCAGTGTCTTTGGCATTTTGCAAAAGCTCTTCATCAGAACCGAATAATACTGAACTACATTCTTCGGTTCCTGATATCTGGTCAAGAATTCTCTCGGTATTTCTATTGTGATTATAACTGAAGGAATCTACTTGTTCTTCATCAATCTGTTCTTCCACCTCATGATCCGATAAAGCGGAAGCCACCTCAGACAATTCTTCTTCTCCCAAATCAATGGGTAAAAAGTTAACTGGTAAGATCAAGTTGCGATGAACTACTCGGACTTCTCCAGTCTTTAAGTTATGTATCTGGAAGATATGCGTCTTTGGGTTGGTGTTAACAACTCTGTAAACAGTTGACTCCCAAATATCAGCAAGCTTACGTTTTCCTCTTTCTTTCTTTTTCACAAGAAGAACGTGGTCTCCAATACTGATTGGTAAACCCTTGATCCTTTGGTTATATCCTCTGGTCTGTTTGTTTTGCTCTTTGCTAGAATGTTTCTGTGCAAATTAATCATAGCCCTTGACCGTTTCATCTCATAACACATTCCTGAACATTATGTCAACAGGCAGTCTAGGAGTTCTTCCAAACATGAGGAAAAAAGGTGGATAACCCGTGGTTTCATGAACAGTACAGTCATATGCAAAGGTTAGCGTTTGAATCATCTGTGGCCACATATTCTTTGATCTTGGTGGTAGAGATCGCAGCATGCTTCCTAGTGTACGGTTGAAACGCTATACTTGACCATTGCCCATAGGATGGTATGGTGTTGTCTGAGATTTCTCAATACCAGCAATCTGTAAAAGTTCACTAATAAGTTCACTTTCAAAATTAGCTCCTCTATCAGAATGCAATCTTTCTGGAAATTCATAGATGCAGAAGAAATTATCCCAAAGTTTGCGTGCCACTTGCTTTGCAGTTTGGTGCTGACATTGGAATGCATGAGATAGTTTGGTAAAGTGGTCTGTAACCACTAACACATCAACACTTTCATTTCTGATGTTCTCTGCGGACCGAAAATCAATGCATACAAGTTCTAATGGATGATTTGTAACTATGGATTCAAGAGGGGCTCTTCCTTATGGTTCTGGAGTCTTGCTCACTACGCATCTCTTGCACTGTCTCACATAGTTTTTGATGTCTGCTTCCATGTGAATCCAAAAAAATCGTTCTCGGGCCAAAGAGATCGTTCTGTCCTGACCTTGATGACCAGCGTCATCATGAATACCCTTTAGAACATTACTCCTAAGTGAATAAGGGACAACAAATTGATAAATTTTGCTTCCTCATCTATGTTTTGAAATCCTATAAAGAATTCCATTATTTAACTTCAATTTATCCCACTGCTTCAACAACCGCAAAGTGTTTTGAGATTCAAAACGGCGTTCTCTTCTGGATGGTCTTCTTCTCCTTTGAACAAAATATATGGCCCTTGCCAGTTCATCATCTTCATTTTGTTTCCTCTGAAGGTCTCCCAACAAAAATTTGGGGAGTGGGACAATTCCCTTCTGCAGCACAGCATTCACATGTTGTCCTAGCAGGACTGTATATGGTTTGGTAACATCTCCTGGTCGCAAATGATTTTCAAACATAGCTTTAACTTCATTGTTCGTAATTGAAACTCCCTGGTGGTTCACTGATAGCTTAAATGACTCCTGAATAGAATCCTTCTCAACAGTTGTACACAACTTCAGTAAATCTTGGTATGGTTCGCTTCCTATCTTGCTGTTGATACTTTGTCTGACAAATGGCTTTCGACTCAAAAGATCAGCTGGAATATTCTGTGTTCCTGGCACATATTTTAAATCAAAGTTGTAAGGTGCAAGCTTGGCAACCCATCTTTGTTCACAAGCATCCAACTTTGGCTTGGTCATAATGTAGGTTAGAGGATTGTTGTCTGTTCATGCTGTGAATCTGTGTCCTTTTAACCAGTGGCTAAATTTGTCACAAACTGCCCATTTTAAAGGTAAAAATTCCAATCGATGAGCTGGATATCTTGACTGAGATTTTGTTAAAGTTTTACTGGCAGAAGAGATAGGCTGTACTTTCTTCCCACATTCAGATAGTTGACTGAGTACTGCTCCAAGTCCACCCATAGAGGCATCAGTAGCCAAAATAAAGGGCTTGTTAAAGTCTGGATGCTTCAATGTCACTGTCTTCTGAAAAGCATCCTTCAAATTTTTAAACGCATTCTGACATTCTTCATTCCAACTTTCCGGACTCAGCTTTCTTGTCATTGCCTGCTTTCGCTTGAAACGTTTTGACTTCCCTTTTCCTTGTGTTGGCTCTGATGTTAGGTTGTACAGTGGTTTTGCTATTCTTGAAAATCCTGGTATGAAGTGAGAATAATAATTCGCCAATCCCAGAAATGATCTGACCTTCTTTACCGATGGTGTTTTGCCATCTTCTTCCATCAGGTGCAGCAACACTTGTTATCACTGATACCTTATCTGGATCTGTGGCAATCCCTTCTGGTCGTATGATATGGCCCAAAAACTTCACAGTGCTTCTTAAAAATTTGCATTTCTTTGGTGCTAACTTTAAATTGTATTCATGTAATCGGCTGAAGACCATCTGGATTCTCTCAAGAGCTTCTTGTTCATTCTTGCCGAACACCAGCAAATCATCTACATAGCATAACAATCCCAGATAGTTTTGGTCACCAAAAATTGACATCATCATTCGAGCAAAAGTTGCAGGACAGTTGCATAACCCTTGTGCCATACGGTTGTACTCAAATAGCCCAACAGGTGTGATACAAGCTGTGTACTTTTTATCATCCTTATGGATTGGAATGTTGTATAAACCCAATGTTAAATCCATTGTACTGAACCAACAGTTTCCACTAAGGGATGCCAGAGCATCAGCCTGATTTGGTAAAGGATAGGCATCCTTAATTGCTCTTGCATTCAGCCACCGGAAATCTGTACAGATTCTGGGTTCTCCTGATGGTTTCCATGCCAACACAAGTGGTGATGCCCATTCACTGCTAGACTTATGAATAATTTGCTTTTATTTCATTTCATTCAAAACTTCACGCATTTTCTGAAAGTGTGCCGGAGGGACTCTTCTATAAGGGAGACGAAAGGGTCTGTCGTCACTTAGACGTATTCGATGACAAAAGCTCTCGGCTTCTCCACAATCCAGCCCTCCTCTAGAAAAGATCTGTTCATTAGAAATAATCAGCTCACCTAACTTTTGCTTCCAGTACTCTGACACTTCACATGAGTCTATATCCACTTCCTCTAATCCAAGATTTTTCAGCATTGTTCTTATATTTTTACATTCAGAATCATCTAATGTAGAACGCTTATTTTTCCTTTGAGTGCTATTAAGAGTATCTTCTTGTGCTGAACATTGCTGGGATAGCAGTACTTCTTCTTTGCCACCAAGATCAAGATCTTCTAAAGCTATACAAGGGTGTACATCAGCTATTTTTGCATTTCTTCTAATTGTGATTTGCTTGTTGGTTGTATTAATCAATTTTACAGGGATCCATCTGTCGCCCCATAGTGGTGTGACTGTACGCCCTATCAGGACATTTCTTAGACATGTCTTGGATGTAGTGGGCTCCACAATAACTGTACTACCAACTGATAACGCTGCCATCTTTTCAAGCTTTCCCCACACTAAATGCTCTTGAAATGGTTGCATAGTAATGCATGAATTAAGCTTTACAGTGCCCACTTTCTCCACTTTCTTTACAGTGCCCACTTCACCTCTCCATCGGGTCACATTGGCTAGTAATTTCATGAAAGAACTCGGCCTGGCTTCACTGCCCTCCTCAGGAGTAGCTAACATTGCCCAAAAACTCTCATCTTTCTTAAACTGGTGGGTAATATGCCTAATCACATTTGTTCCAATAATTATATCATCTACTTGTCCTGGTACTACTAGCATTGGAACAATCATTTTACAGTCAAACATTTCTAGGTGTATGTCATAAACGGACTTTGGCTTTACTTTAATACCACCACAACCCACAAGTACAATATCATTTAGTTTGGCAAAGCATGGTTTCAGCAATTTGGACTGTAAGTTGCTGCTCAGTTTGCTCACTGATGCTACACATCATTGAGCCACTGTCAATCATAGCAGTTAACTTATACTTTTCTTGAACCGTAACAGTAGTATGGAACAAGTTGTCATAGGGAGCAATTTTCTGCAAGAGTTGAAATATCACGTGTGTTCCTTTTGGCCTTTCCTGAACACACTGATTATATAACACTTCCATATCTCCAGATTCATCAGTAGATGGGGTCTGGGAAAATGGGCCTACACCATACCCCTCTAAGTGCAGGCTTTTCAGTTTAACTGTTGCGACCTTTTCATTGGACATGCCTGCCTCTGGTGGCCAGGTTGCCAGCAGAGGAAGCACAGGTTGTTCATCATACAATGCACCTTGGTAGAGTGATTACTGTTTTTCAGATGTGACAAGCAGCAGGCCTTTTTCCAGGAACTGAAAAACCTGCTGCTGGTGCCCCAGGATGTTGGCAAGTATATTGAACTGGTACAACCTTTTCAAGCAATGCAATTAATGTGTTTATATTCAAATCTTCTTCCCCCTTACTGCATAAGGGGACTATGTTCTTTACCCTAGGTTCTGTAGGGGTTAAGTCTTCAGAAATTTCACGTTTTTTTGTTACAAGACTCTGGGTCATCTTATTCTCAGCCCTCAACCTTTTGTCTCTGTGGTAACTATCCATCATTTCCTGTACCTCACTGACTGTCCATCTCTCGGCAGGTTTACACCTAAGCATGCTTTGCAATTCGGATAAACATCATTGCTACCTCATGCCCTGGGTCCTCCACACACTTTCCCCGCCCTTTTAGACATTCATTAGCAAGATCAATGACACGGTTTAAATAAATCCAGTAATCTAGGCTACTCTCACCAGGTTTAGGCAGTGTGGAATAAAAGTCTGCCAAGGGAGTCACGGTGGAGATAACTTCCCCAAAATGTTGTTTCAGTATATTGTAAATAGCACTTGGGTCCTTCTTTATATCAATAGTTGGATTATTCCTCACCCCAATTTTCACTAGTTCTTTTGCACGGCCCATCAATTTATCCATTATCTCTTTACCACGCTCAACAGTTTGGTATCCTTTCTTATCAAGAAAAGACTGCATCATCTCCTCTCACTCATACACACTACACTTATCACTCTCATCTCCCCGAAATATTGGCGGTTCTTTTACATTTGCTTTTAGTACAAAATTTAATTTAGCCCAATCCTGAGTTTGCTGGTAACTCTCTGGTGTGAAGGAATCCTGTTTGCTATTATGAGCTGACAGACCTTCTATTATAGAGTGGCTAATCTGCTGCCCAACCTCCCTTATTACATCTGACAGAACCTGCGAATTCTGAAATGTGTTCTGCATATCGCTGGATGTACGTCTATCATAGGAGTCAGTAACATGGCTCATGTTTTCTGCATATGTCCTGTTCTGGTCCGACACTTCTGGTACACCAGAATCATTAGATGCAAATAACTTAGGCCTTGTAAATAAGCTCCCAGTCTGGTCTACCGTTGAGGAAAAACCTGCATTAACATCATGGCTATCAGATGCATTCATATTCTGTGACTGTTTATACCATGGAGAACCCCACCCTAGTACCAAGGGGGTGGAGTAGTAATGTCCTGGGGGAGGTCTGCGGTGTTCTGATATATTTTTCATTTTAGAAAGTTCCAGAAGAACGCAGACTCTTAGTCAAACCTTTCAGATACAGTCCGCTTATTACACGTGTCCACTTGTCTGGATCGCTGCTGATGACTTTAGGTATCTTCACTGGTCACTTTGAGCAGAATGATGAGATCCGAGTCACAGCACCAAATGTAACCCTCTTCTCCTTACACCATCTGCGACACCTCCAGCTTTCGCACTCACTCGGTCACCAGCTCCTCCAGGCATAAACTCTAAGTGGACTCTAAGGGACGACACTCAGGTCTTCTGTGGTTTAAAGCTTTATTGAGGTGGAGTGCACTTGGCTGGAGCCTGTAATACAACAGGGAAACACTGCCACTATCTGGTATACAGCCAGGTCACCAGCCCACCTCCTTCACAGTAAATGTCTGCACTCCAAATATATTATAAAACAGTGATCGTATAGTGGATTTTACATTGAACAAGTATATGAAGATAACAGCAACATACCTGTAATACAACAGGGAAACACTGCCACTATCTGGTATACAGCCAGGTCACCAGCCCACCTATATCATAACAGGCAGTCATTATATTACATTCCCACATACATGTTACAGGATATAACAAAGCATAAAGAAAAATGAACAAGAGAAAGTCATTTACAAAGATATTGCAGCAGGGTGACCTGGAATACAGCATGTCTTGTAGCCATTTTAGGAAGAGCACATGGCTCTCTAACTCTATATCATCTACCCAGCCTAGCATGTGCTGCGGAGCTTAAAGGCTGCTAAAAAAACATACAGTCACCTCTTTACATTCTACAGAACTATTATGGGTATATATAATAACTTTTTACAATAGATAAATGGAACTTTAGCTTTAGAGAACTTAGACAGAGATCATACCTGCTTCACAGTAAATGTCTGCACTGAGGAGACCAAACCAAGTAGCAGAATACACAGGGGGCTTTCTGGAAGAGTCCACTGTAAAGACTCTGTCTGTTAAAACTTTCCTCAGTTATCTAATAGCACATTTGAAGAGGTTTATTTAGCATGTCCTGACTCTCTGTTAACAGCTTATGAATATATGGAACTATATTTAACAAGTGCTCATTGCTGCAGCTCCTGTATATTGGTATGACCCTATTGCAAACCTACAGACTGGATATTTGGTGAAACTTCATGTGCTTCATATCGACTGTACTACATATAAGATCGAAAAAAGACATTTGTCCATTTAGTTCGGCGTGTATCCTACAAGTTGATCCAGAGGAAGGCAAAAAACCCCTGTGAGGCAGAAGCCAATTTTCCCCACTTAAGGGGGAAAAAATTCCTTCCCGACTCCAATCAGGCAATCAGAATAACTCCCTGGATCAACGAGCCCTCTCTAGTAGCTGTAGCCTGTAATATTATTACGCTCCAGAAATACATCCAGCCCACTCTTGAATTCCTTTATTGTGCTCACCATCACCACCTCCTCAGGCAGAGAGTTCCATAGTTTCACTGCTCTTACAGTGAAGAATCCTTTTCTATGTTTGTGTACAAACCTTCTTTCCTCCAGACACAGAGGATGTCCCCTCGTCACAGTCACAGTCCTGGGGATAAATAGATGATGGGATAGATCTCTGTACTGACCCCTGATATATTTATACATAGTTATTAGATCTCCCCTCAGTCTGATGATAAAAGCTGCAAAAAAGGATTGTTTTATCCTACCTAGTGCTGGCAGCAGTTTCACATTTATTTATTACTGCCATTCTCTCTCGATATATATACAGTAAGTGCCTGTACCCATGTAATTCTTGACACCTTCATGGATTTTTAGGATTGGTATGGACTGACCACTTATGAAATAACAGGTAAATGTGCAGAAATGAAAAAATACCCTGATATTATGACCACTCACACTTCAGCCTGATATTGATTCTATTTAGAGATGAGGAAATTGAAGTTGACGAAGTGGAATTCGATCCAAATTTCAAGAATTATTCGATTTGCACCCAATCCCAATTTCGTCACGCTTCGTGGTAACGTATCATGTTTTTTCTAAATGGCTGCTGCACGTGTGAGGACATGGAGAAAGGAATTCTGGGAAGGTGGGATCCCCATAATGCTATGCATGCAGCCAATCAGCTTCCATCCAGCCCTTTGATGTCACAGCCCTATAAATGGGGCATCTTAGATTTTGACATTTGCCAGTGTACTTAGTGCATGGAGAGAGGTTTGCAGGCGCTAGGGACAGTGATAGGAAAGACTTGATTGTGGTGAAAAAACGATTTATAAGTGCAGGGAAAGGATAGGGAGGAATCGTTCCACAGCATTTATGTAGAACAGGGTTCAATAGGCGAGTTTCCAGACTGAGTAATAGGAACAATTCTATTACACCGTGGTGCACTGACTGGGGATTCAAATTGCCATTATACAGCTCTGTCATTCTTGTAAACTGTTCTTATTGTTGGGGTGCAAGTGCTGTTTGATACAGCAATTAACAAGGTTTATTACAAGGAAATATTTCTACAGTATGTTTTATATACCCTTGTGCGGTGCAGTTATATGTTGTAAAGCCCTTTTTGCGGTGTATTAGTGGCAAAAGAAAAATATATTTGCCCTTGAGCGGTGCAGTGATATATTCTAAAGCCCAGTTTGAAGTGTAGTTAAATAGTTAGGACCACGCTGAGAACTAGCAGTACATCACGGTGATCCAAGAAATATATATAGGAGCTGCAGCTGACCAGGGTGAAATCCGATGCTGGTGCGCCAATCACCTTGTCATTCGCACACGCCCAGCGCTCCGGTACACCTTGGTACAATACACTGCAGATGGACTGATCCTCCCGGTATACACAGTTTGAAATGTATTAGTGGCGAAATAAAAATATATTCACTGTTCATCGTTGCACTTATCTGTTGAAAAGCCTTTTGTGTTGTGGAAAAGTGGAAAAAAATTAGGGCCTAATTGCCGTTTCTCGGTGCAGTGATATATTCAAAAGCCCAGTTTGCCGTGTATTAATGGCAAAATAAAAATATATTCGCCATTCATCATTGCACTTCTCTGTTGAAAAGCATTTTGTGTTGTCGAAAAGTGGAAAAAAATTAGGGCCTAATTGCCATTCTGTGGTGCAGTGATATATTCAGAAGCCCAGTTTGCCATGTATTAGTGGCAAAATAAAAATATATTTGCCGTTCTGCATTGCACTTATCTGTTGAAAAGCCATTTGTGTTGTGTAAAAGTGGAAAAAAATTAAGGCCTAATTGCCATTCTGCGGTGCAGTTATATATTCAAAAGCCCAGTTTGCCGTGTATTAGTGGCGAAATAAAAATATATTCGCCATTCAGCGTTGCACTTATAAGTTGAAAAGCCTTTTGTGTTGTGTAAAAGTGAAAAAACATTAGGGCCTAATTGCCGTTCTGCGGTGCAGTGATATGTTCAAAAGCACAGTTTGCAATATATTAGTGGCGAAATAAAAATATATTCGCCGTTCATCATTGCACTTCACTGTTGAAAAGCCTTTTGTGTTGTGCAAAAGTGGAAAGAAATGAGGGCCTATTTGCCATTCTGCGGTGCAATGATATATTCTAAAGCCCAGTTTTCCATGTATTAGTGGCGAAAAAAATATATATTCGCCGTTCTGCGTTGCACTTATCTGTTGAAAAGCCTATTGTGCTGTGGAAAAGTGGAAAAAAATTAGGGCCTAATTGCTGTTCTGCAGTGCAGTGATATATTCAAAAGCCCAGTTTGCCGTGTAGTAGTGCCAAAATAAAAATATATTCGCCGTTCTACATTGCACTTATCTGTTGAAAAGCCTTTTGTGTTGTGTAAAAGTGGAAAAAATTAGGGCCTAATTGCCATTCTGCGGTGCAGTGATATATTCAAAAGCACAGTTTGCCATATATTAGCGGCAAAAAAAATATATATTCGCCGTTCATCATTGCACTTCTCTGTTGAAAAGCCTTTTGTGTGGTGCAAAAGTGGAAAGAAATGAGGGCCTATTTGCCATTCTGCGGTGCAGTGATATATTCTAAAGCCCAGTTTGCCATGTATTAGTGGCGGAAAAAAATATATTCGTCGTTCTGCGTTGCGCTCATCTGTTAAAAATCCTTTTGTGCTGTGGAAAAGTGGAAAAAAATTAGGGCCTAATTGCCATTCTGCGGTGCAGTGATATATTCAAAAGCCCAGTTTGCCATGTATTAGTGGCGAAATAAATATATATTCACCGTTCATCGTTGCACTTATCTGTTGAAAAGCCTTTTGTGTTATCTAAGGCTGGCTTCACACGTCCGTTAAACCCGGACGTGAGTCTGTACAGCCAGAGCGCACAGCGTCATTGGTTGCTATGACGCCGTGCACTCCCTGCCGCCGCTGCAGGATAGTAATACATGTCCATTCTACATAAGTTGGACCAACTATACGAACAGAGAAAGGATATAAAAGATTTATTGATGATCCAAGCGGACAGGAGTACTGCCCTATGTAACCTCGATGTCAATGCAGTGGCAGCTCATGTGTAACACCTTCCGTTTGGTCAGCGCCTTTGAGGAGTACATGTTATTTGTCTGTCACCAAGACTACGGAATGAACAATGTCATTCCATTGCTTCATGTCCTGGAACAGATGCTGGTAAATCTGGATGGTAAGGGGACTTGAGACGTAGTGCCTAGATCTCACGGCCACATGAGCCCTGTGGGGGCCGAACTGGAGGAGGAGGAGGACATTGGAGCATAAGCAATGTATAGCAAAATAGGTGGTTTTTCTACACAGGTGACAGGAGAGGAGTAGCAGGACCAGCCCGAGTAGCTACAGGGTGATGAGGAAGAGGAGGCAGAGGACCCAGACACACTGTGGAAGTATGCAGAGGAGATGGAGACAAGGAGTCCCGCCGAGTCACTTGCACAAATCGCCCGATGCATGCTCACTTGCTTGCTAACTGACAGCCGAATTGTCACCATTCGGCAGAGGGAGGACTTCTGGCTCTCCACTTTGTTGGACCTCACCACCGGTCCAAAATGGGGGCCTTTTTTACACCCGTTGAGAGGGAGGAAAAACTGAAATACTATAGAGACATCCTATGTAGTCAGTTGGCCGCTGCCTATCTGCAACATCGTCCATCCTCTCGCAGGTCTGACTGGGGGAGCCCTCTGTGCTCACGTTCCACTGCCATGGCTGCTGGGGAGGAGTGGGGTGGCAGGAACAGTACCAGCTCTATCAGCAGCAGCCTGAGTCTAGAGTTGCTGATGAGCAGCATTCTTCACCAAACTAGTGAAGAAACTCATCACCAGCAGAAGAAGCTAGACCTGGAGCAGGATCCGAACCAGCAGCTGGTGGCATACTTGGACAGTACCCTGCCACCCCACATTGAAGATCCGCTGGACTACTGGGCAGCCAAACTGGATTTCTGGCCGCAACTGGCAGAGTTTGTTCTGGAAAAGCTGTCCTGCCCATCCAGCAGTATGGCATCAGAGAGGGTGTTTAATGCGGCGGGGGCCATAGGTACCGCAAGAAGAAGTCACCTGTCCACCCAAAATGTGGAGAGACTGACCTTTGTCAAGATGAATCAGGCGTGGATCAGCCAGGATTTCCACCCACCAATGCTTGATGCATCAGACTAGATCATCCATGGTGCCACAAAAACACTTTGACAAAAGAAACCAATTTATTCTGGCTACAGTACCTGCCTCACCTACTATTCTGATGCTACCACCCACCTGATGCCACACATATGATGCCAAGTGCTCCTTCTTTCACCCAACATCTTCAGCGGGTACTGGTATTGCCATCCACCTCCACACTATGTGATTGTCACTATGTGGCCTCCTGATGCTGCAGCCACCTCCACACTGTGTCATCTTTCCCCTCTGTGGCCTCCTGATGCTGCTGCCACCTCCACACTATGTCATCTTGCCACTCGGGGGTCTCTTCATGCTGCTGCCACCTCTACACTCTGTCACTGGGTCACTCTGTGGTCTACTCATGCTGCTTCCACTTCCACACTATGTCACTTTGCCACTCTGTAGTCTCCTCATGCTGTTGCCCCCTCCATACTCTGTCACAGGGTCACTCTGTGGTCTCCTGATGCTGCTGCCACCTCCACACTGTCATTGTGTCACTCCTTTTCTTCCTCCTGATGCTGCTTCTGCCACCTCGACAGTGTCATTTTGGCACTCTGTGGCCTCCTCATGCTGCTGCCACCTCCACACTATGTCACCTTGCCACTCTGTGGTCTCCTGATGCTGCTGCCACCTCCACACTGTCATTGTGCCATTCTGTGGCCTCCTCCTGATGCTGCTGCCGCCACCTCCGCACTCTGTTAATGTGCCACTCTGTGGCCTCCTCATGCTGCTTCCACCTCCACTCTATGTCACCTTGCCAATCTGTGGCCTCCTCATGCTGCTGCCACCTCCACTCTATGTTACCTTGCCACTCTGTGGTCTCCTGATGCTGCCGCCACCTCCACACTGTAATTGTACCACTCTTTGGCCTCCTAATGATGCTTCCACCTCACTACTATGTCATAAAGCCACTCTGCGGACTTCTCGTGCTGTTCCCACCCTCCCCAGTTCATGACTGGGCCACTATTTTGCCTTTCAGCCTGGCTGACATCATCATTTATTTAACACAAAACGGATCCTGTCTGTGTAGCAGCTCTAAGGCCTGCATGGTCCAATCAGAATTGGCTTGTGATTTGGTAGCCAAAAGCAGGAGTGTGTACAAAACAGAGAAGACATGCAAATATTCCATTCACGTGTCCTCTCTGTTTTGGATCCATTCCTGTTTTTTTGGCATTAGCAATACTGATGGATTACTGACCAAATGCTGATCGAGTGAAGGCGCATGCTCAACAGACAGAATCCGTTTTTTGGCTGTTATTGTCTGACGGATCAGAGGAAAGGCAAAATAATCAGTGACATCAACACAAACTTACTGCTGACACCCTCTCCACTCTGTCAGGGGCTCTACTTGTATAAGCGTTTAATAGAACAGGTTCTGCTGACATCAATTTGGAATCAGCTGACAACAGTGTAAAAGGAGTACACTTCTTCTTGCTGCAAACATTGACCTGTAAGGCTGAGTTCACACTTGAGTTATTTAATCAGTTTTGACCCCGTGACTGCCCAAACAAGGGAAGTGTGCAGTGATTTTAAAAGAGACGCCTATCATCTGCATGTCATACAGACTCACAGTATTATTTCACTACCAGAAAAAACTCCCTATGCGTGTTACTGCAAGGCACAGTGTTCTACACCACTATAAAGGCTCTCTGAAGCCAGAAAATAGCTGTTTTTCAACATTATTCACCGCGTATAAATTCGGACCGAACCCAATTTTTCCCCAAAAATTCTTTGAAACGGCGAATCGAATTTCTGAAAAAATCGGTCATCTCTAATTCTATTCTCTGTGCTTGCTTACCACTATAAGCGACTTTGTCTGTATAGCTATGTAGTTTCTTCCAACCTTCTATTTTGTAGTAAAAATAAAATCAAATAATTGCGTGGGCAATTGACTTTAGTGGCACCATGTTTTTCATGGAGTGGTTCAAAATGGAACAAGTGTTTAGATTTTCTAGTTATAACAAGTTATGGAGACTGTTATAAGCCCCCACAATCAGCTGATCACAAGGGTTGCTCAAACCGATTTAAATATACAAAGTTAAGAAAGTTAGACTATTTTTGCTGATTGCTTTTATTTATTTTTTATTTATTTATATATTTTTTTGCAGATAGCAAGATTTCATTTTACTCATTTGTTTGTATTTTACAGTATATTGAATTTTCACATTCATATTTTTAAAGTTGCATTTCATAGCCCAAGGTAAAAGGTTAGATTGTGTATGCCGTGACTACTGCACCACTTGTAACTACTGAATTTACTATACAGAAAATCTTAGGCAAGAAGACTGGTCTCCTAGCAACCAAGGCAGGGAACAAAAAAAAAAGAAAAATATGGCAACTACTTTCACAATGGATTCCCTAAGGAAGCAGAGTGTTTATACATCAGCGTTTCTGTACAAAGAACAATATCTCTTGCCAGTCAAATTATAAAAAGGTGAATGTCAGTCCTAACCTTTGGATTTTTAAATCATCAACTTATTTTTCCATCTCAGGACGCGCTTCTCATAGAAGCTGAGCTTATTTACACTTACAGATTGGGTACATTGTTAGCACAACGCATTGTAGAATGCTAGTAGCACTAGCCAGCATCATTAACTTCAGTAGGTTGTCTGCAAGCCAGTATATATTTATGATTATACACTGGGATACTGTATCCTGCATTTAGTGCTTAAGTAACAAAGATATATCTGATCCCAATGAGACAGCTATGCTATTTATGGCCCCATAAAGCAACGGAAAACGCATTATATCAATTCCTTTCGGGTCTGCAAGTGAAATAATGTAATCAAACATATCCAGACATTCAGCATAGCTCTGCATTTCACTGTAGATGTATACTGTGCAGTTACCCTGACTAACCAATAGATGCGCAAATTTTTCAAAAATTTGATTCGCCAGTTCGTCAAATTTTTGGGAAAATTTTGGCTCAATACAAATTTATTAGCGGTGAATTTTGTTAAAAAATGGCTACTTCCTGGCTGCAGAGAACCTTTATAGTGGTGTAGAACACTGTATCTTGCAGTAACACACATAAGGAGTCTACTTTAGTAGTAAAATAAAACTGTGAGTCCGTATGACATGGCGTCACTGTTAGAATCACTGTACACTTCACTTATTTGGGCAGCCACGTGGCCAAAATGGACCAAATAACTCAGCCTTACAGGTCGATGTTAGAGCCAAGAAGAAGCGCACTTGGGGGTTCACCTGAGGGGGTGAACACACGTGAGGCAGTGGACGCGGGACAGGGCATCTGCGTTGCCCTGCAAGCGGCCTGCCCTGTGTTCCACGGAAAACTTGAAATTTTGAAGAGATAGGAACCACCTGGTGACCCGAGCATTCCTCTCCTTGGCCTGACTCATCCATTTGAGGGGGGAATGGTCGGTCACCAGACGGAACCTCCTCCCTAACAGGTAGTAGCGGAGAGATTCGAGTGCCCACTTGATAGCCAGGCACTCCCTCTCCACTATACTATACCTGGACTCGGCGGGACTGAGCTTACGGCTCAGGAAGACAACGGGATGTTCTTCCCGTTGACCTCCTGCGACAGTACCGCACCGAGGCCTACCTCCGAGGCGTCGGTCTGTACGACAAACTCCTTGTTGAAGTCGGGTGTCACCAAAACCGGGGACCCACACAGGGCCGACTTCAACGCGGAGAAAGCCTCCTCCGCCTTCTCACTCCAGCTAACCCTCCCAGACTTTCGCCCCTTCAACAGGTCTGTCAATGGCGCTGCTATTGTGGCAAAGTGGGGCACAAACCTCATGTAGTAACCTACAATCCCCAGGAACGACTTTACCTGCCTGGTGGTGACCGGTCGGGGCCAGTTACGAATGGCCTCTACCTTAGTTACCTGAGGTTTGATGACTCCCGCCCAATTACATATCCCAGATATTTTGTCTCCTCTAACCCTATGGAGCACTTCTTTGGGTTAGCGGTCAGTCCGGCTTTCCTCAGGGCATCCACTACCGCCTGCACCTTGGGTAAATGGCTTTCCCAGTCGGTGCTGTGGATGACTACATCATCCAAGTAGGCCGAGGCGTACCGACGATGTGGTCGCAGCACTATGTCCATCAACCTTTGGAAAGTGGCGGGCGCCATGCAGGCCAAAGGGTAACACCTTGTAGTGATACAGGCCCTGCGAGGTAACAAATGCGGTTTTTCCTTAGCCGACTCCGTTAAGGGTACCTGCCAGTACCCTTTAGTGAGGTCCAGCACAGAAAAATAACGGGCTTGTCCTAAACTTTCAACCAGCTCGTCTACTCGGGGCATGGGATACGCGTCAAACTTGGATACTTCATTTAACTTGCGAAAGTCGTTGCAGAACATAGCGTCCCATCCGGCTTAGGTATTAGGACTATGGGACTGGCCCACTCACTTTTCGACTCCTCAATGACCTCGAGCTTCAACATTAACTGTACTTCCTCCGCGATGGCCCGTCGCCGAGCCTCGGGTACCCGGTATGGTTTTAACCGGATCTTGGCCTGAGGCTCAGTGGCGATGTCATGTTGGATGAGAGACGTGCGGCCAGGGAGGTCCGAGAACACATCCGTGTTCCGACTGATGAACTCCCTGACTTCCTGAACTTGTTTGGAAGACAGGCTGTCTGCAATTTTTACCGTGGTTACTGCTTCACAGGCCTCGAACTGTGGGGCTGGACCCTTTCACCTAGAAGCCCTGGCCGGGGGCTGTGGTCGTCGGCTGTGTCCCTATCTTTCCACGGCTTAAGTAAATTCACGTGGTACACCTGCTCCGGCTTGCGCCGCCTGGCTGGTGTACTTTGTAATTTACTTCCCCTACCTTCTCGATCACCTCATAGGGGCCCTGCCACCTAGCTAGGAATTTGCTGTCAAGGGTGGGTACCAGAACCAAAACCCGATCTCCCGGATTGAAGTCCCGTACCCGAGCCTGACGATTGTACACCCTACTCTGGGCTTGTTGCGCTGCCTCCATATGCTCCCGGACCAAGGGCAACACCCTTTCCATCTGGTCCTGCATTTGGGCGACATACTCAATGACACTTTTGTGGGGACAGGCTGTTGTTCCCACGCTTCCTTGGCGATATCCAACAGGCCCCGAGGGTGTCTGCCATAAAGCAGTTCGAAGGGCGAGAACCCAGTAGAGGCCTGGGGCACCTCTCGCACTGCGAACATGAGATAGGGCAGAAGCAGATCCCAGTCCTTCCCATCTCTAGACACCACCCTCTTTAACATATTTTTTAGAGTTTGGTTAAACCTCTCCACAAGACCGTCTGTTTGCGGATGGTAAACGGACGTCCGTAACTGCTTTATACGCAACAATTTACACAGTTCCCTCATTACTTTGGACATAAAAGGGGTCCCTTGGTCTGTCAGAACCTCTTTTGGCAGGCCCACACGGGAAAACATCTCCATTAACTCTTTGGCAATGAGCTTAGCTGAGGTATGTCGCAGAGGCACCGCCTCCGGATACCGAGTGGCATAGTCGAGAACTACCAGAATGTGTTGGTGGCCCCTGGCAGACTTTGGTACAGGCCCAATTAAATCCATCGCGATTCGCTCAAACGGTACTTCAATAATTGGCAGAGGTACCAGGGGACTACGGAAATGTGGCTGGGGGCTAGTTATCTGACAGGTCGGACAGGACTTACAATAATTCTCTACCTCCTTGAACACACTGGGCCAATAAAATCGCTGCAGTATGCGGTCCTGGGTTTTCTGCCACCCCAGGTGTCCCCCAAGAACATGTTGGTGGGCAAGCTCCATGACAAGCTTGCGATACGCTGTGGGCACCACCAACTGTTCAACAGGTTCGCCTCGGATTTGGTTCACCCGATACAACATATCCTGCAGAACAATAAACCGTGGGAACATTAATTCAGCCCCTGGTTTCTGGGGTTTCCCATCAATTTCCAGCACATTCTCCCAGGCCCTGGTTAGGGTTTGGTCCCGGTGTTGTGCGGTCCCAAAATTTTCCCGGAGACATTGAGGTCTGCCAACTCAGGTCCCGGTGGCAAGTCCTCCGTGTCTCCCACCATTACACTCAGTGGGGTTGTCTCCCCCTCTACCGCTGGAGCAGTGGTCACCCCTACCGCCGGCCCTTCAGACTCGGGCTCCCAGGGTTCTGGCCTTCCAGCGGTATCAGGCCACTCTACTAGGGTCACCCCTGTCTCGGGTCCCTCAGATACCTTTATTGCCGGCCACAGCGCCGGAAAACCGGGAAGTCCCTCCCAAGTATTAGTTCGTGTGGGAGTTTAGTAGCGACAGCCACCTCGTGGGTCCACTTACCAGCCGCTGTGGACAAAGTCACTAGTGCAGTGGGATAGTCTTTCAGGTCTCCGTGGATGCACAGGACCCCGACTTTACGGCCAGTATACTCCGCAGGCCGTACAAGTGCAGCCCTTACCAGGGAGACTAAACTCCCGGAGTCCAGCAGAGCCACCGCCAGAGAGTCTCCCACCTCTACCTGACACAGGTGGTTATGGTCCTGCACCTCACGGGTGCCAGTTGCGCACAGCTTCCGTGCATACAGGGAGTGACGACCCCGTAGTTCATATCCATCGGCTCATCCCGATGCGGACAGTCGGCCCTGATGTGGCCTGGCTCCTGACACCTCCAGCATACCACGGGAGGCGGACTCGCAGGGGTATATTCCGGGCAGGCCGCTCTGTCGCCGGACGTCGGAACTGGGGCAGAGGCCTCCGGGGTTTGACTGACCCCTTCCCGCAAGAGTCCCCTGCAGGTTTCTGGTGGCCTCGTAGCGCTCCACCAGGTCGACCATCTCCAGGGCATTGGTGGGCGATACCTGGCCGATCCAGTGCTGGAGGGGATAAGGCAGGGCCCTCCAAAGATGTCCGCCAACAGCCGATCCAGCATGGCAGTGGGACTTAGTAGATCGGGCTGCAGCCACTTTTGCAGCCTGTGCAGCAGATCGTAGAACTGCGGCCTAGCGGGTTCAGTCATTTTAAAGTCCCACTGGTGGACTCTTTGGGCGCGGACCAGCACGTTCACGCCCAGTCTGGCTAGGACCTCTCCTTTCACAGTGTCATAATCTGCCGCTTGGTCGTCCGACAAGTCAAAAACACCTGCTGGGGTCCGGAAGCCAGGAACGGAGCGACCACCTCAGCCCACTGGTCACGGGGTAACTTTTCCCTCACGGCGACCTTCTCAAAAACCGCCAGGTACGTCTCAACGTCGTCTGCGGGGGTCATTTTGGGATCGCCGCACGGACCGCTTTCCGGGCATCTTGGACGTGGTGGGACGCTCCTGCCGCCTGTAACGCCATCACATGTTGTAGCAGTAGTTGGTTGGTCTCCCGCTGCTGCACGTTAGCCTCTATGAGAGCCTTCACAGCAGCCTCCATGTTGCCAGAAACTCCTGCTTGCAGCTTTGCTGGCTTAATATATTCCATACACTTTAGAAAAACAAAACTTCGGCGTTCACGCCAGCCTCACTGCGCATGCCCGCATCCTCCACCAAATGTGGGGAGTCGCTCTGGTAGACAGCGGTGCGGGTGCAGTTTAGAGGCAAAACAAGGAGTCCAGATTGTGCAACAAACAGTGTTTTATTCACACTTGCACACAAAATGAAAAACAGTCTCTTGGTGACAGTTCACACACAACGGAAATAACGTAGCCAAACAAAAACAGTCCAACACAGGTTCAGTCACCTGGGAGGTGTAGGTGCAGGTTCGCACCACGCTGTCGGCCCAGCCGCAGGAGAATCCAGCTTCAGGTAGCCAGGAACAAAATACCTCCTTGCTGAGCTCTTTCCTCCTGGACAGAGAACTCCCAGCCCTGTCAGCAGCTCCAGGATAATCACACCTCAGACACAGCTGCTGGCTGCGTTTTATATCCAGCCCAAAACATGGACTGGACCGTGGGGAGCAGCCACCCACCCTACTCTTTAGCTGCTCCCAGTAAGAGCCGGCCCGGATCGGCTTTGCAGCCATGCTATTTAACAAAGTCAAACAGCACTAGCTGCTGCAGACAAAAACCCGGCTCTCACCTCACCGAGGCCAGCAACCTCGGTGACACGTACCTGCCATCACATATGACACCTTGCACCTTACCACAGAACATAAAGCTGCCCTGCTGATCGGCAAATATTTTTTTTCTTTTTCCACTAATACACGCCACAAGCGGCTTTAGAACATATGACTGCACTGCTGATCAGCAAATATATTTTTTCTTTTTCCACTAATACACGGCACAAACGGGTTTAGAACATAAAGCTGCCCTGCTGATCGGCAAATATATTTTACTTTTGCCACTAATACACAAAAAGAAGGGCTGTAATTTTAGCACTTCACCACAAAATGGCTAATAAGCCCTTTTTTACCCACTAATGCAATCCAAAAGATGCTTTAGAACGTATAACTGCACCGCACAAGGGCAAACAAGACATAAATATTTCCTCGTAATAAACCCTGTTAATGCCTGTTTCAAACAGCACTTGTACCCTAATAAGACAGGTTTGCTGGAATTACAGAGCTGTATAATGGCAATTTGGATCCCCAGTTAGTGCAGCAAGGTGTAATAGGATGGTTCCTATTACCCAGGCTGTCACCTCCCCGACTGAACCCTGTTCAACACAAATGCTGGTGGAATGATTCCTCCCTATCCTTTCCCTACACCTTGAAAAATCTTTTCCTGCACTTGTAAATGTTTTTTTTAGCACAATGACGTTTTTTTTAACACTGTCCCTAGCGCCTGCTGACGTCTCTCCCTGCACTGAGTACACTGGTAAATTGCAGAATCCAAGATGGCTGACACTATTTATAGGGCTGTGACATCACAGGGCTGGCTGGCTGCTGATTGGCTGCATGCATGGCATTATAAGTGATCCCACCTTCCCAGACTTCCTTGCTCCATGTCCTCACACGTGCAGCAGCCATTTTAGATAAAAATGTGATTCATTACAACGAATTGTGAGAAAATTCGGCTTCGGTGCAAATCGAAAAATTCAGGTCGAATTTCACTTCCTCAGCTTCGATTCGCTCATCTCTAGTAATAATCTTTCTTGAATAAATATACATAATACAACATAATAAAAAGAGAGATGAAAAACATCTATATAAGGTGTGGTTTCACCTGAGGGATGATATAACAATATAATCACCATGGGTGGTGGCTATAAATAGTCAGTACTGAATTGCCCAGTATCAGGACCGGTGCAAGGATTTTTTCCAACACAAGCAAAGCTCCTTTTTGCTCCCCCCCCCCCCCCCAAACTAATGATTGTTGTGTAATCACTTTTTTTAAACATCAATGAATGCCATGCGCTAGTCAGTGCGCTAGCTCTCATCTCATCATTTTGATAACCATACCAGTCACCTACCCTAACACCTGTCCTGACTCCTGCTGCTGCTGGCTGCGTCTTCAATAGTGATGTCGCGAACATAAAATTTTCAGTTCGCGAACAGCGAACGCGAACTTCCGCAAATGTTCGCGAACGGGCGAACCGGGCGAACCGCCATAGACTTCAATTGGCAGGCGAATTTTAAAACCCACAGGGACTCTTTCTGGCCACAATAGTGATGAGAAAGTTGTTTCAAGGGGTCTAACACCTGGACTGTGGCATGCCGGAGGGGGATCTATGGCAAAACTCCCATGGAAAATTACGTAGTGGACGCAGAGTCGGGTTTTAATCCATAAAGGGCATAAATCAACTAACATTCCTAAATTGTTTGGAATAACGTGCTTTAAAACATCCAGTGTGTGTATACGATCAGGTATGATGTTGTATCGATCAGGTAGTGTAAGGGTTACGCCCGCTTCACTGACATTGACAGACCAAACTCCCCTTTTAATGCACCGCAAACAGTTCATTTGCACAACCGCAAACTCCCCATTTGCACAAGGTTGGATACCAAGCTAGCCACGTCCCGGTGATGTCATTGAAGGTTTCTTCCTCCACCCAGCCACGTACAACACCAAGGGTCCCCAAAAGATGAATTGAATTGATTTTTCGAACGGTGAGATGGTTAAAAAACGCTGGCTCCCTCCACTCTGTTTTAAACCACGGTGACTGCGTCTGCGCCGTGCAATTTACTGTCACACCCGATATGAGTGGTATTTTCTGTAGTACTATTCTCATCAGTTTAATCCCTCTAACGTCCCCAATCTGGGGGCCATTTATTGAATAGATTTTTCGAACGGGGAGATGGTTAAAAAAACGCTGGCTCCCTCCACTCTGTTTTAATCCACGGTCACTGCGTCTGCGCCGTGCAATTTACTGTCACACCCGATATGAGTGGTATTTTCTGTAGTACTATTCTCATCAGTTTAATCCCTCTAACGTCCCCAATCTGGGTGCCATTTATTGAATAGATTTTTAGAACGGGGAGATGGTTAAAAAAACGCTGGCTCCCTCCACTCTGTTTTAAACCACGGTCACTGCGTCTGCGCCGTGCAATTTACTGTCACACCCGATATGAGTGGTATTTTCTGTAGTACTATTCTCATCAGTTTAATCCCTCTAACGTCCCCAATCTGGGGGCCATTTATTAAATAGATTTTTTGAACGGGGAGATGGTTAAAAAAACGCTGGCTCCCTCCACTGATATGAGTGGTATTTTCTGTAGTATTATTCTCATCAGTTTAATCCCTGTTACGTCCCATATCAGGGATTGCCTTTTGTGAAAAAAAATTTAGGCCGGGTACCTTCGACTGCCTTCACAGTGACAGACCAAACTCTCATACACCAAACTGAATTGATTTCAGGAACCGGGAGATGGAAAAAGCAGCTTGGTCGGTCCTCTTACTCCCAAATTGGGGCACTGCGCGTGCACAGAGCAATGTGCTGTGACACCCAATATGAGTGGTGTCTTAACTAGTACTATTCCTATCAGTTTAATCCCTGTTACGTACCCTATCCGGGGACGTGTGCCGAATTAGACTAATGTGTAAAAATTAAATGCCTTATTTATCGGCAAGCTACTGTGCCACCCGGTATCAGTGGTTGGCACTGGCAGTGGGCACACTACAGTCAGTGGAAGTCAGCCTGACACACACTGGCAGGCAACTAACCTTAGATTAAAGTGTAAAAATTAAGTGCCTTTTTTTTAAAGCGAACCTGTCACCTGCTTTTTACCTCTTAAGCTGTTAACTGTACCTTATAGATCATTGTAACCTTGTTTCCAAACAGGTGTTCTTCGTTTTTCTGGGGTTTATATTCCTGAAAAAATCACTTTATAATCTCCTGCTCTGCTGCGTCTGAAGTCACCAGACAAGTCAAGGAGGCAGACCCTCCTTGACTGCTGGATGCGACTCCCCCGCCCTAACCCCGCCTCTCATCCCTATGATTGACACTAGGTCTTCTGCCCGGGACCGCGCTGGTCTCGGCGGCGCATGCGCCGTCTGCCTTCATAGCAGCGCGATCCCGAGCCTCGCGCTGAGTGATCTGCATTTCACCAGCGGCCCGGCTAGAGAGGAGAGAAGTGCGCAAGCGCGATCTAGCATGGGGATCGCGCTTCACTCAGCGCGAGGCTCGGGATCGCGCTGCTATGAAGGCAGACGGCGCATGCGCCGCCGAGACCAGCGCGGTCCCGGGCAGAAGACCTAGTGTCAATCATAGGGATGAGAGGCGGGGTTAGGGCGGGGGAGTCGCATCCAGCAGTCAAGGAGGGTCTGCCTCCTTGACTTGTCTGGTGACTTCAGACGCAGCAGAGCAGGAGATTATAAAGTGATTTTTTCAGGAATATAAACCCCAGAAAAACGAAGAACACCTGTTTGGAAACAAGGTTACAATGATCTATAAGGTACAGTTAACAGCTTAAGAGGTAAAAAGCAGGTGACAGGTTCGCTTTAAGCAAAGTCCTGTGCCACACGGGATGACAGGGGTGGGCACTGGCAGTGGGCACACTACAGTCAGTTGAAGTCGGCCTGACACACACTAGCAGCAGGCAAGCAGCTGAAATTACACTAAAGTGTAAAAATTAAATGCCTTTTTTATGCAAAGTCCTGTGCCAGCCGGTATGAGTGGTGGACACTGGCAGTGGGCACACTACAGTCAGTTGAAGTCGGCCTGACACACACTAGCAGCAGACAAGCAGCTGAAATTACACTAAAGTGTAAAAATTAAATGCCTTTTTTATGCAAAGTCCTGTGCCAGCCGGTATGAGTGGTGGACACTGGCAGTGGGCACACTACAGTCAGTGGAAGTCAGCCTGACACACACTGGCAGGCAACTAACCTTAGATTAAAGTGTAAAAATTAAGTGCCTTTTTTTTAAGCAAAGTCCTGTGCCACACGGGATGACAGGGGTGGGCACTGGCAGTGGGCACACTACAGTCAGTTGAACTCGGCCTGACACACACTAGCAGCAGGCAAGCAGCTGAAATTACACTAAAGTGTAAAAATTAAATGCCTTTTTTATGCAAAGTCCTGTGCCAGCCGGGATGAGTGGTGGACACTGGCAGTGGGCACACTAAAGTCAGTGGAAGTCAGCCTGACACACACTGGCAGGCAACTAACCTTAGATTAAAGTGTAAAAATTAAGTGCCTTTTTTTAAGCAAAATCCTGTGCCACACAGGATGACAGGGGTGGGCACTGGCAGTGGGCACACTACAGTCAGTTGAAGTCGGCCTGACACACACTAACAGCAGGCAAGCAGCTGAAATTACACTAAAGTGTAAAAATTAAATGCCTTTTTTATGCAAAGTCCTGTGCCAGCCGGTATGAGTGGTGGGCACTGGCAGTGGGCACACTACAGTCAGTGGAAGTCAGCCTGACACACACTGGCAGGCAACTAACCTTAGATTAAAGTGTAAAAATTAAATGCCTTTTTTGATGCAAAGTCCTGTACCACACAGAATGACAGAGGTGGGCACTGGCAGTGGGCACACTACAGTCTGTGGGCCTGCAGCTCCTCACACACAGGCAGGCCAGGCAACTGCAATATGTATATAAAGGAAAAAAAAATGCAGACTAATGTTGCAGCCCTAAAAAGGGCTTTTTGGGGTGCTGTCAGGACGCTGTCCTTACAGCAGAGATCAGATGAGTCTTTCAGGACTGGAGTGGACACTGAATTCACTAGCCTAGCTATCAATTTCCCAATTAAATCAGCAGCTACTACACTCTCCTTCCTCTCACTAAGACTGCAGCTTCAGAATGAATCTAAAATGGATGCTGTGCAGGAGGTGGGAGGGTCTGGGAGGGAGGGTATGCTGCTGATTGGCTGGAATGTGTCTGCTGACTGTGAGGTACAGGGTCAAAGTTTGCTCAATGATGATGTATAGGGGGCGGACCGAACATCGCATATGTTCGCCCGGCAGAGGCGAACGCGAACAAGCTATGTTCGCCGGGAACTGTTCGCCGGCGGATAGTTCGGGCCATCTCTAGTCTTCAATCTGGCTGACGGCTGTGTCAACACAGTCAGTCAGCTCGCCTCTAGTCCCTGCTTCCTGCCGTGCGGCGCCGCTCACTCACCAGTCACGCCCGCGTGGCCTGAGCCCATGTGACCATGTTGCCGTGAGTGAGGGTCGGGAGCAGACGCCGGCCGGCACACGGAGGCTGGGGGAGGGCGGACAGACGGCGGCGCTGCGCCACAAATCGCAAGTAAGTGATAAAAAAAAAAGGTTATACATTCTTCCGCCCTGCGCAGGGCGCGCCCTAAGGCAGCCGCTTGGTCTGCCTTACTGTAGCGCCGGCCCTGCCCAGTATATTATAAGCAATAAATTGCCAAATATTGTGCATCAATAGCAAGTGCTAGGCCATATATCAGTTATAGCCCTTCCATTGCTTACCGCCGCAGTCCTGGGCACCGTGTTCAGCGGTGATCTGCTGCCAGTGTTTCCTTTTAGCCCTGGCCACAGCATGCTTGCTGCTTGTTTCCTGCAGCATTTCATTAAGGGCCGGAGCGCGTCAGTTGCTGTGCTTTATAGGTTGGATCATGTGACCTGCTAATTTCTGCTTATGTTATTGTGTTACTGACTCATACTTGTATTCCTGGACTCTGCTATCTGTTTGATTCCTGCCTACAAGCCTTGACTCTCCTGTTGCCGATACAGATTGCCTGACCTATTGCCTGTTTTGACTTCGCCTCTGCCTCATCCTTCAGTCCAGAACTGTTGCTCCTGGTTACGACTCAGCCTGCTAACAACCCCTGTATTTCTGTTACCTTGCTCAGGTACCTCCTTGTCTGCCTAGACCAGCTGCTTTGTGTGCCAATCCTCCTCAAGAGGTAGCGACCTGGTGTTCCCCTCAGGAAAGTGTATCCCCACCATTAGGGGTATTGTGGAGATCAAGGGGTTTACTTAGACAACGCCCTTAGAGGAGGTAGGGCACGTGGCACAGTGGATTCACACCCGCTGGTTCGTGACAATATCTAATATATGAGGCACTCCCTCGAAGGTAGACAATAGGTAGACAAAGATGGTTGTTACATACCCATAAGTAAAAGATCACCTCAGGAGTGTGCAGTTCTTTGTGTGGGGTCTAGATGTATTTTACCCCACTGTTTGGGTGTCTACCTGTTTTTTTGCTGTGTAATCTCCAAATAATAACTAATGCTGGATTTGAACTTCCCGACAGAGCAGGCAATTATTTGGAAAGGACTCTTCCTTCTCAATAACTACCTGCTTATCAGTGGAGATAAAGAGATGCAGCAACTGTGCCAACTGTGCCAACTGCCTCCACGTGCCTATTATCCAGGTCGAGCATTCGTAGTAACATGACAATGGGCCAGATAAATCGGCCTTTACTTCATACTAACTATAGGTTGGCTTATTTTGAGACAGAATTTTATGCCAGAATTGTTGTGCATTTTTTGGCACAAAATTGTGTATCTTAGGTCATGCAAAGCTCCATCCCCTTTCAGTGAAGCAATGCTCCGTCCCCTATAAAACAAGTTGGGAAAAAGTGTACAAACCCTCGTTGTTTCAAATTGTGCCAATTTGCACTACCTTTGAGACAGATTCTAAGTGCAAGCACATTAGTAAATTTGAGTCAGTGAATCTCCGAAATCCAATGGATTATAAGACATCAATATTCTGTTATTCAATATATTTACATATATATATATATATATATATATATATATATATATATATATATATTTATTTATTTATTTATTTTTTATTTATTTATTTTTTTACATCTATTTCATTGGTTTACACTAAAGGAAAGCATTCAAGGGAATGTCTCATTGCAAAAACCCCTATTTACACTACCATTTAAGGGATATTGATATCATAAATGAGTCAGAGCAGAGATCTGCTGCACACCGCAGGAGTCACTCTGGTGGAACCTATCCATTCCATCCATTTATTACATGACAGCCATTCATGTCATGTAATATTACATTCCCATTACCTCTACAAGGATAGTTCCAATGTACCTGTTTACATAATTTTTATCCTAAAAGATTGATTTTTGGCTTTCAACATTCATAACCTTACTAATTTTAGATCAATGTGTTTGTATGAGGCTTTGATCTTTGTGGAACTACTTATTCGTACAGTCTTTTCAAGTTTTTTGTTTCAAATTTGTGTGTGCATTGTGAGGCAGTGACAGGCTTTATATATGAAGGAAGGTATGTATCTCCCAGAATGCTGCAGGAAACCTATTAAGGAGATACATATTGTGGTTTGCTGTGGTGCACCTGAAACGTGCCACCAAGGTACCCAGCCTTGATGGAGTGAAATCCAGAAGCTAGACTGTCCACTAAGATAGATAGTGGACACTGTTCTCACCTAGTAAACTGTAGCTGGTAACAGCTAAACCAGCCCTGGCTTTTAGTGGGAGTAAGCAAGGAGCTGGGTGGGTGCTTACTCCCCACGATCCACTCCAGGGTTTATATGTGGCTCATGTCCATGATTTTGTTTTTAAAAGTGAGCAGCAGGAAGCAGGGTGTGTCTGTGGAGTGAGAGGCTGCAAATTACACACTTGCAAGGCACGCGTGAAGGAAACACTACTGATCAGTGGGGGTCTGACACCTGCACTGATCAACTTTTCCCAAGTAGCTCACTTGAACAAAATCAGTGCTGCAATAACAAGCTCCATCCACTACACAGTGGACAGAGTTATGTAGTTCTGGTGCCTATTTCTTGTATGGGAGCTACTCAGGAACAACAGATCAGTGGAAGTGCCCGGTGTTGGCTAGACTATCGACATAAAAAGCAAGGAAAACCCCCCCCATTGTGCAGGGCAAGGGCTGTTTGTTTACATTTTCACACTGCTAGGTGGAGGCTTCCACCTAGAAGTGTTCTCGGTGATGTCACTGGCACTAATGAGTAGTCCTTAGAGCTGCCCTAGCCTGTTTTGCAGTCTTGGTCAATGCTATTGCTAACGACTGACCATTAGTGCTGGTGATCTCACTGGGAACACTGCTAGGTGGAAACCTCCGCCTAGCAGAGCCCAGTATGCCACTGGATCTGCAGAAAAAGCCGTCATCTCATATGGGCTGACCGGGTGAAGAAGGGGTTATGTCTGGGTTCAGCTCTGAACCCAAACAACACCTTTAAGTTCTTAATAGTATACTTGCTGAATATAACCAAAGTAAATATTAAAATTAGGTTTTTATGCTTTTATTAAATAATCGTTTAAAGGGGTTATCCGAGATATATTAAGTTAATCCAAACGTCTTTATCGATATATATAAAACATTTTTGTAATTGACTTACTTTAAAAATAATGCACCGTTTACAGTCTGCAGAATGTTGTCGTTTGTCCACTGACGTCACCCTGCTTGAGGATTTTGTGCCCGCCCCTTCTGCCTCTCCGTCTTCATTCAGCACGGCTCTGGTAAGGATCGCGTATGCGCGATCCTTACCAGAGCCGTGCTGACATATTCCACAGCGTTCAGGCTTTGGAAGCCCGCCCCTTCTTGGTCTCTGCTCTTTTAGCGCGACTCTGGTAAGGATCGCGCATGCGCGGTCCTTACCAGAGCCGTGCTGAATGAAGACAGAGAGGCAGAAGGGGCGGGCTTCCAAAGCCTGAACGCTGTGGAATCAGCATGCGGCTCTGGTAAGGATCGCGCATGCGCGATCCTTACCAGAGCCGTGCTGAATGAAGACGGAGAGTCAGAAGGGGCGGGCACAAAATCCTCAAGCAGGGTGACGTCAGTGGACAAATGACAACATTCTGCAGACTGTAAACGGTGCGTTATTTTTAAAGTAAGTCAATTACAAAAATGTTTTATATATACTGATAAAGAAGTTTGGATTAACTTAATATATCTCGGATAACCCCTTTAAAACCCCTTAAGGACCGGGGGTTTTGGGATTTTTGCGTTTTTGTTTTGTGCTCCCTGCCTTCCAAAAGCCATAACATTTTTATATTTCCGCTCACATAGCCATATGACGGCTTATTTTTTGCGGGACAAGTTGTACTTTTTAACGCTACCATTTATTTTTGCATGTGATGTAGTGGGAAACGGGAAAAAAATTCCAAATGGGGTGAAATTGCAAAATAAAAGCAATTTCACCACAGTTTTACGGGTTTTTAAATTACAACGTTCGATTTGCGATAAAACTGACTGGTTAATTTTATTCTTCAGGTCAGTACGAATCCGGCAATACCTAATATGTATAGTTTTTCTTGCGTTTTGATAGTGAAAAAAAAAATTAAAAGTGGGAATTTTTTTATTTTATTTTTTTGTCGCCATGTTTTGACCCCTATAACTTTTTTGTTATTATGCGTATGGAGCAGTATAGGGGCTCATTTTTTGCGGGGCAATCTGAACTTTTAATTGATACCATTATGGGGTGCGTATGATGTTTTGATCACTTTTTATTCATTTTTTTAGGAAATGAAGCGTCCAAAATGGCGAATTAGCCATTTGGACGCTTTCTTTCCGTTTTTATGTTTACCGTATGGTGAATATTTTTTAATATTATTATAGTATGGGCGTTTTCGCACATTGCGACACCCATTATGTGTAATTTTTTATTTTTTTATTTATTTTATTTTCATTTTGGGGAAAGGGGGTGATTTGAATTTTTATATTTTTTTATTTAATTTTTATTTTTAAACTTTTTTTTTTTTTTACCACTTTCTTATAGTTCCCATAGGGAACTATAAGATGCAATCATCAGATTGCTATTCTCATATATTCCAATGCAATAGCATTGGAATATATGAGAAAATACGCATATTTCCTATGGAGCCTATTACAGTCATAGGCTCCATAGGAATACTGTGTAGTACCCTAGGTTTCATTCACAGAAACCTAGGGTACTACATGCATGCTCCGGCTCCCCTTGTGGCCATCAGGAGCCGAGCAAAACCGAAAGTGAAACTTTCGGTTTTTGCTGATCAGATGCCGTGGTCAGGATTGACCACGGCATCTGAGGGTTAAATGTCCGCGATCGGCATCGCTGCCGGTCGCGGACATGAGCTGCGGGTGTCAGCTTGATGAATCAAGCTTTTACCCGCAGCTCGGGCGCCCGCTCCGTGCGGGAGCGGGCGCCATCTTTAAAGTGCGGACGAAGGGCGTACATGTACGCCCTTCGTCCTTAAGAGGTTAATACGCACTGCTAAATATGATATTTTTCCAGTTGTAATTAGGAGAATAGATTTGTTGTCCATATCTACATGTTCATATGAAATCACATTTTAATGAAGTGTTAAAGCTGCTGAAAAGCTGAAATGTGTTGGTTTCCATCATCCCCCAAATATATATCACTTTGATATTCATTATGTGTAACATTATGTGAAAAATGTATAGACAGTTAAGATTTATGTAAGCAGAGGTGGTTGCTACTTAAAAAGTGATAATTTGAAAAGTATCTTAGGAAAATATATTTAAAAAGTACCTTATGAACTTCTACTAAATTTGACTGCATTTACTTAGCAACATGTCAATTAACTTGAAAGGTGAAGAAAGTGTGAGTTGACAGTTTAAATAAGGAAATGTCTGGTACTTTGCCCATATGCGAAAATGGTAAAATGAGAGGTGAACCTTTCTTAGAATTCATTAGGTAGTTTACAAGCCATTGATTTATTAGCTGCGTCAGAGGCTCTACCATAAACCTGAAAGTAAGGACAGAATATTTGGAGCTTCACTCTGCTATATGCCAAGAACCATAAACTAGGTTTTAATTTCTTTATTTTACATTTTCCAATGATGTGTAAATACAGACAGCACTTGAAGTGGCAAAAAGAGTAGTCTTAAACCTCTCATTGATTATATAGATGGTAAAATGGTTACCTCAAAAGCTGTACAACTACTGTATAAATGACAACACCTGTGCTGAAGATGCCAGCAATTGTGAGTTTGTGATTGCTGGAATAAGAACTGCCAAGCCACAAATTACATACAGTACAGTACATGTTTAATCTCTTTTTATTGAACAAACAGGTAAAACAAGCAACCAATTCAAGATCACAGCAGTCATATAGTTTCTCTGTATTTTCAGATAACATGTAAGAGAGATACAATACTATAAAACTGCACATATAACATCAAGTAATTTTCTGCCAGGTCTTTTATGGAACTGGTTGAAGAAGAATGTAGGAGTAGTGTGTGTGTGTGTTGGGGCGGGGGCGGGGGGGGGGCTGTCTAAGGTGTCCATATTTTTAGGGAATTGTCTGTGGTCAATAGTTCCCAGTGAGCCAACTCTTCTCTTATTAACCCACTGATGTATCATAGGCACCTCTGACTTGCACCATAAAAGGGGTATGAACAAATTAATTGCAGTTAACAAGATCATAGGAAGGTTAGATCTGTAGCTTGTGGAGTTGGGTTTCCTTGGAAGGATAAGCCCAGGGTGTAGCACAATGGAGGTCGTGCAAATTTTATTTATATTGGATTCTATTGCTTACAAACCACTGAAATTACAACTATAATTTAAAAGTAATATTCACGCTACAAAAAACCTATTACTGAAAAGCACAACTTTTAATATTTATAAATAAAATCACATCCTAATAACTGCACATAGGGCCCAAAAGGCAAATAAATAAGCATAAATAAAATTGGCGTCCAGAAGCAGGTAAAACATAAATCATGAGCAGCGTAGTGGGGGGGGGGGGGGGGAG
This sequence comes from Bufotes viridis, assembly GCA_033119425.1. NCBI lineage: Eukaryota > Metazoa > Chordata > Amphibia > Anura > Bufonidae > Bufotes > Bufotes viridis. The sequence continues at coordinate 267,663,094 of CM065589.1, forward strand.
AGAAACACTTTCCCTAATACTGACTCTAAAACTTTTTATAAATATATCAGCCACTGCACTCATCCAACTTGGGGCTTTTATAGAAATCCATCTACATTATGTTTACCTCTATAGTAAAGGATTTGGTAGCTAAATCGTCCACAACGTGTTTTATAACTCAAAGCCTAGTAGGATAATATTGAGTTTCTTTTTGCGTTTCTTTTCTTCCAACAGAGAGGAGGAAAATAGCCTCCAGACTATTTGGAAGAATGATTTATGAAGCCAAATAAGTGTTTTCAGCAGGTATTTACACCCCATCCACGACATGTAAGGTATTTTTAAAGAATATAATTGGTTTTGGATGTCTATAAGAGAAGTGCATAATTCAGGCTATACAATTTTACTTAATCCCTGGGGTGGTTCATGTCTAAATATATGATGGAAACATTTGAGCAAAAAAAGTTGATACTGTACAATACATAGTCCGGCACCAAAATGTGTAGGGCTTAATCTCCCCACAGGTGCCTTAGCCCACCACTTAAGGTCTGTATTTAGTAAAGAGATTGGTCCATAGCTATTGCAAAACTTAGGATCTTCCCCATCTTTTAGCTAAATAAGAGTATGTGGAGGGACATTTCCATGTGCCTGTGGAGGTACATCTCCATTTAAAGGGGTTGTCCAAGTTATTTTTATTGACGAGATATCCTCAAGATAGGTCATCAATATTAGATCGGCCGGGGTCTGACACTCAGTACCCCTGCCAATCAGGTGGTTGAAGAGAAGGCTCGCGCCATGCCAGCACAGACTTCTCTTCATTGTTTACCTGCTCTCCGTTGCAACAGCAGGAGTGAGCAGGTGTAACTACAAGAAGCTGTCCCATTGAAATTAATGGGACAGCTGCTTGTAGTTACACCTGCTCACCACTGCTGTTGCAATGGCAAGCAGGGAAACAATGAAGAGAAGGCTGCACTGGCAAGGTGCTTGCCTTCTCTTCAAACAACTGATTGGCGGGGGGCTGGAAGTCCTGAGGATAGGTCATCAATAATAATAACTCGGACAACCCCTTTAAGAGAGCATTACAAAAGGATGTGAAATGTGAGAGTAATAGCAATTAGTATTTCTTGTAAAAAATTTATCATGAGGCCGTCCAGGCCAATGCTATTTTTGGATGGGATTGAGTTTAATAGTTTACCTAATTCCTGGGAGGTGAAGGGCCGCGTTAAATACAAATTGTGTCTGGTGTGATGGAATGACTCACAAAAAGTAAGAAATCTTTTATGGCTGATTGTAAGCTGGTCGGGGTCGGAGGGCGATTTGCATCAGTTTTTAAATTTTGAAGCTTTGTAGCCAAATGTATGGAAAGCTTCAGCAATTTTGCTAGAATTTTGATAAATAAGTTTAACCCCTTAAGGACTCGGCCCTATTTCACCTTAAGGACTCGGCCATTTTTTGCAAATCTGACCAGTGTTACTTTATGTGGTGATAACTTTAAAACGCTTTTTCTTATCCAGGCCATTCTGAGAAAGTTTTTTTGTCACATATTGCACTTCATGACAGTGGTAAAATTAAGTAAAAAAAATTCATTTTTATTTATAAAAAAATATCAAATTTACCAAAACTTTTGAAAAATTTGCAATTTTCCAAGTTTCAATTTATCTACTTCTGTAATACATAGTAACAATGCCCAAAAATGTCTACTTCATGTATCGATCATTTTGGGAACGCCATTTTATTTTTTGGGGACGTTACAAGGCTTAGAAGTTTAGAAGCAAATCTTGAAATCTTTCAGAAATTTTCAAAAACCCACTTTTTAGGGACCAGTTCAGGTCTAAAGTCACTTTGTGAGGCTTACATAATAGAAACCACCCAAAAATGACTAGAAACTTCACCCCTCAAGGTATTCAAAACTAATTTTACAAACGTCATTAACCCTTTAGGTTTTCCACAAGAGTTAATGGCAAATGGAGATGAAATTTCAGAATTTCGATTTTTTTGGAAAATTTTCCATTTGAATCCATTTTTTCCAGTAACAAAGCAAGGGTTAACAGCCAAACAAAACTCAATATTTATTGCCCTGATTCTGTAGTTTGCAAAAACACCCCATATGTGGTCGTAAACTGCTGTATGGCCAAATGGTAGGGCGTAGAAAGAAAGGAACGCCATATGGTTTTTGGAAGGTGGATTTTGCTGGACTGGATTTTTGACACCATGTCCCATTTGAAGCCCCCCGATGCACCCCTAGAGTAGAAACTCCAAAAAAGTGACTCCATCTAAGAAACTACACCCCTGAAGGTATTCAAAACCGATTTTTACAAATTTTGTTAACCCTTTAGGTGTTCCACAAGAGTTATTGGCAAATGGAGATGAAATTTTAGAATTTCTATTTTTTGTTACCTTGCCTCAAAAAAAGTGTAATATAGAGCAACCAAAAATCATATTTACCCTAAAATAATACAAAACAAAACTGCCACCTTATCCCGTACTTTCCAAAATAGGGTCACTTTTTTGGAGTTTCTACTGTAGGGGTGCATCAGGGGGGCTTCAAATGGGACATGGTGTCAAAAAACCAGTCCAGCAAAATCTGCCTTCCAAAAACCATATGGTGTTCCCTTCCTTCTACGCCCTGCCGTTTGGCCATACAGCAGTTTACGACCACATATGGGGTGTTTCTGCAAACTAGAGAATCGGGGCAATATATATTGAGTTTGTTTTGGCTGTTAACCCTTGCTTTTACACTTTTTGTGATGTAAGGTGACAAAAATGGCTTTTGACACCGTATTTTATTTATTTTTTGTTGTGTTCACCTCAGGGGTTTGATCATGTGTTATTTTTATAGAGCAGGTTGCGACGGATGCGCCGATACCAAATATGTATACTTTTTATTTATCTATTTAAGTTTTACACAATATTATCATTTTTTAAAACAAAACAAATTATGTTTTAGTGTCTCCATAGTCTGAGAGCCATTTTTTTTTTTTTTTGGGTGATTGTCCTATGTGGGGTATCATTTTTTGCGGGATGAGATGACGGTTTGATTGGCACTATTTTTGGGTGCATATAACTTTTTGATCGCTTGCTATTACAGTTTTTGTGATGTGAGGTGACAAAAATGTTTTTTTTTACGTTGTTTTTATTTAATTTTTTTAACGGTATTTACCTGAGGAGTTAGATAATGTGATATTTTTATAGAGCAGGTTTTTACAGACACGACGATACCCAATATGTATACTTTTTATTTAGTTATTTTACTTTAACACAATAATAGCATTTTAGAAAAAAAGAATTATGTTTTAGTGTCTCCATAGTCTGAGAGACATTTTTATTTTTTTGGGCGATTGTCCTATGTAAGGACTCATTTTTTGCGGGATGAGATGGCTGTTTTACTGGTACTATTTTGGGAGGCATACGCCTTTTTGATCACTTGGTATTACACTTTTTGGGATGCAAGGTGACAAAAATGGCTTTTTTACACCATTCTTTTTTGTTTTTTCTTACGGTATTTGCGTGAGGGGTTAGGTCATGTGATATTTTTATAGAGGAGATTTTTACGGACGCGGCGATACCTAATATGTGTAGTGTATTTGATTTTTTTTTTACTTTTATTCAGTGATATGTATTTTCTTATTTTTACATTTTTTTTTGACCCAGACCCACTTGGTTCTTGTAGATCCAGTAAATCTGGTGTCTATATAATACAGTAAGTTCACTATATTGTGTACTTACTATATTTTTTACTTTACAAAGTCTGAATAGGCTTTTGCCTTTAGCAAAAGCCTATTCAGCGTTTCAGTGCCATGGAGAGCAGGACGCTTCTGAAAGCGTCCTGCTCCCATGGCAACCATCACCCGCTGCCCTAACAGAGCTGCGGGTGATGGATGGGGAGGGAGGGGAGCTCCATCCCTCTGCTATCCCATCCTGTCGGGGGGCTGCAAAGGCACAGCAGCGCCCCGATGGGAGAGGGAGGGAGCTCCCTCCCTGTTAACACCTTCCATACAGCGGTCCGTACGGACCGCGGTATGGAAGGAGTTAAACTGCTGACATATGCAGCACAGATGTCAGCAGTTTATAGTAGGGGTTCAGCAATGTGCTGACCCCCTTCTATACCCACTAAACACCAGGGAAAGCATTTGAAAGGAGGCGGGTGCAGGGGGGTTAAAATTTATAAGTTTGGGGCATATTTTAGTCTCTGATCCCCGCGGTCTATGACTGTAGACAGAGACTACAGACAGTGCAGCAAACCGCAGGTCTGAATTGACCTGCGTTTTGCTGCGATCGCTGACATGGGGAGGTCACAGGACATCTTGTTCCGATCACCGCCACGTGCGCAGCAGTGATCGGATATTCGCAGGGTGTACATGCACGCCCTGGGTCCTTAAGTACCAGGAGACAAGGGCGTACATGTACACCCTGCGTCCTAAAGAGGTTAATAATTATCTTAATTTATATGGTGCTAACATATTCTGCAGCGCTTTGCAATCAGAGGGTTCATGTACAAACAAAATCATACATTACATAATAACAAACTAGTTAACAAATAAAACAAGGGGAATGACGGCACTGCTCGCAAGAGCTTATAACCTATGAGGAGGTAGGGGGGACATAAAAAGTGAGTGTTTTGTACAATGGTCCAACCACATTCTTAGCAAAATAGGGGACATAAGTCGAGTCACATTATTATAACCACCAGCTAATATTCAGAGTAACTGCCATGTGCAGCACAGACAGCAGCTAGACAGGCTGGGAGGGACTTAAGGTCCTGGTAAGTTGTGACAGGTATCTGGAGCCATGTTGACTGCAGTGCTTTCTATAGCTGCTGGAGGGTGCATGAGGGAGGATCCATAGAGCGAACATGATGATCGAGGTGGTCCCAAGCTCATTTGGGTTCAAGTCTGGGGAATTATGGAGCAAGGGTAGTATGAAGAAGTCTTAGCTATGCTCTTCCAACCAATGTTGGATATTATATTTCTAGCCATATGACATGTCGCATTGTCTTGCTGGAATATTCCATCTGTCCCAGGAAAGACAATCAGCATGTCTGGGTCTATGTGATCTGCAAGGATTGATTCATACCCAAATTAGTTGAGAGTGCATTCCACATGGATGAGTGAGCCCGGAGATTGCCATGAAAACATTCTGGAGACCATAACACTGCCACCACCAGCTTATGTTCTTTCAGCAATGGTTGCAGGATGTTTGTTCTCTGACGTTTTTTGCCTGACACACCAAAGTCCATCCATTCGATGAAGAAGAAAACATGATTCAACTCAGAAGGCAATCCTTTGCCAATCAGTGGAGATCCAATTTCAATATTAATGTGAAAATTGAAGCCTTTTCTTCTAATGCAACTTCATTAGCATAGGTACAGAGACCATTGTCTGCTTCAGAGTCCCATACACAGTATTATTTTCTGATCTGTTGCTTTAGAAACACATTTATTTGTTCATATTGTATCGGGCATGTGTCTGTTCTCCAGCTTGGGGTAATGTTGTAGGTACACGTTGGCAGTAAGCTGCTCCACTGTAGCGTGTCGGTCTTCCTTCGTAGCCAACATTTACCTCTCACATCAAAGGCATGTGGTGCTCTGCAGTTTCCAAGTCACTTATTCACAATGGTGCCATTTGTCCACTCACTATACATTTTCACCACTGCAGCATGCAAATATTTCACAAACTGCACAGTTTTATAAATAGTGCCATCCTTAGCATGAAAACAAATAATCATTCCTTTTTGCAACTCTGATAAAACGACTCTTTTACCCATGACAGCAATGAGGGATATGTGTGCAGACAGCCTATCACACACCTTATTATATTCACCAAGAGAGCTCATGACAAGTGACTTCCTTCATGAGTTATGCACTGTCAACATAAAAAGTAGGAAGTGATCAGCTTTACATACACAGTGACTCGAGTGCTTATGTAAAGCTGTATAAGCCAGCCAACAACCGATGTATGTAGTGCTTTTCGGTGCATGCGGTGTGGTGGACAGTGTTTGATGATGGATAAGTTTGAGAAGAAAGATGTTGAAGGGAGGCTCTGAATAGAGAAGAGTTAGATCATGTGGTAGGTCACCTTAAAAAGAGAAAGATTGAAAACTTTAGTTCGGTGGGTAGGGACAACTGGGTAAGGCCTTTTTCACACTAGCGTTGTGAGGATCTGGCGTGCACTTCCGTCATAATGCAACACACTTGAGAGCATTTGAAGACTGATCAGTCTTTAAAATGCTTTCAGTGTTACCATGGCAGCCAGGATGCTACTAAAGTCCCAGCTGCCACGGAAAAGTAGTAGGGAGCAGTGGAGAAGCTACTTACCATCCGTGCGGCTCCCGGAGCGCTCCACAATGACGTCAAAGCGCCCCTACGTCACATGGATCACATGATCCATGCGACGTAGGGGCACTGTGACGTCATTGTGTAGCACCCCGGGAGCCGCACGGGTGGTAAGTAGCTTCTCCCCTGGCTCCCCACTACTTTTCCATGGCAGCTGGGACTTTTGTAGCGTCCTGGCTGCCATGGTTACCATTCAGAAAGCAAAACGTCGGATCTGGCGATGCGCCAAAATGACGTTTAGCTTAAAGTCGGATCCGGATTAATGCTTTTCAATGGGCATTCCGTCCTTGCGGCATACCTTCAGGATTTTTGGCTGGGGGGAAATCTGCAGCATGCTGCGGATTTTACTACAGCCAAAAAACGTTTGGGTACTGAACTGAAGACATCCTGATGCATCCTGAACGGATTTCTCTCTATTCAGAATGCATTGGGATAATCCTGATCAGTATCTTTCCGTCCTAGAGCCCCAATGACGGAACTCTAGGATGGAAAGTTAAAACGCAGATGTGAAAGAGGCCTAAAGAGACTGGAGGAAGTGTGAGGGTCAGTAATGCATGTGGAAGGGCGAGAAGAAGAGAGGATCCTGGACACTTCTTCTTCTGTGACTGGGTTGAATGTGCATAATAAACCAGGGGAAGTGTTGTAGGGAAATGGATGGATTACACTTAGCAGCTGGGTGCTAATATCATGCCGGATATGAAGTAGCCAGATCTTCCAGTGGCCAGATCTTCAGCATAGAGGTCTGTAATAAGTGTCTGTACTTTTAAACTTATGTAGAGAGCCTGTATAGGGAAGTAGAACACTGTGCCTTGCAGTGACAGGCATAGGGAGTCTGCTGTGATAGTGAAAGAATACTGTGAGTCAGTATGACATGTAGATGACAGGCGTTGCTTTTAGAATTATTGCACACTTCACTTATTTGGGCAGAGACGGGGCCAAAACTGACCAAATAGCTCAGGTGTGCAGTGCCTTACAGGTCAATGTTAGCGCCAGATATATAGAACCTTGCAGAGGCCCAAGATCCTACTATAGCCTGAAAGAACTCACTCCTTTTACACAAATTCAATGATTCCACATAGATTTCTACAGAACCTGTTCTATTAAACAGTTATAAAAGGTAAACCCCCGATAGAGTGGAGTGGGTGTCAGCAGTAAGATTGTGTTGACGTCACTGTCTGACTATTTTGCCATAACTATGATCTGTCAGAACAATAACCCCCAAAAAACAGGTCCTGTCTGTGGAGCATCCACCTTTACTGACCAAATGCTGACCAAGTGACCCATCAGTATTGCTAAAGCCAAAAAGAACAGGAGTGGATCTAAAACAGAGATGACAGGTGAATGTAATATTTGCATGTCTTTTCTGTTTTGTACCCACTCCTGCTTTGGTCTACCAAATCATAAGCCAATTCTGATGCAAAATAGGGACCATATGATGCAGGCCTTATAGCTGTTACATAGCCAGGTTTCGTTGTGGGTCTCATTCTTCCTTCCTTCTGACAGATCAGAAGAAGGGTCAAATAAATGATGATGTTAGCCAGGCCAAAAGGCAAAATAGTGGCCCAGTCATGAAATGGGGAGTGTGGGAACAGCATGAGAAGTCAACAGAGTGGCACAATGACAGTGTGGAGGTGGCAGCAGCATCAGGAGGCCAGAGAGTGGCACAATGAAAGAGTGTGGAGGTGGCGGCAGAAGCGTAAGGAGGAGGCCACAGGCTGGCACAATGACAGTGTGGAGGCGTCAGCAGCAGCATCAGGAGTCCAGAGAGTGGCACAATGACAGAGTGTAAAGGTGGCGGCCGCAGATTCATGAGGAGGCCAAAGGGTGGCTAAATGACAGTGTGGAGGTGGCAGCGGCAGGATAAGGAGACCACAGAGTGGCACAATAACAGAGTATGGAGGTGGCAGCAGCATCATGAGGAGGCCACAGAGTGGCACAATGACAGCGTGTAGAGTTGGCGGCAGCAGACGAATCAGGAGGAGGTCACAGGGTGGCACAATGACAGTGTGGAGGTGGCAGCAGCAGCATGAGGAGAACACAGAGTGGGCACATTGACAGAGTGTGCAGGTGGCGGCAGCAGGAACATCAGGAGAAGGCCACAAGGTGGAACAATGACAGTGTGGAGGTGGCAACAGCAGCATGAGGAGACCAGAGAGTGGCACAACGACAGAGGGTGGAGGTGGCGGCAGCAGCAGAATCAAGGGGAGGCCACAGGGTGGCACAATGACATAGTGTGGAGGTGGCAGCAGCATCAGGAGACCACAAAGTGGCAAGATGACATAGTGTGGAGGTGGCAGCAGCATCAGGAGACCACAAAGTGGCAAGGTGACATGGTGTGGAGGTGGCAGCAGAATCAGGAGACCACAAAGTGGCAAGGTGACATAGTGTGGAGTTAAAAGCAGCATCAGGAGTCCACAGAGTGGCAAGGTGACATAGTGTGGAGGTGGCAGCAGCATCAGGAGACCACAGCATGACCTGGTGACAGAGTGGGGAGGTGGGTGGCAATACCAGTAGCCGCTGAAGATGGTGGGTGAAATAAGGAGCACTTGGCATCAGATGTGTGGCATCAGGCAGGTGGCAGCATCAGAATAGTAGCTGAGGCAGGTAGCCAGAAGAAACTGGTCTCTTTTGTCAAAATGTTGGTTTAGCACCATGGATCTACTCTGATGCATCAGGCATCGGTGGGTGGAAATCCTTGCTGATCCATGCCTGATTCCTCTTGACAAAGGTCAGTCTCTCCACATTTTGGGTGGACAGGCGAGTTCTTCTTGGGGTAACTATGGCACCCGCCCCACTAAACACCCACTCCGATGCCACACTACTGGCCGGGCAGGACAACTTTTCCAGGGCAAACTCTGCCAGTTGCGGCCACAAATCCAGTTTGGCTGCCCAGTAGTCCAGCGGATCTTCAATGTGGGCTGGCAGGGTGCTGTCCAAGTATGCCACCACCTGCTGGTTCAGGTCCTGCTCCAGGTCTAGCTGCTGTTGGTGAGTAGTTTCTTCACTGGGCGGGTGAAGAAAGCTTCTCATCAGCGACTCTAGACTTTAAGTTGCTTCTGATGGATCTGGAACTGCTTCTATCCCCCACCCTGCCACACCAGCCATGGCAGAGGAACGTGAGTGCAGAGGGTTCCCCCTGTCAGACCTGCCAGAGGATGGACGATGGCGCAGATAGTCATCGGTCATACTGACTACATAGGATGTTTCTATAGTAGTTCAGTTTGTTCTCCCTCTTAGCGGGTGTAAAAAAAGCCCCCATTTTGGACCAGTAGTGAGGGTCCTAACAAGGTGGAGAGCCAGAAGTCATCCCTCTGCCGAATGCTGACAATTCGGCTGTCACTACGCAAGAAAGTGAGCATTCCTTGGGCCATTTGTGCAAGTGATTCGGAGGGACTCACTGCCTCCATCTCTGCTGCATACTGCCACGGTGTACCTGAGTCCTATGCCTCGTCTTCTTCATCACCCTGTAGCTCCTCTGGCTGCTCCTGCTCCTCCTCTACTGTCACCTGTGTATAAAAACTACAAATTTCGGTACACATTGCTTGTGCTCCAATGTCCTCCTCCTCCAATTTAGCCCCACAGGGCTCATGTGGCAGTGAGATCTAGGTGCCGCGTCTCCAGGAGTGGACTGGCCATAGACCTCACAGGGAAATTTTCCGGTGGGCCGATGCCCACAGGGCTGGCCACAGGAAGTTTTTGTTGATGTATTTTGCGATTCTGGCAGTATTTTGTGATGGACTGTGGTATTTGGCTCTATTGGGTCGGTATAATGTGCCACTATATGGTATTGCTGGCCCTGCCTTCCATCAATTTAGACCCAACTACAAAATGGGGCCACTTGTAGTATTTTTTCCAGGGCTACTTTAAGTTCCCAGTCCACCCCTGCGTGTCTCCAGTCCCTTGACCAGCCAGATTTACCAGAATCTGTTCCAGGACATGAAGCAGTGGAATGACGTTGTTCATCCCAAAGTCCTGGCGACTGACAAATAACGTGCCTTCTCAAAGGGCCTGAGCAAGCTGAAGGTGTCACACATGAGCTGCCACTGGCTGACATCGAAGCTACACAGTACCCCTGTCTGCTTGGATCATCGAGAAATCGTTTCTGGCATTTCTCTATTCGTATAGTCGGTCCAACATATGGAGGGTGGAATTCCAATTGGTGGAAACATCGCATATCAGCCTATAGTATGTTGGCGGATGCCATTCTGCTGCTGCAGCTCAAGAAGGGTGAAGTAGATGCAAAGTTTCCTGCCCATTTTTAGGATGTCTTGCAGATGGGTGGAAGACTTTAGCAACCGCTTGACAACCAGATTGAACACATATGCCATACAGGGTGCATGGCTTGGCCCTCCTGGATGCAGCACCGACACTATGTTCTTCCTGTTGTCGGTCACCATTCCGATTTTGAGTTGTCGTGGAGAAAGCCAGGATTCGATTTCTTTATGAAGCACAAGGAGTAGTTCCTCACCTGTGTGACTCCGTTGCCCAGGCAAACGAGGTGCAGAACAGCGTGACACTCCCATGCCCTGCACATGTGGTATGCTGGAGGGGCACTATGAATTTTCCCTGCAGTGGAGGATGAGGACGTGGTGGAGGATGAGGAGGCAGAGGCGGACATTGTCGTAGGACCAACGGCATGAGAACGTGGAGGCAGAAGCGACGTCACCTGGCCAAGTTGCTGGTGTGCCTGTGCAGGAACCACATTCACCCAGTGGGCCGTAAAGGACATGTATTGTCCCTGACCATAGTTATAGCTGCACACGTCGGCGCTTCCGTCCACTTTTGCAGACACTGACAGGCCCAAGGACTGGCCCACCATCTGTTCTTCATATGTGTGGTGCAGGGCTAGTACTTCCATTTTGGCAAAGAAATGACGGCTTGGAACTCTTCATCTCAGCTCAGCACAAGCCATCAGTTCTCCGAAAGTTGCAGAGTCCAGGACTTGGAAAGGGAGGGTCTGCAGCACTAGCAACTTGGCCAGGAGCACATTTAGCTTCTGAGCCATTGGATGAGTAAACGCATACTGTTGTATCTTGGCAATCGCTTCGGTGATCAATTGCTGATAGATTGACTGACAAGAAGTAGGAGGAGGAGCAGGTGCATCAGGACCAGTAGATGATGGGAAGGACAGACAGCTCCCTTCAGCTGATGGAGCCTTGACTGCCTGAAATTGGGTGCGTGCCAATGGGTGATGCAGCGGTTGCTGCGGCAAGCTGGACCCCCACATCGGAGCCATGGTTTTCCCAGGCCACTTCATGGTGATGCTGCATATGTTTACGCAGGGCCGTTGTGCCAACATTGGCACCCTGGCCACGCTTCACCTTCTGCCCACAGATTTTACAAATGGCCATGTTCACCTTCTTCGGCGGCTTAACAAAAAACTCCCACACCGCCGAGTATGTGATTTTACCCCAATACTCCGCACTCACTGACTGCTACCGCTGCTGCTTTTGTGAACCCCTGCACCACTACTTTCTGGGCAGGTAGGCTCCTGAAAAGCAGGTGGTCTACCCCGGGCACGTTTGGCTCCCGACTGCTGCCACCCTGCTGACTCCCGGTCTTGCTAGCGACTTGCTGGCTCAGCCGCTGCCTTACGGGCAAGCTGCCACCATCTTCTCCCGATGATGATGAAGCCCCTAATTCACCCAGCTCCCAAATATGATCAGCTACATCATCGAGTACTATCCTTCTCAACAGTCTCTGGGTCAGGAGCCTGACCGCTTGCAACACGAGTTCCCACGCGATTCTCCTCATCACTTCTTGCCTGCCTACCGGAGGAAGCGGTGAATGTCTCCTCCATATCTTGGCTGGCCAGTAGCTGCTGACTGTCCTCTAGTAGCACTTCCTCGCTGTATAGTGGAGCTGAGCCCACAGCATATAATACTTCTCTGGATAAGGGAACAGAAAAGGACAGAGGCAGGTTGAGGACAGGTGAGGGCACAGGGCCTGCTCCAAGGCCATGCCAACTAAGGGTAGTGTCTGACGAACCCACCGACTCTTGGCTGGGGGTGTTCGATATCACTTGGGACAAAGTGGATGATCATGTGAACCATTCAAGAACCGCTGGGTTGCTGGTCAAGGCACAACCGCTAGATGACACGGGGAGCTCAGGCTTTTCTCTGCGACTCCTGCTGACATGCCCCCTTACTCTGCTGTGACCTGTGCCTGCGCCAGAAACATTTAGGCCTCTGCCACTCCCCTGTGCAGGGCTTGGCACTTCTCTGACTAACATACTGTTAGATCAAATAAATAAAAATGAAATTAAAACACCCCAAAAAAGTCTGTAATTCACTTCACCACACAACTGCTAATATAGCCTTTTTTTCCCTACTAATACATGCCATAGAAGGCTTTAGAACATATAACTGCATCGTTGAAGGACAAATAGGCCCTTCCTTTTGTCCACTTAAACATGCCACAAAATGCTTTAGAACATATAAATGCACCGCAGAACGGCAAATAATATATATTTTTTTGCCACTAATACACACCAAAAAGGGCTTTAGAACATATAATTGCACTGCTGAACATCAAATAATATATTTTTTTCCACTAATACACACCACAAAGCTTTAATTTTCTCACTTCACCACAACAGCTAATCCCACTAATACAAGCCAAGAAATGCTTTAGAACACATAACTGCACCGCACAAGGGCAAATAAGACGTAGAAATATTTCCTTGCAATAAACCCTGCTAATGGCTGTATCAAACAGCACTTGCACCCCAATAACAAGAACGGTTTGCTGGAATTACAGAGCTGTATAATGGCAATTTTTTCCTAATAGGATTGTTCCTATTACACAGGCTGCAAACTCCCCTACTGAAACCTATTCTGCTTCAATACTGTGGAATGATTCCTCCCTATCCTTTCCCTGAACTTCGATACAGCAAAATAAAAGTTTTAAAGTCTTTTCTACCACTGCCCCTAGCGCATGCTGACGTCTCTCCCTGCACTAAGTACATTGGAAAATGGCTGAATCCAAGATGGCTGAGGCTATTTATAGGGCTGTGATATCACAGGGCTGGCTGACTGCTGATTGGCTGCATGCATGGCATTGTGGGTGACCCCTCATTCCCAGTTCCTAGCTCCATGTCCTAAAACGTGCAGCAGCCATTTTAGGAAAAAATGTGGTTCGTTACCACGAAGCATAAAGAAATTCAGATTCGGTGTGAATCGAATTTTTCCTAAAATTCGGATCGAACTCCACTTCGTCAACTTCGATTTGCTCATCTCTAATGAAGACCTTTGCAGTTTAATATGGGTGACTAAAGTTATAAGTTCTCCTCTCATCACAGCTTGTGAGCTTCCCATAAAATAGGTTATGAATGATATATAGTCCCTGTTAATTGTCACAAACTAATGTGTCAAATGGTTTTTGACCTCTTAAGAGGTTTTAGGGTCATTAATAAGTGTTTAAACACCAATCATTTTTGGGCAAGTTTTTCATAGTTGATGATCAGACAATAGGATTTCTTATCATTAGAGATGAGTGAATTTCTCAAAAAGATTCGATTAGATCTGAGTAGTGATGTGGTAGCAGCATGAGGAGACCACAGAGTGGCCCAGAGCCATAGTGTTAAGGTGGCAGCAGCATGAGGAGAACACAGAGTGGTGAAGTGGCAGCAGCATGAAGAGGCCACAGAGTAGTGATGTGGCAGCAGCATGAGGAGATCACAGAGTGGTGATGTGGCAGCAGCATGAGGAGACCATAGAGTGGCCGAGTGACATAGTGGTGATGTGGCAGCAGCATGAGGAGACCACTTTGTCAGTAATCCATCAGTATTGCTAAAGCCCAAAAAAACAGGAGTGGATCCAATACAGAGATGATGCGTTAATAGAGTATTTGCATGTCTTCTGTGTTTTGTACCCACTCCTGCTTTTGGCTACCAAATCATAACCAAATTCTGATGCGACCATAAAGGCCTTACAGCTGCTACACAGACAGGATCCATTGTGCATCTCATTTATCCTTTCTTCTGACAGATCATAAGAATGGTCAAATAAATGTCAAATGATGTCAACCAGGCCAAAAAGGCAAAATAGTGGCCCAGTCATGAAGTGGGGAGGGAAGGAACAGCATGAGAAGTCTACAGAGTGGTCCAACGACATAGTGTTGAGGTGGCAGTAGCATGAGGAGACCAAAGAGTGGTGATGTGGCGGCAGCATGAGGAGACCACCGAGTGTTAAAATTGTAGCAGCACGAGGAGACCACAGAGTAGCTCAGAGACATAGTGTTGAGGTGACTTCAGCATGAGGACATCACATAGTAGTGATGTGGCTGCAGCATGAGGATACCACAGAGTGGTAATGTGACAGCAGCATGAGGAGACCACAGAGTAGCCCAGAGACATAGTGTTGAGGTGGCTGCATCATGAGGAGACCACAGAATGGTGAAGAAGCAGCAGCATGAGGGGATCACAGAGTGGTGATGTGGCAGCAGCATCAGGAGACCACAGAGTGGTGAAGTGGCAGCAGCATGAGGATACCACAGAGTGTTGAAGTAGCAGCAGCATGAGGAAACCACAGAGTGGTGATGTGGCAGCAGCATGAAGGGACCACTGGGTGGAGATGTAGCAGCAGCATGAGGAGACAACAGACTGCTGATGTGGCAGCAGTATGAGGAGGCCACAGAGTTGTGAAGTGAAAGCAGCATGAGGAGAATACAGAGTGGCCCAGTGAAATAGTGGTGAGGTGGCAGCAGCATGAGGAGACCACAGAGTGGAAAAGATAAATAGTGTTTAGGTGGCAGCAGCATGATGAGACCACAGAGTGGAGAGGTGGCAGCAGCATGAGGAGACCACAGAGTGGTGAGGTGGCAGCAGATTGAGGAGACCACAGAGTGGTGATGTGGCAGCAGCATGAAGAGACCACTGGGTGGAGATGTAGCAGCAGCATGAGGAGACCACAGAGTGGTGAAGTGGCAGCAGCATGAGGAGACCACAGAGTGGTGATGTGGCAGCATTATGAGGAGACCACAGAGTGGAGAAGTGGAAGCAGCATGAGGAGAATATAGAGTGGCCCAGTGAAATTGTGGTGAGGTGGCAGCAGCATGAGGAGACCACAGAGTGGTGAGGTGCAGGCAGCATGAGGAGACCATAGAGTGGCCCAGTGACAGAGTGGGTAGGTGGGGGGAAATACCAGTACCAGCTGAAGATGATGGCTGACAGTAGGATCACCTGGCAGGAGGTGTGTCATCAGGCGAGTGGCATTATCATAATAGTAGCTGAAGCAGGTAGCCAGAACAAACAGGTCTCTTTTGTCAAAGTGTTGGTGTGGCACCATAGCTGATCTAGTCTGATGCATCAGGCAATGGGGTTTGAAAAACCTGGCTGATCCATGCCTGATTCATTTTCACAAAGGTCAGTTGCTCTACATTTTGGGTGGACAGGCGAGTTCTCGTTGGGGTAACTATCGCCCCCACCACACTAAACACCCGCTCTGATGCCACACTGCTAGCTGGGCAGGAAAGCTTGTCCAGGGCAAACTCAGCCAGTTGCGGCCACAAATCAAGTTTGGCTGCCCAGTAGTCCAGGGGATCTTCAATGTGGGTGACAGAGTGCACTCAAAGTATGCCACAACCTGCTGGTTCAGGTTCTGCTCTATGTCTAGGTTCTGCTGCTGCTGCTGGTGAGTAGTTTCTTTAGCTTCTGTTGGAGCTGGTACTGCTACTCTTGTGGCTCATGTGGCCGTGAGGTGTAGTTGCCACGTCTCCAGTCCCCTGGCCATCCAGATTTAGCAGAATCTGTTCCAGGACATGAATCAGTGAAAAGACATTGTTCATCCCGTAGTCCTGGTGACTGACAAATAAAGTGGCCTCCTCAAAGGGCCCCAGCAAACGGAAGGTGTCACGCATGAGCTTCCACTAGCTAACATTGAAGTTACATAGGGGAGTACCTCTGTCTGCCTGTATCATCACAAAATCGTTTATGGCCTCTCTCTGTTCATATCGTCGGTCCAACATATTGAGGGTGGAATTTTCCAACAGGTGGAAACATCGCATATCAGCCTATGTTGGGGGATGCGGTTTTGCCGCTGCAGCTCAAGGAGGCTGTGCTTTGTGGTGTATGAGTGGCTGAAGAGCATGCAAAGATTCCTGGCCATTTTCGGGATGTCTTGTCGATGAGCAGAATACTTCAGGAACTGCTTTACAAATAGATTGAACACATGCGCCATGCAGGGTGCATGGCTCAGCCCTCCTTGACGCAGCGCCGACACCATGTTCTTCCCGTTATTGGTCACCATGGTTCCGATTTTGAGTTGTCGAGGAGAAAGACAGGATTCAATTTCTTGATGAAGGACGTGGAGCAGTTCCTCCCCTGTGTGACTTCGTTTTCCCAGGCAAACTAGGTGCAGAACAGCGTGACACCGCCATGCTTTGCATATGTGGTATGCTGATGGGGCGCTGTGAATTGTCCCTGCAGTGGAAGCTGAGGACACAGTAGAGGATGAGGAGGCAGAGGCGGACATGGTCGCAGGACCAATGGCGTGAGAACGTGTAGGTGGAAGCAGCGTCACCTGGCCAAGTTAATGGTGTGGCTGTGCAGGAACCACATATATCCAGTGGGCTGTAAAGGATATATATTGTCCTTTACCATAGTTATAGCTCCACACGCTGCTGTGCATTTTGGCAGACACCGACAGGCTCAAGGACTTGCCCACCTTCTGTTCTACATATGTGTGCAGGGCTGGTACTGCCTTTTTGGCAAAGAAATGATGACTTGGGACTCTCCACCTCGGTTTTGCAGTTCTCTGAAAGGGGCAGAGTCCACAACTTGGAAAGGGAGGGACTGCAAAACCAGCAACTTGATCAGGAGCACATTTAGCTTCTGCACCGTTGGATGAGTGCAGGCATACTGTTGTCTTTTGGTAATCGCTTTGGTGATTGATTGCTGACGGAATAACTGACAAGGAGTAGGAGAAGGAGCAGGAGCATCAGTACCAGCAGATGATGAGAAGGACAGACAGCTCCTTTCAGCTGAGGTGGTAGAACCACTACATCGGCACCACAGTTCTCCCAGGCCACTTTATGGCTGCATGCGTTGACGCAGGGCCGTGGTGCCAACATTGGCACCCTGGCCATGCTTCACCTTCTGCCCACAAATCTGGCAAATGGCCATGTTCACCTCCTTCGGCGGCCTAACAAACAATTGCCACACCGCCGAGTATGGAATTTTCCCACCAACACTCCGCACTGACTGTCTGCTACCGCTGTATCCGTGAACCCCTGCACCGCTACTTTCCAGGCCGGTAGGTTCCTGTGAAGCGAGTGGTCTTCCCCGGGCATGTTTGGCTCCTGACCTGCCACTGCCTCCACCCTGCTAACTCACAGCCACGCTCCCACTCTGATGGCTCAGCCGTTGCCTCACGCACAAGCTGCCACCCTCTTATCCTGATGATGAAGCTCCTTCTTCACCTGGCTCCCAGGGGTGACATCATCATCATCATCCCCTACTGTCTGCATGTCACAATGTCCCCCTCAATGGTCTCTAGGCCAGGAGCCTGACCGCTCGCAACACCTGTTCCCATGGGACTCTCCTTCTTACTAGTTGCCCGCCTACCGGAGGAAGCGGCGGATGTCTCCTCCAGATCTTGGCTGTGCAGTAGCTGCTTAATGTCCTCTAGTAGCTCGTCCTCACTGAAAAGTGGAGCCGAGCCTACGGCATATAATACTTTTCACGCTGAGGGAACTGAAAATGACAGAGGAAGGTTCAGGACAGGTGGGGGCACCGGGCCTGCTCCCAGGCCAGGCCAACAAAGTGTCGTATCAGGAGAACCCACTGACTCTTGGCTGGGGGTGTCTGAGGTCTTTTGCGATGAACTCGAAAACCGAGTCAACCATTCAACCATTCAAGAACCACTGGGTTGTGGGTTAAGAAATGACCGCTAGATGACAACAGGAGCTTAGGCCTCTCGCTATGACTCCTGTTGCCACCCCTCCTTCTGCTTGCCTGCAACAGAAACATTTTGGCCACTGCTCGTTCCCTTTGAAGGGCCTGACACCTGTCTGTCTGACATACTGTATGATAAAAGAATTCAATTAAAATTAAAATAAGACCCCCCCAAAAAAAGGTTGTAGTACAATGTTACTTCACCGCTGAATGACAATTAAGACATATATTATTTTTTTCTGATTAATAAACTCCCCCACCAAAAATAGTAAAACAAATTGCTGCAGAATGGCAATTAAGACGTATTCTTTTTCCTATTTCTACACCCCCAAAAAAAGAAATATAATTATCACAATTCACCGCAGAACGGCTAATGGGACATATGTATCTTTCCTATTAATACACCACATAAATGGCTTTAGTGCAATGATCTTTCACCACTGAATGCCAATTATGACATATATTTTCTCCTTTTTTTTCCTATTTCTATACCCCAAAAAAGAAATATAACAATCACAATTCACCGCAGAACGGATGATGGGACATGCATATATTTTCTTTTTTCTACACCACATAAATGGCTGTAGTACCATGTAACTTCACTGCTGAATGCCAATTATGACATATATTTCTCCTTTTTTTCCCTATTTCTACACCATGAAAAAAATAACAATCACAATGCCCCCCCCACCAAAAAAAATAATCACAATTCATCACAGAATGGCAATTAAGATGTATTTTTTCTATTTCTAAACCCCAAAATAAGAAATATGACAATCACAATTCACCACAGAAAGGGTGATGGGACGTATGTATATTTTCTTTTTCTACACAACGTAAATGGCTGCAGTACTATGTAACTTCACTGACGAATGCCACTTATGATATGTAGTTAAGGCTGATGAGTCAGACTGTATTTGTAGGAGGGGTGGAGGCACTTCATACACGAGGCACGGCCCCACCCCCAGGTGTGTGTTCTCAGGTGCTTTGCACAGCAGTCACGTCATCTACTTATTTCCCTCCTCGCAAAAGAGCGGTTCCCCAGCGGGCCTCTGAAGGTAAGCAGGGCTCGTCTGGGTTCGCTCTGCAACAGTCGTAGCCTCCTCACCGGGTAAGTGCCGAACCCTCCCCCTCCTTCGCCTCCCTACCTGCGGGTTCCGGACTCATCCGCTCCCGCTGGCGTGGCAGCCGAGGGCAGCGGTACTGACGGAGGCTACACCGGTCATTCCTCTGCCTGCCATCCTATGGCCAGGTTTCGCAGACAGCCTCCGGAGCGTACGCTCCTGAGACCCAGTCCGTCCTGCACTGTGCTGCTCCACCTCTAGCCCTCCCCACGTTTCAGCCGCTGCTGCCCTCGGGGTCCCATACATTCGGCTCCAAATACACCGCTTGTTCTCCGGCCGCCGGGTCACGTGGTGCACGCGCCGGGCTCTCCGCTCGGCGTCCTGTTGCCGTGCAATGGGCCGCTCATCACATGACCACTTGGCCCCAGGTTTCTCTCTGTCTGCGGCAACTATCTCCATAGCCCCCAGCTTCCAAGGGAGGTTCCTGCCAGAGGGCTAATTCAGGGTAGTTTATTCAGGTTCACGTTTATCAATCATTAATGTCTGTCGCCTGTTTACATCTTTCGGGCTACGTTCATTGTTCAGTGATATCTGCTGCCTGTTTACACTATTCAGGCATTTGTTTATTATTTAATATCAGTCGCCTGTTCACGTTATTCAGGTCTACGTTTATTAATCATCATGTCTGTCGCCTGTTACGTTTTAGGCGTGCATTTATTAATTATTATTGTCTGTCACCTGTTTACGTTATTCAGGACTACGATTAGTATTTAATGTCTGTCGCCTGTTTATTATCTAATCTGTATTTAGCGCACTCTGTATAGAGGCTGTCTGTAGGGTTCCACCCCAATAGATGCAATAAGAATAACAGCAGCCTTAAGTATCAATGCTTGGGTACATTTATTGATGTTAATTCACATGCGACAATATTTTTATAACGTTTCGGCATACAATTGCCTTCGTCAGATACTTCGTCAGATTTTGTGCCTTTTCATCCTTGGTACGTATTGTGTATTATCATCTCTAACCTTAAATGCACCATTCTTGTCATTCTATCTTGTCTCTTATTTGTCCAGCTGTCACTTTTTTGCCACTATCAGGACTTCCCTCCTAGCACTGGACGAGGTGCGTTCCACGCTGGAGCGCATCTACTTCCGAGTGAAGTACTCTGCCTACTGTTCTGTGTCTCTCTGACGAGGCGGTGGATGGAGCGCGTCACTTCCGGTTGGTGAACGCTCGACGCTGGTGCGCATGCGCCAGATGCGTTCCAAGCTGGAGCGCATCCACTTCCGGCACGGGTGCGCTCCGGTCTGCATATCTCCTCCCCTAAAACTAGCGAAAATGGGGCCACAAACTCGATACAAAAGCCAGCAGATTTTCCACCCTTTCAGACGCCACTTCTGACAAGCATGCAGAGTGCATGCATACCCTATTTATCGTCTGCCTACCTTGTTTCACCTTTCTCCCTGCGGCACAGGTAAGTTACACCATAACCCTAGTAATATGTTCAAACTGCCACTTATAAATTCCTTAATATATGTGTAACAGATAAGATTTAGCACACTCCATCGGTTTGCTCTGACAGTGTATGACCTTTTTGCTTGTCTGGGCTCCTTGGTCTTGCATATGGCGCAGTAAACGATACCCTGGTTAGCTATACCATTATTGTATATATTATTTGGTTTCTTTGATACTTTTTGCAAAATATGATGCATTTGCCATAATTATCTTGATTGCGTATGAATTTGTACGATCATTGGTCATTATTTATCTTTCAACTATGTTTTCAACTTTTTGTTTATGTCTAATATGATTCCAAATTTTCTGTTTTCTGTAGTATCTGATGAAGGCAATTGTATGCTGTCGCCTGTTTATGTTATTCAGGCCTACGTTCATTAATCATTCATGACTGTCGCTAGTTATGTTTCAGGCTTGCGTTTATTAATCATTATTGTCTGTCACCTGTTTACTTTATTCAGGCCTTCGTTATTAATCATTAACGTCCGCCGCCTGAATGTTATTCAGGCTTGCGTTCATTGATATTTGTCACCTGTTGCGTTATTCAGGCATACGTTCATTATTTAATGTCTGTCGACTGTTTTCGTTATTCAGGCTTACGTTCACTAACTACTAATGTCTGTTGCCTGTTTACGTTTCAGGCTTACATTCATTAACTACCAATGTCTGTTGCCTGTTTACGTTATTCAGGCTTAAGTTCACTAACTTCTAATGTCTGTTGCCTGTTTACGTTATTCAGGCTTACGTTTATTAATTACTAATGTCTGTTGCCTGTTTGCGTTATTCAGGCTTACGTTTACTAACTACTAAGGTCTGTTGCCTGTTTACGTTTCAGGCTTACGTTTACTAAATACTAATGTCTGTTGCCTGTTTACGTTTCAGGCTTATGTTTATTAACCACCAATGTCTGTTGCCTGTTTGCGTTATTCAGGCTTACGTTTGCTAACTACTAATGTCTTTTACCTGTTTACGTTATTCAGGCTTATGTTTACTAACTACTAAGGTCTGTTGCCAGTTTACGTTGCTCAGGCTTACGTTTATTAATTTCTAATGTCTGCTGCCTGTTTACATTATTCAGGCATACATTTATTAATCCCGAATGTCTGTTGACTGTTACGTTTATTTAAGCTAACGTTTATTAAATATCTGTTGCCTGTCACGTTCTTCAGGTTCACGTTTTAAATTGCTAATGTTTGTCGCTTCCCCGCTACAAGTGTTTCAGAACTCAATGTCCCGGTCGCCCCTTCATCCAGGTTCCAAAAAAATAAAATAAAATTTTGCCAGAGCTGCTTTGTCTCGTTTTTAATTATTCATGCTTTCTTCGAGTTCATGCGGGGGGCGGAACAACTAGGGCTATCCTCTCCAACATTTCAGTCTCTGATCACGGTCAGAAGGCATACATCTCTTCAGCCAAGTCTCTTGTGCAAAAGTCTTGGTCTGTTAATACGGTTAGAAATTACAAAACCGCCTGGAGCATTTATAGCAAATTTGCACTCCTTCACCCATAGTAGGATATCCACAGGACCTCGTATATTATGGCCTTTTTAGCTTATTGCCATACTGGCCTTAGACTCTCTTATAACTAATTTAAACTGTATTTGGCCGGGATCCAGCTTTTCTTCACGGTAGAAGATCCAGTTAGTAGGTCGGTCTTGCCGTCTCTAGAGATAAAAGTAACCCTCAGGAGCATACAGAAGAACAGTGGAGGGACTGTCTCAAGCAGACAGCCGATATCAGGGGAACCATTCAGGAATCCTTCTTCCTCCCTAGATGGTAATCCTTTTTTGGGCCCCATTCCAGCATAGTTAAAAAGGTGTATCTCAGTTTCTTCAGTTCCTGAGGCAGGGGAATTCATTAGTACTTTCGATGGCACCAAAGCTTAACCAAACATCAGTTAGCATGGTGCAATGTCCATTGCACACTGCATCTCCACTCTTTTAAAACATCGCAGGTCAGTCCACCAGTGGAGGCCAAGTACTTCCGGGTTGTTTTGTGTTTGGTGCCGAGTTAAGGTTTTCCAATAGTTTATTGTGGATTCTGGGTGACTTGGCCCTGGATAGCCCACTACTTCCATTCAAGTCTGAGCCATCACCTTATCTCAATTCTCCCATGTCCGTTACCTAGCGGCTAGACCAGGTTCCGATGTCCAATGTCATTTTACATCACTCGTTCCACATTGGGGTAGCATCCGCAGTGTCAAAGCAGCATGTCTCAGGCCACATCATCAGCAAGATGGGACCTCGGCGTTCTTCTTGTTTTACCTGATACATCCCGAACCCCCATGCGGAGAATTCTGTTGCTCTTCATAGTTTGGCTTTGTGATCTGGTTGTACATGCCAATAAGGTTTTTTCCTATACTACACGGCTCGGTTATTGCCCCCTTATAGGCCTACCCATGGCAATGGCAAAGGGCACACCATCAGCCATTTAGGCAGGTCAGCTAAGACATGTCCAGTGAGGTTAGGTTAGTCTTGGTGTTATCTCCTTAGGGTTCCAGGCATTCTCTTGGCCGTAGCCATGACCACAAGTAGTTAAGGCTAATGAGTCAGCCTGTATTTGTGGGAGGGGCGGAGGCACTTCATAAACGAGGCACGGCCCCACCACCGGGCGTGTGTTCTCAGGTTCCCCACCCTCCCTCCCTTCTCTTTCAATTTCCACAGGGTATGCCCCCTTATAGCCCTACCCACGGCAATGGCAAGGGTACACCATCAGCCATTTAGTCAGGTCAGCTAAGACACGTCCAGTCAGGTTAGGTTAGTCTTGGTGTTATCTAATTAGGGTTCCAGGCATTCTGTTGGCCGTAGCCATGACGACAAATATATATATATATATATATATATATATATATATATATACATATATATACATATAAAAGAAAGTAAAACAATGTAAAATAAACGCAGAATGGCTAATGTATCTATCCTATTAAAACACCCCGTAAATGGCTGTAGTACAATGTAACTTCACCACTGAACAGCAATTATGACATATATTTTTCCCTTTTCTTTTTCCCAATAATAACCCCGAAAAAAAGTAGAACAATGTAAAATCAACGCAGAACAGCTAATAGGACGTATGTATCTTTCCTATTAATACACCCCGTAAATGGCTGTATTTAGTGATGTATTATATAGTAAAAACAACCTAAAAGCAATTTGGATCCCCAAGGCTCATATTGCACCCTGTTCTCCTTTTTTAGCGTAGATAATGCCTCCCTATCCTTTCCCTACACATTGACTAATCTTTCCCTGAACTTGTAATTCATTTTTTTAGCACAATGAAGTCTTTCCTAGCACTGTCGCTAGCGCCAGCTGACATCTCTCCCTGCACTAAGCACCACTGGAAAATGGCAGAATCCAAAATGGCTGAGGCTACTTATAGGGCTGTGACATCACAGGGGCTGGCATGGCATTGTGGGTGATCCCTCATTCCCAGAGTTCTTTGCTCCATGTCCTAACACGTGCAGCAGCCATTTTAGGAAAAAATGTGATTCGTTACCGCGAAGCGCAAGAAAATTCGGATTTGGTACGAATCAAATTTTTTCTGAAATTCGGATTGAATTCCACTTCGTCAACTTTGATTCGCTCATCTCTACTTATGATGATGGTGTCTGTCACCTGTCGGGTGAATCTTTGTGTCTTAAATATGTAGTCAAGCCTGTGTACAGTCTCCAAGCATTGGATTCGTCAGTCTCCATATGTCTGTCCGGAATAAATTTTTGAGGGCTGCACAAATGACATAGTAGGTGACTTCATGCCTCAGTGATAACCATTAAATTTCATTATATGATTACGGTGCTGTGTAGTTGCAGTTCCAGTGTTGCTGTGCTTATGGGTGGTAACATTGCTCATTGTGTTATGGCAAGTGGGCTTATACAGTAAGATCAAAATAGGTACTAAGAACTATGTTTCTTACCAGCAATAAATCATTGTGAAATCGGATATTGCAGACCATATCTTTCTCTTTTTTGAAATGTAGGGCATTTTGTCTGCAATACAATAGACTGTCTCTTCTTTATACACAGGCTTATTTTAAATCCTACAAAGGCTGAGTTCACATCACCGTTTAGTTTTCTGTTCTCCCGATCCATCGGCAGAACAGAAAAAAAAAAAACTATACGTTATTTTGAGCATCAATATGCTAAGTGAGCTTTAGTTTGCACTAAAAATAACTGATCCATCTTTTCGATCATCAGTTATCATCAGTTTGCATCAATTTATGTCAACTTATGCATGCAGGACTTTTTCTTCTGTTAAAAATAGCTGATCTCTGATGGAAGTAACAAAAAGTGATGCAAACTGAGCATAACTGATGTTCAAAATAACAGATCCTTTTTTTTATTTTGCTGATGGATCAGAAGAAAGGGCAGCTAAATGGTAATGTGAACTCATCCAAACTCAGGTACACTGCCTTAAAAAAGTATTCATACCCCTTGAACTTTTCCACAGTTTTTTGTGTTACGCCCACAAACTTAAATGTATTTTATTGGGAATTCATGTGATAGACCAATTCCTCTGATACTCCTAAAATAAATCCAGAATGACCAATTGCTTTCAGAAGTCACCTAATTAGTAAATTTAGTCACATCTGTGTGTAATTTATTCTCAGCATAACTAAAGCTGTTATATAAAGGCCTCAGAGGTTTGTTGGTGAATATTAGTGATCAAAAAGCATCAGGAAAACCAGGAAACACACCAGACATGTCAGGAACAAGGTTGTGTAAAGCAGGGTTATAAAAAGTTATCCCAAGCTCTGAACATCTCACGAGCACTGTTCAATCCACCATCCGCAAATGGAAGAAGTATGGCACAACTGAAAACCTCCCAGGTCATGGCCATCCACCTAAACTGACAGCCCAGGCAAGGAGAGCACTAATTAGAGAAACAACTAAGAGATTCATGGTCACTCTGAATGAGCTGCAGAGATCCACAGCTCAGCAAGGGTGCACCGCCAATGAGGCAAGGTGAGGCAATTACCGCAGGCAGAACCAGGTAAGGGCAAGAGGGGGGTAGCGGAAGGGCCATCAGCGCTTCCATTGTAGAAATGTTCATCACCACATATTCAACTGCATCGCTGTACTCAGGACAGTAGTACAGTTGAATGCTGTGACGGGGCATGGAAGCGATGTCTCCCTGGACCATGGCTTCCTCTATCAGGCTTCAGTCCTAGTTCCTGTAGTCCAACAGAGGGTGGTGTCATCATTATCATGCTGCCTGAGCCGGGCTGCATAGAGCTCAGGGCACAGACTTAAAAAGGTCTGTATCTTGCACTTGTAGGAGGGAAGGGGTTAGGTTAAGAAATTGGCATGGGGGTGCCATTTCAGGTTTTGCCTCAGGCAGCATAAAGGCTAGGTGGGAGATTCAGCTTAGGTGGGAGAATCCTTGGGGGAAACCTGGTAGAGGCTGCATAGACTTTAGACTGGGACGGAGGTTCACCTTCCAGCAGGACAACAACCCTAAACATACAGCCAGAGTTACAATGGAATGGTTTAGATCAAAACATATTCATGTGTTAGAATGGCCCAGTCAAAGTCCAGACCTAAATCCCATTGAGAATCTGTGGCAAGACTTGAACATTGCTGAATACAAATGAACACCACACTTTTCAGATTTATACTTATTTAAAAAATGTAAAACCTTATATAATATTCTTTTCATTTCACATATACTTGGCACTTTGTGTTAGCCTATCTGTTCTTCCCAGCAGGGCTAGAAAATGATTTTAGTTAATTTGCCAGAGTTTAAGAATCATTACCTGTCAATTGTGATAGGTACATACCTTATAGGAATAAAAGGCTAAGGAACAATAAGAAACCAATGTGGATAAATGGAACCATAAAGAAAGCAATAAATGACAAAAAGAAAGCATATAAATCACTAAAACAGGAGGGGAGCCAGGAAGCACTGACAAACTATAAGGAAAAAAATAGAATATGTAAAAAACTAATAAAATTTGCCAAACTAGAGACCGAGAGATTTATTGCCAAAAAGAGTAAAACTAACCCTAAGCTGTTCTTCAATTATATAAATAGTAAAAAATATAAATCTGAAGGAGTCGGCCCTCTACATAGCAATAAGGGGGGTGTTGCAGAGAGCGACGAGGATAAAGCAAAACTATTAAATCTTTTTTTCTCCACTATATTCACTGAGGAAAATAAACTGTCAGATGAAATGCAGAATGTAAAAGTAAATTCCCCATTAAAAGTGCCCTGTCTGACCCAGGAAGAAGTGACAGCGACTTAAAAAGATTAAAATAGACAAATCGCCAGGACCGGATGGCATACACCCCCGTATCCTAAGGGAATTAAGTGATGTCATAGTCAGACCTTTATTTCTGATATTTTCGGACTCTATACTGACAGGGAATGTTCCACAGGATTGGCGCATAGCAAATGTGGTACCAATATTCAAAAAGGGTCCAAAAACAGAGCGTGGAAATTATAGGCCGGTAAGTTTAACATCTATTGTTGGTAAACTGTTTGAAAGGTTTCTAAGAGATGCTATTTTGGAGTTTCTCAATGAAAATAAGCAAATAACGCCATATCAGCATGGCTTCATGAGGGATCGGTCATGCCAAACGAAGTTAATCAGCTTCTATGAGGAGGTAAGTTCTAGACTTGACAGTGGCGAATCAATGGATTTTGTATATCTGGACTTCTCCAAAGCATTTGAGACTGTACCTCATAAAAGGTTAGTATATAAAATGAGGATGCTCGGACTGGGAGAAAATGTCTGTATGTGGGTAAATAACTGGCTGAGTGACAGAAAACAGAGGGTGGTTATTAACGGTACATACTCAGATTGGGTCACTGTCACTAGTGGGGTACCTCAGGGGTCAGTATTGGGCCCTATTCTCTTCAATATATTTATTAATGATCTTGAAGGCCTGCACAGTGAAATATCTATTTTTGCAGATGACACTAAACTGTGTAAAGTAATTAACACTGAAGAGGACAGTTTTCTGCTACAGAGGGATCTGGGTAGATTGGAGGCTTGGGCAGAAAAATGGCAGATGAGGTTTAACACTGACAAATGTAAAGTTATGCACATGGGAAGGAATAATGCAAGTCACCCGTACATATTAAATGGTAAAACACTAGGTAACACTGACATGGAAAAGGATCTAGGAATTTTAATAAACAGCAAATTAAGCTGCAAAAACCAGTGTCAGGCAGCTACTGGCAAGGCCAATAAGATAATGGGTTGCATCAAAAGGGGCATAGATGCCCGTGATGAGAACATAGTCCTACCACTTTACAAATCACTAGTCAGACCACACATGGAGTACTGTGTACAGTTCTGGGCTCTTGTGAACAAGGCAGACATAGCAGAGCTGGAGAGGGTTCAGAGGAGGGCAACTAAAGTAATAACTGGAATGAGGGATCTACAGTACCCTGAAAGGTTATCAAAATTAGGGTTATTCACTTTAGAAAAAAGACGACTGAGGGGAGATCTAATAACTATCTATAAATATATCAAGGGTCAGTACAGAGATCTCTTCCATCATCTATTTATCCCCAGGACTGTGACTGTGACGAGGGGACATCCTCTGCGTCTGGAGGAAAGAAGGTTTGTAGACAAACATAGAAGAGTATTCTTCACTGTAAGACCAGTGAAACTATGGAACTCTCTGCCTGAGGACATGGTGATGGTGAGTACAATAAAGGAATTCAAGAGGGACCTGGATGTATTTCTGGAGTGTAATAATATTACAGGCTACAGCTACTAGAGATGGGTCGTTGATCCAGTGAGTTGTTCTGATTGCCTGATTGGAGTCGGGAAGGAATTTTTTTCCCCTTAAGTGGGGAAAATTGGCCTTTGCCTCACAGGGGTTTTTTGCCTTCCTCTGGATCAACTTGTAGGAAACAGGCCAAACTGGATGGACAAATGTCTTTTTTCGGTCTTATATACTATGTTACTATGTTATTACAGATCACGTTTGCCTTTAGTTTTAGTTTTCTGTAGTTATTAGTTTGGTTATAGCATCATCTAGCAGTCTTAAACATGTACTACACTTTTTTCTGTTAATAAAGATTATTATATTTGTGGGTGGTGCAAGGCATTGTGGGAGTGTAATGCATTCTGGGAAAGAGAAGCCCAGTCTCCAGTCATCTAGGACACACCAGCAGAGCTGTCTTTCTGCACATCTTGTTCTTAAACCCCATCATTCTTTTGCAAGCATATCTGGTGAGACATCTACCTTTGTTTCAGGGACAGTATGTTTGCCGAGCTGTTCAGTTAGCTAGGTATAAGTGTTACTCAGGGAAGAAGTTGTAACTGTTAGATACTAGACATTCAATCCTTTGTATAGGCAGCCATTTTGGACATGTGCCCAGTGTTAATGTAATGTTATAATTCATGCTGTTCTTTGCTTTACACTTATATAAGTTCTTGTAGTTTTCAAAAACTCCTGTTCTACCAATAAACAAGTTAGACTACAGAAAACAGTCCTCTTATTTGGAAGGCAGGATTGGTTTATGCTGAATGTCAGACTGCACACTGTATGAACGTGCATGGAGACAGAACACTATCACATAAAATGCCAATAAAAGATCACATAAAATCTCAATAAAATGTATTCAAATTTGAGGGTGTAGGTGGGCATGGCCGGCGATGCATGGAGCTAGACGTGTGGTGAATGAGCACCGGGCTCATTAAGCCTAAATAGCATCTCACAGCGCAAATTTAATGGCTACAAAACCACCAAACATTGCCCACAAGTTTCCTGCTTCTACCCACCATGGGTAAGATAAAGAAGAAGCCAGCATCGGTGAAGTTGACGGAGTGTTACCCGGCAGTGGGAGGAATCCAAGATGGCGCCGCTGGCGGCGCGCGCCTCAGCAGCACCAAGAGAACGGCGGGAGCTTCTCCTGCTGACACGGCCAAGCACACAGGCTCTCTGGCAGCACTGGAGTGTCGAACCCCTCTGCAACAGATACCTTCATCTCCACATGGGGTCAGCGGATTCCCAGCGCTGCAACAAGGTATAGAAGGGGCCATATATGTACAGGCTCAGAGCCTGGGAAGCAGTATAGCAGCACAGGGGAGGTCACCATTAACCCTGCAACAGCAGAATCCACCATATGTACCGGGCCAAACGGCAGGGGACAAACCCATTACCCTCATGGGAGACCTGAGGAAGTCATTGCAAGAAGATATCAGGGACATGTTAGTGCACTTACAAAAATAAATAACCGCAGTGGGCTATAGAACGTCCCATCTTGAAAACAAGATGGCGGAGTATGCACAGGCACACAATGTGTTGGTGGACACTAATAACGCAAAGGATAAGGAAATAGCAGCCCTACGGGCCAAAGTGATTGATCTTGCAGACCGTTCCCACAGGAACAATATCCGCTTCCGGGGTATACCCGAATCGGTTAAACAGGAGGACTTGCATAGTTTTCTTGTGGATCTGTTCACAGTATTGCTTCACGATCTCTCACAAAGTGAACTGTTCACTGACCGAGCACACAGGGTTCCCAAGCCTAAACATCTATCCTCCGATGTCCCACGAGACGTGCTGGCCCGCATTACTTTCTATCACGTTAAAGAGAGACTGATGGCAGCAGACCGGGAAAATACAAGCTTGCCGGAAAGATTTCAGGCTATATCTTTGTATACTGATCTATCAGCTGCGACGCTAGCCAAACGCAGGGAATTTCAAGAGGCTGCCAGACTACTACGCTCGCATGGTATCCCAAATAGATGGGGATTCCCAGCAAAACTTCTCATCTCCTACAAAGGCAGGAAAATTGTGGCTTCTACCGCTGAAGATGCTATGGCTTTGCTTGACAGCTGGAATCTTCTGCAATCCTCAAGGGCGTGATCTAAAACTCCCTCGCCAAACAGAATAGAGGAAGAAAGGGCCATCGTCCAAGGGAAACATTCATCCACAACATGAATCTACTGGATCTGGTGGCTATGGATATATTCAGTTATTTTTCTCTTGTTCTAAAACACATTTACTGCAATCTTTTTTAGGCTTTAATGGCCATCTTCATGTTTTTACACCCCCCACTGGGGCGCAATCGTAATGCATCCGTTTTTGATGTTCATACGGGACTGGTACAGTTCGTCCTTTATCTGTTTTGTTTTTCGTTTAGCCGTGGCAGAAATTACTTATGCTCAGTATATTGCTTTAAATGTTCGCATTGTAATTTGGGAATGCAAGTTTCAGTTTGCTTGGTTGGAAGCGGTACTTACAGCATATCATTTTGTTGTACAATATGGTACTTAAATGTACCTCTATTAACGCAAAGGGACTTACTAGCCCTTTCAAAAGGTCTCAGTTCTGGAAAAATGCCATCTCTGATAAATCTGACATTGTGGGTATTCAGAAGACGCATTTTCTCACAGCTGATGCTCACAGGTTTAAACATAAGAAATTTCCTTATGTATTCTCTTCCACACTAGCTAACAAAAAGAAAAGAGGGGTTTCCATTGTCATAAAGGAACCAGTGGTATTTAAACTGATTGACTTTATACTAGATCCTGGTGGGCGATATGTTGTACTAATATGTGAACTTAATATGTTCTGTTCACGATAGTAGTGTTATATGCTCCAAACAAAGGTCCTCTGAAGTTTGTACACAAATTACTCACTTTGGTTTCGAAGTTTAAAAGAGGTTCTCTAGTGGTTATGGGAGACTTCAATTCTTTAATGTGGCCAGCACTGGATTCCTCAGCTCCAGCTAAACCAAATGAACCATCTAAATGATTTGATCTTACTCAAAAAGAAGGTCTCATTGATGCATGGAGAGCCAAACACTCTGACGAGCGCGACTATAGCTATTTTTCACAGGCGCATAAAACTTTTTCCAGAATAGATTTGATTCTGATAGATAACAATACATTGACAAAAGTAATAACCTGTGACATTGGGTATATCAGCTGGTCAGACCATGACCCAGTACATACTACCGTATCCGAACAATACCCATCGGGTACGCATACAAGCTGGCGACTTAATGAGCATATTCTTCACTTGGCTAAATACCTGCCAGGTTCTACTATGGCTCTGAAAGAATTTTTTCTCCATAATGATACTGGTGAGGTAGATATCCGATATGTTTGGTGTGCCCATAAAGCATATGCCAGAGGACATTACTTGAGTCTTGCGGCCAAAGACAAAAAAGACAGGGAGAAGCTTAAACTGAAGCCAGTAGATTCTATTATTAAGCTAAGCAATCTGAATAAACAAATGTTTTTCCCTCTGAGGGAACAAAGCCTACGAGCCAAACTTCATGATCTGGAGCTTTATAAATATGACATGGCTTTGAGACGCTTAAAACCCCAATATTATGGACAAGATAATAAAGCGGGCGCCTTATTGGCATCTAGATTGAAAGCCAAATAAAGTAAATCGAAACTCCCTTATATCTTAAATGACCAGGGAACAAAGATTTTCAACCCTTAACTGATAGCAGAGTAAATAGCTGCATATTATTCTTCATTGTATAATCTCACAAATTATGCTTCCACCTCCCAACCCTCGTGTGACGCCATAGATAAATTTCTAGAAGCGGTAGATCTTCCAAAGGTTACATAATCCCAGTTTAAGATCCTTCAAGCAGTGGTAACAGAGGAAGAAATTTCTCTGGCTATTAAGCTTAAAACGCAATATGTCACCGGGCTCTGACGGGCTTACTAACAGTTACTATAAACAGTTTAGGGACCTTTTAGTCGCCCCTCTTTAAAAGCTTTTTAATCAAATAAGGTCTACTGGGGTAATCCTGGATGAAATGATGGAGGCAACTATTGTTACGCTCCTGAAGCCGGGAAAACCTCGAGACAGGCCAGGGAATTTTCATCTGATTTCGCTGCTGAATACGGACTTGAAAGTTTATGCCAAAATTGTAGCCTCAAGGTTTTCTGATGTACTTCCGGATCTGGTCCATAAAGATCAGGTCTTTACCCTAATCATGGAGCCATCCGCTCTGCAGCCGATTTTGAAGGCATTAAAGTTGGCGGCACAGAACACAAAATTGGCCTGTTTGCAGATGAGGTGCTTATTGCTATATCTAACCCCACATCTTCTCTCCCAGCGGTCATGTTAAAACTTAAAGAATTTAGTGATATCTCTTATTACAGACTTAACGTTAGCAAGTCGGTCATTTTAAATATGGGCTTATCACGGGAAGAGACATTGTCAATATCCTCCCAATTTTTGTTCAAGTGGGCCACTGAAGGGATCTCATACCTTGGTATTACCTTAACGTATCCCTCCAAAAATCTATATAAGGTGAATTATTTACCATTGCGCAATACAATCTCAGAAGATATTGTCCAAGAGGTACATTAATAGACTTCAGACATTACTTACAACTTTTGTATGGAAAAAGGCCAGACATAGGGTTGCAGCTTCTACTTTATATACCCCTACAACAAAGGGAGGCCTTAGTTTTCCATACCTGTTATATTATTATGCATTTTTGCTGGACCAAAAACATGTGCATTGAGTGTGGGAAGTATCAAGGATATTCTTCAATGTCCCTTTATTGATCCAATGAGGCATGCTCCTAAACATGCGTCTATAAAGGCTAGTCTTATGGTGTGGAAATCCGTAATACTGACTAAGAAATTTGTTACAATGCACCATTCCCAGATTCCAATGACAGCTTTAGAACATATGATTCCAGATATAAAGTTTGATACATGGGTACAGAAAGTACAATGCGGGACATATGGGGTGAAAATGGATTAATACCCTTTTCTGAAATTACTCAAAAATTTGGTCTCTCCAACAAAGAATTTTTTTAAATACCTGAGGTTGAGATCCTTAGTGATCTCGCTAGCGGAGGACGCAGTAGACACTACTTCCCCCTTTGCTAAATATATTTTTAGGGCACATTCTCAGCCTAAAGGCATTTCCACATTGTATAAATAAATTTATGTTAGATGTCTATAATGTGGCTGTACTTTCAGGATTGGAAAGGTGGTCGACGGATTTGAAAATCCCGACAGACCAAATTTCATGGCAATCAATATTCTCGGCCCTCCAAAAACACTCTAAATGTTCTACTCACCTAGAAGCTTCTAGGAAAATAATATATAGATGGTATATGACACCAGAAAGGTTATCATTGATATACCCAGATGTTCCTAACACATGTTGGAGATGTAAAAATCCGTTGGGGATATGTTACATATTTTTTGGGATGTCCGAAAGTCCAGTATTTTTGGAGGGAGGTGTATAAATTACTATAAGTCACTCTTCAGATGGGGATGCCTCACACTCCCGATAGGTTTTTTTTTACTCACTGGCCTAGATATGCTCCCTATGCATCACAGTACAGTTGCTTTATATATATATTGACAGCTGCTAAAATACTTCTCTCAAAACATTGGCGGTCCACAGTGTTCCCTTTTATTTCTGAAGTCATTAATAGGGTTTCTTACCACTGTGAAATGGAAAGCACTATGGCATCCTGCTCAGGCTCATTCAACAACTATCTTAAGAGATGGGACATTTGGCGATTGATCTTTGAAAAATAAGCTAGGATACTACTTTTTCTTTGAGATTAAGTGACTCTATGATACTACTGGAAAATGACTAGCGTATCATTAGATGTCTCAATGTGTTTTTTGCTGTTACCACCAACCTTATATGTGACATTGCGTATACTATACTTGAAAATTAGCTTTGCAATAATGTACTGATGCCGACACTACCTCTGATCCACGGCTATGTTGCTGTTGTTTTTGTTGATGTTCCAATGTTGTCATCTCCTATGTCCCTCACATTCCATTGTTTACTCCCTATTTTCCCTGCCCACTTAACCAACCTCTTGTACAATAGCTTGGTACAGCTCAGCACTCATTATCATGCCAACTTAATAAGTGTCTTCTCACTTGTACATTTCTGTAAGCTAATGATATGATGCACACGAGTAACATGCTATATCAATGTACTGTATGTTTATATCTATAATTTTCTCTTCAATAAGAATATTATAAAATAAATTTGTGGGTGTAACATGAAAAAATGTAGAAACGTTCAAGAGGTATGAATACTTTTTCAAGGCACTGTAACAGAAAGTACAATAAGGAATACAGCATCTAGAGGAAAGCATATCAGAGAAACAAAAGAAAGTGGGGGTATTCAGTAATAAGAATAGTTGGTTGTATTGTGCTCCCTCTGTAGTCAAGTGAGGCAGGGAGCCATTAGGTATATGAAAAATTCAAAGACAGACTCTCAATTTTTCTTACAGATTATTGTTGTCCTGATTTAGAGTATATGACAAATGACACTAAATGTATCCCCTGTTGACACATATTTTATACATGGATGTTGTATGCATGCCAAGAATCTTTAACAAACACATTAAATGTGAAAATGGGCTAATGGATGAAAGAAAGACATTTCCTAAAACTGGTTCATTTTTACTGCTATTGTTATTATAGTTTATTGGGACCGCAAATTAAGAATGGCTGGTAATTAGAACACCTTAGTATAGTAATCTTCAACATGTAGCTCTCCTGCTTTTACAAAACTCCAACTCCTATCATGACCTGATACCCACAGGCCATCAGGGCTTGATGGGAGTTGTAGATATGCAAGGGATGAAAAGCCAGAGTTGGGAAATATTAACCTATTCCAACTTGGGGTTATCTACACAGGTCTGTGGTTCCTGTATTTGTGGTTGAAAATTATACAAAATAAAACAGTAAGTAATTCTAGCATTTTTTCCATCACTACTACAAATGTGTAAAGATTTCTCTTTTGTTTTTGTTTTTTGTATTATATGATATTACTGTACTCATATAAGTCTGGCATTCATAATTAACATTTTGTAATTGTTATTCTCCCAAGCAGCATATTGAACTAGCATCCAAAATGGCTTAGGAAAATGTGCCTTTGAGCATATTATTGGCAGGTTTCCAGTACAATCTTGGCTTTTTTGCCTGTTCAAATACTGATAGCTGTCACACATAAAACAAGAATAACAAAAAATCCACATGATGTCTAAGCTTTTACCTCTGCAATAACACAAATGAATCTTTTGTTGATCCTTTTTCTTTGCTCCATCATATCAGTGAGAGCCATTACCCCAGTTGAGAAGAAGCATCTCACTGTGTTAACAACAGATAGGTTACAGCAACAGCAGTTTTTTTCCAATTCTAATGTACAACCTCTGACTTTCTACTGAGATTTCCACTAAGGAGATTATACCAGAGTCATTGACCATTAGAGTTGTATTCAGATTAAATCATTTCGTGATAAACAAACATACTTTCTATGTTATTGCTTTAATAAGAAAAGTAAATAATTTGGAACTAATTTAAAGTACTCTCAACATTTAAAAGGGTTTTCCATGATTTTAAGCATAACCAAAGACTAAACTATTTATCTATAGACA
Organism: Bufotes viridis; assembly: GCA_033119425.1. Taxonomy (NCBI): domain Eukaryota; kingdom Metazoa; phylum Chordata; class Amphibia; order Anura; family Bufonidae; genus Bufotes; species Bufotes viridis. The sequence goes on from CM065589.1 coordinate 267,699,237, forward strand.
CCTACAAAAAAATTCTCACTTCTACCATGACACCATATAGACCATATTTGACCATAAATATTGATACAGAGACATACATTGATTGGTAAGGGTCCAGGTGCTGACTCCATGCTAGAATAATGAGACAATATTGCTCAAATTAGACCTGTGTCCTGCTGGTTCTAAAGTGTATCAGCTAAATACACTTTGTAGCCCAGCGATCAGCTGCTGTGAAACTAGAACTCCCAGCATGCACACATTCGTGGCTGATCTTATAACTCCCATAGAAGTGACAGGAGGATTCTGGGAGTTGTCATTTTAGAACAGTGCTGGAAGTTGCTGATCCACGTTGTAGCCTATATATGACACTTCAAAAATATAACAAAATAAACAACAGAGTTTAGGCTAACTTTCTCTGTGTTATAAGTTTTTAATGGCTGGTGCATCTCATACTCACTCTAGCGCTCATGTCTGCCGTTGGCCAGGAACCACAGGTGTTCTCCTCCTCCTATCTGGTGAGTCCAACTGCAGGAGTAACATTGCCAGCTTCCCTTTCCTCCATGCAGGCTGCTTCTGTTGTTCCCATAGGGTCCACACATGCTCCCTCCAGCTCTTAAGGGGCCAGTTTGTGTACCTAATCTTCTCATGTTATGGCTGGCCACCTTGGGGTATTTAAGGCACCTTCCCCTGTGAGAAAGTACCTGAACAATAGGTTCTAATTTTCTAGTGTCCTGCAAAGGTGGGCTGTTTCTGTGTCCATCTGCCCATGGACCGGCTTCTGCTTGATTCCCAGATTTGTCCCTTTGATGCCTGCTTTGACCTCTGTCTAATCTCAGTTCTGACCCGATGCTGCCTTGATCTTGGATTATTAATTCGATTACACAAACTCTGCCTGTCTTTACTTCAGAATGTCCCTGACTATGTTGTTGCTTGAGCCATCAGTGCTCAACACGGGGTCACTTGACCTCCATGGGTCAACAGAAACTACTCCAAGAAGTAGTGACTTTGCTCCACTGCAGCAAAGTATAGATCCTGGTGCAGGGGTTCCACGGTAAGGACCAGTGGTGCCACTTAGATAATGCCCTTAGGAGTAGCCCCAAGTCAATCTGTTCAAGTGACACAGGAGATCCATATGCATTTCATAAGATAGAGATCGTTTGACATTTTTTAACCTCTTGTTAACTTCCACTGTACATATATACAGCAAAAGTCATCACATTAAATATGGTGCCTGCTTGCAAGCTCAGCGGGTGCTATACCTGCCATATTTCTGCTATTTTAAACAGCAGTCACTGGGGGCTAATGTTAAATTTGACCACAGCATCTCAGAGCTAAAAACCCAGAAGTGTGCGTGCCTGAGGCCGGAGCACCTTCCTCTTCACTGAGATTGGGGAGGGTGTTCCTTAGTGGTAATAGGCCTAAGCCTATACAAGGCTTCCAAGCCTATTACTAGTATGTTTTAGTGCAGATCTGCAGGTGGAAACACTGCAATACTGAACCTATTGTTCAGTAATGGACTAAACTCTATTACTGAATAGAAATTACAATCTAATGATTGCAGGTTTAGGTCCTCTTGGGGGCCTAATAAGAAAATATATATATATATAAAAAAAACTATACACAAATCCAAATCACCTCCCTTTCCCCAAAATAAAAATAAAAATAAACCATAAAAAACTAAACATCACAGGCATTGCTATATCCCAAATGCTCATACAATTAAAATTGGGAAAAAAAACTATCCCATAAGTGCGTAGAAAAGAAAGCAGGACACATTCATGACTGGCTATCAGTATGAACAGACCCCAAAGAAGGGTGAGCTCCTACGCAGTACCTAGAGTCCTAACTCACCCTATAAGACCTTGGCGATAGTAACAGGACTGAGACTACCTGTTCCTCCAGAAAGGAAGGACGAACAGGATTCTCCCTCAGGCCTAAAACAAGGGGGAGGGGAAAAACAACACACAGATAAACCAAAAACAAAATGCAAAAGGAAAAGGAAACACTTTCCAGTAGCTATGGCAGCAAGAGGAACTCCGCTGAGAACCAAACACCAGCAGACCAAAGATACCACTGAAGCTATAAACCGTATTGTGGGAGAAGCAACTATAAATGAGGAAAGTTAAATGACTACAATAGCAACACCTGGAGTTTAGACGTGTGGCCAGTATCAGAAACAACACAGATGCCTATTGATCCACAAGGAAACCTGTCAGATTAAAGCACGTGTTGCCAGTTTCACGGATCTTCTGTCACCCACTGTCGTAGGGGACATCCGTATGTTTTGGTACTTCCCTGACAGTATCCCCCCATTTACGGGTGACCTACGGACACCCAGGAACAACCATATCTGGGTGAGACCTGTGAAAAGCTTTCACCAAATGACTGGCATTCACAAAATCACCCACTCTTTGCGGACAATTCATATGTTTTCTGTCAGCCACACGTTTATACTTGTTGCCTATATTCATCAAGTTATTTTGAATTTTCCGCCATATGGATGATAATGACGACAAAAAACGTTCTTTCTCAGGTATACCAGAAGTATCTGAACAAGAAAATGTGCCAAACTGCGGGTGAAACCCATATGCCCCAAAAAACGGTGACTTCCCAGTGGACTACTGTCTATAATTATTTATGGCAAACTCTGCCAGAGACAAAAACGAGGACCACTCCTCCTGGTTCTCAGAGACAAAACTTCTTAAGTAAGTCTCCAGCTCTGATTAGAGCGCTTCGTCTGTCAGTTGTACCCCCAGCCGAGTGCAGAACGCTTTCCAGAATCTGGAAACAAACTGAGTCACCCGATCAGAGACCACGTCAGAGGAAATGCCATGAAGTTTTATAATGTTTTCAACAAACACTTGTGGCATCATCTGGCGTGATGACGTGAATACCTCACGTTGCATTCTCCTCCTCCCGCTCCCCTCCCTCCCTCCATGTCTCCCATGCAGCGCCGGGGCGCAAAGCTTGAGCTCTGCGAAGTACGCCGAAGTATGCTGACCTCTCGGTGAAACCTCCCTGAAGGTAATAGAGCTCTCGGAGGGTTTCCTGCCTTCTGCTCCTGCCTCCTGCTTGCTGCTGTCTGCCTCCGTCCCTTTTCCTCTCCCCTGGTTCTCCTCCGGTCCTCCCCCCGCCTTCTTCGTTTTGCTGTTCCTCTGTTGGACGTGCCGTTCCCCCTTGCTGGAACTGTGTTGTGTCGGCTCCTGCCTGTCTCTTGCTGTTGCTGGGCTGCGTCACCTGCTCTTGCTCCTGCCTGCTCTTGCCTGGGACCGAGTCTGTCAAGCGAGGACGTCTGAGATTTGATATCTGACACGTGAGAAACTTAAGGGAAGGAGTGTGTGTGTTGTATTTGCCTTTGCTTGCACATATCTAAGTGCCCTGTGTGGTGCTCTACAGGAACTATTTATTTGGACATTTGAAGTATAAGGATATAAAAAAAAAAAAAGAGAGAAAGAGGGGGAGGCGGAAAAAAAAAAGGAAAAAAAAAAGGGGTGTAATAAAAACCCTAACCAGTAAAAGCAAAATAAAGGCGAGAAAGAAAAGGGGGAAAATCCTTAAAAAAAAAAAAGAGGAGTAAGCCCAAAGGAACTTTCAATAAAAAAAAAACGGGAAGTAAAAGGCCTTAAGGAAAAATAGAGGGAGGCAGAGAGGGAAAGGGGAAGAAAAAGGGAAAGGGAAGGAAAAAAAAAAAGAAAGGAGGAAGTAGAAGGAAAACAAAAAAAAACTATTATAAAAAACAAAAACAAAATATATTAATATAGAAAAGAGGCTTTAAACAAGAAATGGCTCCAAAGCGGCGCTCAATTGACTCTTCTGGAACAAAGCTGGGGTCCAAGACACTAGAGAGTAAAATTGACAAGTTTTTGAAATCTCCCTCTCTAAATGAAAAGGATTTATCCAAAGGGAAACTGTGTGTTAACCCTAAGAAAATTGTTAAAACCCCCCAAGCTGAAGAACTTTCTGAGGACGGGTTTTCAGAGGTGGGCCAGGAAGGAGGGGAGGAAAGTCTTCTAACGCCAACAGAAATAGAACATGACCCCTTAGCTCTGGAAAAAATCCTGCGTGCGGTTAAAAATAACGGTATCCTAATGCAGGGGATGTCCACTCAGTTGGGGTCTATGCAGAGTGATATATCTTTGATAAGAGACGAGCTGACAAAAATCACGCGATTGAGTTCTTAATGTGGAAAAAATGGACGACTCTCTGCAAACAGATACTGTTATGTTAAAAACTAAGACTGCGTCTCTGGCTTCAGAAAATTCCCTTTTACAAAACAAGCTGGAGGATTTGGAAAACAGATCAAGGCGTTATAACATCCGCATAGTTGGATTTCCAGAAGGAGTTAAAGGTCGGCAGCTAGTGGAGCAACTTAAAGATCTGATTGTGGAAAACCTGGGCAGTGAACATTTTTCGTCTATGTTTCAAATAGAAAGAGCCCACCGGATCCCAGGGGGGAAACCCATCCCAGGGAGGCCGCCGCGAGTAATCTTAATAAAGCTGTTATTGTCGATGGATAGAGACATGATATTAAGAAGAGCAAGAGAATGCTCACCTATTGACTACCAGGGCACTAAATTATTATTCTTCCCTGCTTTTGCTCGGCAGACTCAAGAAAAAAGAAGAAGTTTAAAGAAAGAGATAAGAAACGCTTGGCGTCCAAGGATATTAAATATTCTCTACAGTATCCAGCAAAATTGAGAGTGATTCACAACGGGACTTCCCAAAGTGCTGGACTGGATGGAACAACTGGGCATATGAATTTTTTTTTTGAAATGAAATGAATCAAAATGAAGTAACGGAGGGGATGGAGGGGGGATGGGACGAGTAGGGGGGAGAACGTCCGGAAGATAGAGGTTTGCTGACTAGATCGGGCGGACCAGTAGAGGGGGGGAGAGGGGATGGGTATTGCCCTGCAGGGAAGGGTTGTTTTTTGTTTTTTGTTTTTTTTTGTATAATTGATGTCTGTTAGAATCGTCTCTTGGAATGTTAGAGGCCTTGGGGAAAGGGTTAAGAGGCAAGCTATTATGGATGCATTAAAAAGATATCTTCCTGCAATCATTTGTATAGTGGAAACTCATCTTATTGATGAGACTGTGACCCGTTTGATGACGGGATGGCATTCTCAATCTTACAACTCAACCTTTAGTAGTACCTCTAGGGGAGTATCGGTCCTGATTCATAATTCTATAGATTTTTCTTTAATAGAATCTTACATAGATGACCAGGGTAGATTTATTTTTTTGTATGGTAGGCTTTGTGGTCATAGCTATACTCTCGCCTTTTTCTATATACCTCCGCCATTCTCTATGTATCCACTTACCCAACTACTGTGCTTCTTGGAAAAGAAACCAGAATGTCGGCTTGTCCTGATGGGAGACTTTAACGCTGTTATGGACCCTAAAAAGGACAGACTGACTTTAGATGCAGACTTGGGAAGGAACAACTGCAATTCTCCACTGCCTCAGTTTTGTTCGGAGGTTGGATTGGTGGATATATGGGAATATTTTGGCGGAGGAAAGAGAGTATACTCCTGTGTTAGCAGAGGGGGTAGAGCAATGTCCAGGATCGATTTAGCACTTACCAATGAGAGAAATTTGAATAATATTAGAAGGATACGATATGGAGTAAGAACAGTTTCAGATCACTCACCCGTATCTATTGAGGTTTGCATTGGGGAGAGTAAAGATAATAGGGGGCTTGGCTTTAGGCTGAATCCATATTGGCTTACCATTATGGATAATTATCAGTCTATTAAAGTACATGTATCCTCCTTTTGGGAAGTGAATCTCCCCTCTGCTAGAATTAATTTAGTTTGGGATGCCCTGAAAGCTTATTTGAGAGGGGTTCTTATAAGTGATATTACTGCTGTGAGGAGAACATTTAGGAAAAAAGAGGAGGAATTGGTTAAGATCGTGGCATCCACAACGGAGTGTTTTATTGATCAACCTACCGAAGATAATAAAGAAGAGATGCAAAAGGCTAGTCGCTCCCTGGAGGACTATGTAATGGAGAAAGCAAACCATAGATTGTTTTTTAAGGGACAAAAGTACTTTTCAGAGTCCGGACGTCCTGGTAAGCTCCTAGCCAGAATAATTTCACAACAGGACAAGAAAAAGAAAGCTATTACTTAAATTCTTAATCTAGATGGTGTAATTATATCAGACCCAGAGGGAATTAGAGATACTTTTCTGCAATACTTCTCTCAGATATATAGAGCTTCTCCTGGTTTGCCACCTGACTTGGCGAGGCAGTTCCTGGAGAAAATTTCTCTTCCGATGTTAACGGAAGTCCAAAAAAAATTCTTGGAAAGAGAATTGTCTCTCTTGGAGATCCAGGAGGCCCTGAGGTCTATCTCTGACAACTCATTGCCAGGGTTAGATGGTCTTCCGTATGAATTTTATCGAAAGTACAGGGATGTCATCCTTCCTCACCTACTGGAGGTGTTCTCTCAAGCTCTACAGGGAGAGGGCCTACCACAGTCCATGATGGAAGCTTTGATAGTTCTAATTCCTAAAAAAGATAAAGATCCGATCGATCTGAGTTCATATAGACCTATTTCCTTATTAAACTCGGATGTTAAGATTCTATCAAAAGTTCTGGCTAGGAGGCTTTCCGGGGTTATGTCCTCTGTTATTCATCCAGATCAAAATGGCTTTATGCCAAAAAGGGGCACCCACCATAATCTGCACAGGCTTTTCACTAATATTCAATCTCCTGGGAGTGACGCCCCCGCTCTATTCTGTCACTGGATGCTACTAAGGCGTTTGACAGAGTCGAGTGGGGGTTCCTCTGGGAGGTGATGAAAAAAATGGGTTTTGGCCCCAAGTTTATGGCGATGGTGCAGTTGCTATATAAATGCCCAGTAGCTAGGATCAGGATTAATGATACGTTGACAGAGAGCTTTGTACTGGGAAGAGGTACACGTCAAGGATGTCCCCTTTCCCCTCTTTTATTTAATATTTATATTGAACCTCTTGCAGCTAGTATTAGGCAGTACTTGAAAGTGGCTGGTTTTGGTGTAATGGGGAAGCAGGACCGTATATCTCTCTATGCAGATGATATCTTGTTTTTTATCCATCAAATGGAAACCACACTCCCTCGAATAATGGAGTTGGTTAATCTATTTTCTGTTCCCTCCGGCCTTGAGGTTAACTGGGAGAAAACTGCTCTTCTCCCTGTAGATGAAATGCGAGGATCGATGGAAAATTCTATTACCAATCGGCTATTGATTTCCGATTCAATAAAATACCTGGGGATAACAGTTACTGCCAAAATTCAAGATTACTTAAAATTTAATTTGCTTCCCTTATTGTTAAAAGTGAGATCTAAAATTAAGGTATGGCAAAAAATTCTGCCCGCAAGAGCAGACAGAATCTCATTAATAAAAATGGTGGTGCTCCCCCAGGTTCTTTATGTTCTTCGCAATTCACCTGCATGGATTGAAGATAAGTATTTTAGACTGATAGAGTGGATGATTAATGATTTGCTATGGGGGAGAAAGCGTGTGAGATTAAAGGCGCTCTATTTCTCTATGCCCTACAATCGGGGAGGTCTTAACCTCCCATATTTTAGGAGTTATTATATGGCCTCTCAACTCAGTTTTTTTAATGACTGGGAAAATAGTCATTTCTGTAGAAAATTGGTAAAAGACTCAGGTTTTTCTGATTTTTTTACAGTACTAGAGTCCGATTATCTAATTAATATACAGACCGGGTATAAACCCTTCTGCAGAATGACTATAAAAGCTTGGCTGGTTATAAAGAGTTGGTTTAAAGTTGAGGCACTACTTATCTGTACCCCACTATGGCATAATCAAAAGCTTCTGAATTTAGATGACCCAAATTGTCAGCAATATTGGAGGATAAAAAATATTCAATATATGCATCAGGTGGTTAAAGATGGACAAATCCTGTCGCTTATGGAACTAAAACAAAAGTTAAATATAGGTGAGGTGGTTTGGTATGCCTACTTTCAATTGAGGTCATCACTTCTTAGCTCTGCTGTTAGTCATTCACTTAATGTAGACACTCCTGAATTTTTGCACAATTTGATTAGTAAGAAAGGCTGTATGAAAGTTAAACTTTCACACTGTTATAGACACTTGAAAAAAAAATTTTGGGATTGCCTTTCTCCAGGACAGAGATCCTGGTCTGTTTCACTGTCTGAGGTGGGCTCCCCGGATTGGGAGAATATAGGTGATGGTTTAAGACTGGTCTCTCACAATTTTAATCATACTGTTGTACAGTTTAATATTATGCACAAAATATACGTGACACCTTTATGGCTCCATAGGAGGGGATTTAGAGCCTCCTCTGACTGCCCTCGATGCGGGGACCCCGGGGCAGATCATTTACATCTGTTCTGGGACTGCCCGATAGTGAGCAAGTATTGGAGAATGGTTCAAACAAATTTGGCTCAGAGACTTAATACGGTTATTCTTTTATCCCCAAAGTTATGGGTCCTTGGTGATCTATCGGAAGTTAATTGTCAGCCTTTAAAGTGCCAATTGTTGATGAAAGTGATTTTTTTTAGCCAGGCTTCTCATATCCAGAGAATGGTGTTCCTCCTTTGCCCCAGACTTTAACAACTGGCTATGCTTAGTTAAGAAGGTGAAAAGTTATGAGAGGGTTCTGTATAGACATAGAGGGTCTTATGCAAAGTGGAGTACTATATGGAAGGATTGGGACGACTAAGGGATTTTCTTTATTATTATTATTACTATATTTTATTTTTTTTCCTGCAGGGTTGGGGGAGCTGCGGGGTGGATAGGCATGATTTTGTATTATTGTTTTTTTATGGAAGGTATTTTTCAAGAAAAAAAAAAAAAAAAAAAACACTTGTGAAAGTGTTATAGCATTAGGTAGCCCAGGTAATGCAATAAAATGCACCATTTTCCTAAAAGGATCAAATACCACTAGAATAACTGTCTTTCCTGAAGAATTAGGCAGATCTGTGATAAAATTCATAGATCAGTGGGTCCATGGTCTGGACAGGATGGGTAATGGAAGTAGAGATCCGGCCGAGTATGTGTCACCTTAGCACGTGCACAGGTACAACAGGCCAATACATAGTCCTCAACACACTTGCGCAACCCTGGCCACCAGAATCTACGAGAGATAAGGGTATTATGGGTTAAATGAGAGAGAGATAAAATAGAAAAAAAAGTTTGTGTAAGTCTTTCCCAGAATTCAAACCTGGGAACTCTACATGCAAAACCATACACTTAGCATTATCACATAGAAAATCAGGTTTCTTCTATGCTTGTAATCTAACACACATTACTGGTGTCTTTCTAATCATATACTGTGACTGTGAATAAAGCAGTAATATGTGGTAAAGCTATAGTACATAGAGTATATGATAGGTAGATACTAGGACACAGCTCTGACCTCAGTATGTCTATCCCTGTCAATCAAGGGCAAGGAGAAGTGGAGGAATGAAGGAGTACAGGGGGGTGCTACAAAGCAGTGCTCAAATAGTGGCAGAGTCACTTTAACCACGCCAGGACCGCCTAACGCACGGATGCGTTCAGCGGGCAGGCGGGATATTCTGGGTGGATGCATCGGCGCGTCATCTCGCGAGAGGCGAGATTTTCATGCGCTAGTAGGCTGTAGTAGTTTAAAAAAATCGCATATCAGATGCTGTTTTGTTAAAACACGGACACCGGCAATGTGCTTTCCGTATTTTGCGGATCCGCACATTGCCAGAACTATATAGAAAATGCCTTTTCTTGTCCGCAATTGCAGACAAGAATAGGACATGCTCTATCTTTTTGCGGAGCTGCGGCCGGATGTTTGGGGGCCGAAATTCGGAAGTTCGCAGCCGCAGCTCCGCAAATGCTTATGCGGCGAGCACATAGTGTGCAAAAAAGTGGCACACATGTAATATCGCCGTACTCAGGAGAAGTAGGGCAATGTGTTTTGGGGTGTATTTTTACATATACCCATGCTGGGTGAGAGAAATATCTCTGTAAATGACAACTTTTTTAATTTTTTTATACAAAGTTGACAATTTACAGAGATATTTCTCTCACCCAGCATGGGTATATGTAAAAATACACCCCAAAACACATTGCCCTACTTCTTCTGAGTACGGCAAAACCACATGTGTGCAACTTTTTTGCAGCCTAGGTGCGTAAAGGGGCGTAAAGTCCAACGAGTACCTTTAGGTTTCACAGGGTTGTTCACAATTTAGCCCCGCCCAAAATGCCAGAACAGTAAACACACCCCACAAATGACCCCATTTCGGAAAGTAGACACCACAAGGTATTCACTGAGGGGCATAGTGAGTCCGTGGGAGATTTTATATTTTTTTTGCCAGAAGTTAGCAGAAATGGAAACTTTATAATTTATTTATTTTCCTCAGAAAGTGTCATTTTCCGCTAACTTGTGAAAAAAAAGAAATCATACATGAACTCACCATGCCCCTCCGCGAATACTTTGGGGTGTCTTCTTTCTAAAATGGTGTCATTTGGGGGGTATTTATATTATCCTGGCATTCTAGCACCTGAAGAAACATAGAGGTGCTAAGAAAGTCAGAGCTGCTTCAAAATGCAGAAATTCACTTTTTTGCACCATAGTTTGTAAACGCTATAACTTTTACCCAAACCAATTAATATACACTTATTGGATTTTTTTTTATCAAAGACATGTAGAACAATAAATTTAGAGAAAAATTTATATAGAAATAAAAAAAACAAAAAGTGAAAATGTCGCACTAGAATATAGAATATCTAGAAAGAGGTGCACTACACAGGTGGAGTCACTCACTCCACACAAAATGTGAATAAAATGGTAGAGAATTGTGTGGCACTCTCTAATACCAAGGAGCATATAGGAAAAGTAAAAGTGAATATTTATTATATCAAAGAATATGTAATACAATGGTTCACAGACCAATCCCAAGTACAATATCAATTATAAGCCTCAATAATTCATAATAAAAAACTCGCAATAAAAATGCAATAAAAGGGTGTAAAATGGGGTGGTTATCCAAAAAACACTGCTGTCAAGGGTAGTCTCTTGTTGAGAAATAAAAACTTGTTGCCAGTGGAGTCAATTTGATTATGTGTCTTGAATGGCGTCCCACTCCGACACTTAAGGTAGTGGCGCTCCGCTTAAAATCAATGAAGGCGATCGTTATGATGTTTGATACAAATAAGAACAGTCTTACCAGGGTCTCGAGGTTTAGGATGGCTCTCTGTGTAGTACTAAATGTTGTTATCTCCACACTCCGATACCGGGAGCCGTTCAGTTAAACAGAGTCCGTGCACACGGTAACTGCTGCACGTGGAAATATCTGCACTGTGATGCCGTGCCGTGCTTTACCATGCTTGTGCCTCTGCGGGTAACTGATATGATCTCCTCAGACCTCTTCACTGTTCACTGTTCTTTGACATAGTTGCGGAATCAGATGGTACAGGCTGAAGAGCGTGACTGGAGGAAATCTCAGCAGCAGCTGGTCTCGAGGATAAACCTGTAACAGCACCAATGTCATCTATATCATACAGTCCCCATGTAGAAAACAATATATTGGAAGAACTCCTTCTAACAACTACGGTCTAGTATCCTCCCTTGGTGAGGTAATGTGACTCTGAGATAGATAGATATAGTCCTTAACCTCTTGCTGGTCACCCATAAAGTTTAAATGCTCAGGCAGGTAGGACAACCCTGCAAGAATACTTCTGAGCATCCTTGCAGAATTAGCAGCTGCTCACTAATCATGTAGCTTCAGGAATGGTAAGCCCACTATCAGTGACAGCTGGCCTACACATAGAAAATTCAAGGAATTATTTCTTACCATCCCTTCCATCACCATTGTTGTATACATAGTGCTCAATTAGCACTGTATATACAGACCATATAGTGACAATGCTGCCTACTGCTCCAGTCCTAGCAATCATGCAGTCACTGGGGACCAGGTGTCTGCACAAGCTAGTGTGTCTTAGCAGACCCAGATGAGCTCTGTAGTAAGGCTCAACATCCTTGTTAAAGCCTGCAGAGCTGTGTTTCCCCTGTAACTGGACATAATATGTCAGCCCTAGTCAGTCTCGGACTGGCCCACAGGGGAACAGGGGAATCCCCGGTGGGCCCCTGAGTAAGGTGGGCCCACTGTCCACCAGAACAGCATCTCAAATAACCTATATCAATATAAAAAACTGGGTAGACTATCCAGTTTATTATTATAGGTGCATTGGAAGGTTAAGATGGCCTCTAGGAATAGAGGCAGGCCAGCCAGTGTCCTCTATTCCCTGGGACCCACCTTCTTAAGTTGTTGCATAGACCCCCATAATCAATCATCTTGTAGCGTCATGTTGCTATCTGCCTCTGTGTGGGCAGGTAATATTTGCATGTCGCTGTGCAGTGGGTCCCTAGAAGGAATTTTACTGATAGGCCCTAGGCATCCCAGTCCGACACTGGCCCCAGTTACAATAGAAATCAGCAATAAAAAATGTAATGTTATATACCCCCTGAGGTTATTATGACCTTAAGTAGGGCACAAAGTGTAACCTAAAAAATAAAGATAATATAACAAAATAAAATAATTTAAAAAAAAACCCAAAGCTTTTAGCCCCAACCCTGGTAATGTTAACTTATATGTCTCATACATCAAAACATCCGGGGGATATAATAAAAAAAATATATATTTCTATAACTGAACAGAAAGAAAAAACTTTCCACTTCCAAAGATGCATATATTTAAACAGAAATGGAAAAATGCATCTGGTCAGGAAGAGGGATAAATAGCGAAGTCTTGTACTGTTTGAGGCTGAAACTGGTTACATCACTATATTTATTTGATTCAAAATTCACAATTAAAATTGACATTTTCAGGAGAGTTTTGTCAATTTTTCTATCACGTAATATTTATTGGGTTTTAAATGCAAACAATAATAACCCACAAAGTCCCTTCCCACCCCCATCTCCCTTTCCCTGCTGCAACAAAGTGGGACCCCCATCGAATTTAGTTTAAATGAGCTTTTACAGTATACATTGTATTGAATGGAACACAATGTCAGTACAGTGCATTGAAATAATTATCAGATAGATATACAGAAAATGAATAGAAGGCACATGGTAGTAGGATCTTTTGTAATAGAATGTAACTACTGTAAATCAGACACTACAAAAGCAATTCCTCAAAAGAGGTGAAGAAGCCAGACCTCGAGAGTCTAGCCATGTAGGCCATTATGATTGAAAACAGTTGTGTTGACCCCTTTTGACATTAAGTGACTTCTCCAGTTGGAGAATCCTGTTAACCTTTTGGACAAACTGTATTCGAGTAGGTTGGAGTTACAGCTGTTCAAAATTGAGCTACAACTTTCTTTGTTTGATACAAAAGTTGCATGGCAGGGACAGACATAGTGATATTAGAAACAGACCCTGAGACACATAAAAGGGGATTATTGGTAAATGGAGACGGTATACTGAATTGATTAGGGCAAGCACCTCCTTCCAGTACTTCCACAATTCAGATCAGTTCCACAACATATGCATAGTATACTGTACATCTGGGGCAGACATTATGGGCTTGTTGAGTCAACCCGTAAGCCAATATTAGTGGAGTCTTATAGACTCTGTGTATCAAGTATAAATGGGAGAGTCCATGTGCAGGGCTCAGTGACAGGAGTGGGATATGACTAAGAATTTTTTTCCAATCTATATCTGTAATAGACCCAAAGTCCTGCTCCCATTTAGCTTTGATCATAATTGGAAATGTCTTAAGATAGTGAGAGAGAAGACGAGAATAAAGCATCATTATAAGTCCTGCTGAACAGGCAATCAGCAGGTATTGGGACAAGATCTATTGTTGTGCTTCTACTACATGTTGCAGTTGCAGGTACTGATAGAAAGATGGACGTGGTAGATTATACTTCTGTCGGGTCTGAGAAAAGGATTTAAACTCTTGAACTGAGAAAACGTTTTGAAGCATAGTAACACTGGATTCTTTCCAGGCTGTAAAACCCTCAATTTTGGAGAGCTCAGGTAACCATGGGGTGAAGCAGATGAAGGTATATACAGTACTAGAGTTGAGCGGACACCTGAAAGTTCGGGTTCAACAGGTTCGGCCAAACTTCACAAAAAAATTTGGGTTCGGAACCCGAACTTTACCCCAAACCCTATTGAAGTCAATGGGGACTAGAACTTTTGGGCACCAAAATGGCTGTAAGAAAGTCCTGGAAATGGCTAGAGGGCTGCAAAAGGCAGCGAAATGTGCTTAAGAGCATGGCAAGTGCTCTGCAAATAAATGAGGATAGGCAAATAAAATAAAATAAAAATAAATAAGAATTATTAACCTGCAACTTGGAGGAGGAGGTGGATGTGGTGTTGTAGGGGGAAGCGGCGAAGGAGGTGGAGAAAACCAACAATGTAAGTTTTTTTATGTTTTGTTTTTTGAATTGGGGTAGCCCCCAAAATAATGGGACAAATAAAAAAAAGAAAACAAAGAATAAGTGCACTTCAGTATTCAATAACAAATGACAAAACAGGTGCACACTGCGGTCTTACTAAGCCCTCAAACTGATGTTAAAATTGAAAGGTTAGTCAACATGTCCTACAGTGGAGGACATGTCTTAAACCCGAGCACCATGCCAAAGTCTTGTCGTCAGCACATTGTTTAAAGAAGTGCCATGCCAGGGAAGTCCTTGAAGCTGCCTTTAGGGTGCTTGGTCCCTGGTGGCGGTGGCCAGTAGCAGGCAAATTCTCTGTTCTGCTTTTGCCCCCTGCTCCCTCTTTTGCTACGCTGTTGGCTCGGTCTCACCACTGCCTCTTCCTCTGAACTATGAAAGTCAGTGGCACGACCTTGATTCCATGTGGGGTCTAGGACCTCATCGTCCCCTGCATTGTCTTCCACACAGTCTTCTTCCCTGACCTCCTGTTCAGTCTGTACACTGCAAAAAGACGCAGCAGTTGGCACCTGTGTTTCGTCATCATCAGAGACGTGCGGACTCCGATGAGGGGGTATTCCATGTCCTTATCATCAGGAAACATAAGTGGTTGTGCATCAGTGCATTCTATGTCTTCCACCACTGGGGAAGGGCTAGGTGGATTCCCTTGGGAAACCCTGCCAGCAGAGTCTTCAAACAGCATAAGAGACTTCTGCATAACTTGAGGCTCAGACAGTTTCCCTAATACGCATGGGGGTGATGTGAATAGACTGATGGGCTTGATTTTCAAGCACCACCTGTGCGCTTTCTGCAGAAGACTGGGTGTGAGATAATGTTGTGAACGTGCTGGATCCACTGTTGGCCACCCAATTGACTAGCGCCTGTACCTGCTCAGGCCTTACCATCCTTAGAACGGCATAGGGCCCCACCAAATATCGCTGTAAATTCTGGCGGGTACTGGAACCTGAGGTAGTTGGTTCACTAGGACGTGTGGCTGTGGCATAACGGCCACGTCCTCTCCCAGCATCAGAGGGTCCACTAACAACACCACGACCATGTCTGCGTCCGCGTCCCTTACTAGATGTTTTCCTCATTGTTACCGTTCACCACAATAAGAAAAAAATTATTTGGCCAAATGTATTGAATTCAAATTCAGGCCTTTTTTACAGGCACCTAACACTATCTGGCTATCTATTTATGTACCGTATTACACTAATCCAGGCACAGCAGTAACCACAGATTTAGGGGAATATTAATTGTACGCCTAGTATTTAGGCCCTGGATGAAAGGTATCCTTTAACGGACAGATTTACACTTTGAGATGCACAGTAGCGTGTGAAAAAATATATAGGATTATGCTTTCAGCACTTGTATTTTAACACTTTGTGTAATATACCCTTTAACGGAAAGAAATACACTTGGAGATGCACGCTGAGTGTAATATACCCTTTAACGGACAGATTTACACTTGGCCTGCAACAGCTGGAACACCAGATTTTGGGTATTGCTATTTTGGCAATTGAATTTCACCCCAGAAAATGATATATCCTTTGATGGACACTATTAAATTTGTCAAGCCACAGCTGGAACACCAGATTTACGTTATTTCTATTTTTGCAACTAGATTTCACCCCAGAAAATAATATATCCTTTGCCGGACACTATTAAACTTGTCCAGTCACAGCTGGAACACCAGATTTACGGTATTTATATTTTTGCAACTGAATTTCACCCTAGAAAATAATATATCCATTGACGGACACTATTAAACTTGGCAAGCCACAGCTGGAACACCAGATTTACTGTATTTCTATTTTTGCAACTGTATTTCACCACAGAACAAAATTTATCCTTTGACGGACACTAGGGAAATTGTCCAGTCACAGCTGGAACAACAGATTCAGGGTATTGCTATTTTGGCAATTAAATTTCACCCCAGAAAAAAATATACTCTTTTACGGACAGATTGAAACTCGGACTGCAAACTCGAACAGCTGGAACACCAGATTTACTGTATTTCTATTTTTGCTACTGACTTTCACCCTAGAAAATAATATATCCTTTGACGAACACTAGGGAAATTGTCCAGTCACAGCTGGAACAATAGATTCAGGGTATTGCTATTTTGGCAATTGAATTTCACCCCAGAACAAAATCTTTCCTTTGAAGGATACTATTAAACTTGTTCAGTCACAGCTGGAACACCAGATTTACTGTATTTCTATTTTTGCAACTGTATTTTACCACAGAACAAAATCTATCCTTTGACGGACACTAGGCAAATTGTCCAGTCACAGCTGGAACAATAGATTCAGGGTATTGCTATTTTGGCAATTGAATTTCACCGCAGAACAAAATCTATCCTTTGATGGATAATACTAAACTTGTTCAGTCACAGCTGGAACACCAGATTTACGGTATTTCTATTTTTGAAACTGAATTTCACAGCAGAAAATAATATATCCTATGACGAACACTATTAAACTTGTCCAGTCACAGCTGGAACACCAGATTTACTGTATTTCTATTTTGGCAACTGAATTTCACCGCAGAAAATAATAGATCATTTGCCGGACATTATTAATCTTGTCCAGTCACAGCTGGAACACCAGATTTACGGTATTTCTATTTTAGCAACTGAATTTCACCTAAGAAAATAATAAATCCTTTGCCGGACACTATTAAACTTGGCCAGTCACTGCTGGGACACCAGATTTACAGTATTGCTATTTTGGCAACTGAATTTCACCCCAGTAAATAATAAATCCTTTGCCGACACAATTAAACTTGGCCAGCCACTGCTGGGACACCAGATTTACGGTATTGCTACTTTTGCAATTGAATTTCACCCCAGAAAAAAATATATCCTTTGTCGGACACTATTAAACTTGGCCAGCCACTGCTGGGACACCAGATTTACAGTATTGCTATTTTGGCAATTGAATTTTACCCCAGAACAAAATATATCCTTTGCCGGACACTATTAAACTTTGCCAGCCACTGCTGGGACACCAGATTAAGGGGATTGCTATTTTGGCAATTGAATTTCACCACAGAAAAAAATCTATCCTTTGCCAGACAGCAGACAGTATTACACTTGGCTAGCCACAGCTGGAACACCAGATTTAGGGGATTTCTATTTTGGCAATTGAATTTAACCCCTCAATAAAATATAGAAATTTATATCCTGAGTTTCTAGGGGTGACAATAAATACAGCCAAGCCCCTGATGTAGGATATAGCAAACAAAAAAATTAGTATTGATGGATTGATGGACTTGGTGGCAGCTTGTGCTGGTGCACCACAAGACACAAAATGGCCGCCGATCACCCCATAAAAAAGTGACAGAAAAACGCTCTGTGCAGCCTAAAAACCAGTAAGCAATTAGCTAGCAGAAGTTGAATTTCACAGCTGTAGATCGATCACTTCATTAGGTGTCTTTGCTGAGTTTTCCATGCCTAATCTCGCCCTCACAGCAGCTGCGTCCTATCCCTACACTAATCAGAGCAGAGTGACATGCGGCGCTACGTGACTCCAGCTTAAATAGAGGCTGGGTCACATGCTGCACTTGGCTAATCACAGCCATGCCATTAGTAGGCATGGCTGTGATGGCTTCATAGGGCAAGAAGTAAAACGCTAGCTGATTGGCTGCTTTGCAGCCCTTCAGAAAGTGGGAAGAAATCGCCGAACAATGGAGCCGAACGTGAACTATTTTAAAAATGTTTGGGTCCGGGTCCCGAACACCCCAAAATTCGGTACGCACCCCAACTATCCAGTTCGGGTTCGCTCATCTCTAAACACAATCCTTACATCATATGTACCATATACAATAACTCTAATGTCGCGAGAAGCCTGGGTCGCGGCACATTGAGGGCCACCTCCAGCATCTCTTAATTTATCATTCCAGAGGTCACCCTAAATTCTATGTTTAACCCTTTGGGTTTAAGTGTTTCAAAACAATGGATCCACCTAAGTTCGCATTTCTTTAGGAGGGACACTCTATCTCCCTCCTCCTCGGCATGGCAACATGATCAAGTATCATAAACCTCAGTTATTGTTCTTTATGTTTATACTCACTAAAATGTTTGGATACTGGGAGGTCTTTCCTCTCATTTCTAATACTGAATCTGTGGTTGTTCAAACGCGTCTTTACATCTGTGGTTGTCATACAGCAGCTTGCAGGAGCACCACAAGACGTAGATCACCCATGAAGAATCACAGGTGAGTTAATGTCTAATTGTACATTTTTCTCCTGTTACTGGGTGTACAAATTCCTTCCCTTTTTGCATCAGTTTACAATTTACACAATGGAGGCAGGGATAACTGCCATTGTTTTTGGTCTTAAAGAAAGTCTGTTGTAATCGTACTTGTTCTGGAACAATAGCCCTCACCACTCTATCTTTAAAGTTACGCGTCCTTCTGTAGGACATCAATTGGGCCATATTAGGGTACCCACTCTGTAGGGTACTCACAATCCTTTTAACTCGTAGCATCTGACTATATGGGAGCGAATTAATCATCTTAGTCGGGTGACAACTTGCAAATTGTAGCAAAGTATTTTTATCAGGTTTCCTTGACATGCAAATCTGTATGTAGCTGCCCATCCTTCATGTATACCTGTGTGTCCAGAAATTGTACTCTTTCACTGGATGCCACCAATGTGAACTTGATATGCTCATCAATACCATTAGGGAACGAATGGAACTCCACCAGAGCATCCTGGGTCCCTGTCCAGATGAGGAACACGTCGTCTATGTACCTCCACCACATAAGAACATGTCTATAGTGGGGAGATACACAGACAAGGCGCTCCTCAAGAGAAGGTACAAAGATAGTTGCATAAGTGAGCACGACATTCAAGCCCATGGCCGTACCCACCCGCTGAAAATAAAATATGTCCTGGAACCCAAAATAATTGCACCTTAGTGTAAGTTCCAAAAGATCCAAATGAAAACGTTTGGACTTGACGGAATACGTAGATCCTTCTAGTGCCCTAGCCACAGCTCGCAATCCTTCTTCATGATCTATGGACATATAAAGGGACACTATATCAAATGACACCAAAATGCTACCATCTGGTACTGTAACTGCTCATATCTTCTCCAAAAAATCACCTGTGTCCCTGATATATGATTTAGCCCAAATAGCAAATTCCCTCAAAGATCTGTCCAAAAATATAGCAATATTGGACAGGATAGAATCCCTCCCAGAAATGATCGGGGATCCTGGAGGGTTGTCTAAACTTTTATGTATTTTGGGCAATACATATATCAATGAGACAACAGGTGATTTGGCAATCAAAAACTGTTTCAGCTGTTTGTCTATAATACCTTCCTTTTCAGGTTTTGTTAGTATCACCTCTATCCTCTTAGTAATGTCGAACTTGGGGTCCCTGTTTAGTAATTCGTATGTATCACCAGTCTGTAATTGACGCTCTATCTCCTGAACGTATTTGGCTGTGTCCATCACCACGATCCCACCCCCCTTGTCAGCGGGTTTTATGGTGAGATCGTGGTTATTGGACAACCCCTCCAACGCACGCATTTCCTCAGTAGTAATATTTGGTTTAGTTAATGGTGTACTACGTAACCGATCCTTGAGGTCCGTGATATCCCTTATAACACACTCTATAAAGAACTCCATAACATGTGAACTAATCAAAGGTGTAAAATCACTTTTAGCATATAAATCAAAGTGTTTTAAAGTCAGTGGATTTCCCTGTGTGCAGGCTACACCACTTCCTATGGTTCCAAAGGAGCTGGAGTCAAACCACACCCTCAGCTTAAGAGACCTGAAGAAGCGGTTCAAGTCCAAAATGACAAACCCTTATTTAACACTTTCATCTCTATAGAATTCAACTCATATAATTATATATTTACCACCGCGTTATGTAAACTCATTTCTTTTTCTGCATTTTGGAAGTTATTTGTTTCTGTGGACGTTGTGACTTGTTTCTTCCAGGATCGATGGCGACGACATCCTCCCCTCCTTGTGCGATTTCCGTGGGCGGACAACTGTCCCCTAAAATGGGAACATCAACCCTTTTGTTGGTAGACGGCTCATTTTACTCCTGCTGACTCCTAGTATCTCTCCTGGATTCCTGGAACTTCTTCTGTGATATACAGAAACACACAGGGTGGGAGGCGGAGTCAAACATTCGCATGTTGAGATACTGACCCGCCCCAAGCGCCGGGTTCATGATACACTACGCCACGAGGATAGCGCAGGCGCAGTAAGCAGAGTGACACGCCGAGATGGAGCAATGCTCTATCTTTGACATAGCGCTGCGAGAGCACAAGGTAACTGAAGCTTATGGATTCCTGTGATTTGCGGATTTCTTACAGGTGTGAATTGTGATTGAGCAAGCCATGGATGTTTTAACTACTATCCCAATTGGGTGAAGCATGATTGCACTTTACATGAAGCACTAAGAAATTGAAGATAAACACGAATATGTGATGTACTTTACCTGAGAGCTTTAGAAGGCTGCTACACCATGAATTGTCACATCAGAATTTATTGCTTTTTTATTGAGTTTTTATATGCACCAGTGTGTAACTAAGGCCCCTTTCACATCTGTGTTTTTCCTTTCCGTTCTAGAGTTCCGTCCTCGGGGCTCTAGGACGGAAAGATACTGATCAGGATTATCCCAATGCATTCTGAATGGAGAGAAATCCGTTCAGGATGCATCAAAATGTCTTCAGTTCAGTACTGACATATTTTTATAGAGTAGTTTTTTACAGGTGCGGCAATACCAAATATGTCTATTTGTTCACTTTTACACAATAAAAGCGTTAAAAAAAACATGTTTTCATTTTCTGAAGCATATTTTTTTTTCTGGCAATGGTCTTGTGTGAGGGCTAATTTTTTGAGGGATGAAGTGATATTTTCATTGGTACGGCTTTTTGATCACTTGATATTATCTTTTTAGGGGGTCGAGGTGACAAAAACATGGCTGTTGACAGGGTAGATCATGTGATTTTTTTTTTTAGAGCAGGTCTATTGTTTTGTTTTTATTGACTTTTTTTTCTTAATAAGGATAAATGGCTTGACGAGGAGAAGGAGCTTTTTTTTTATTTGATACAGTGCTGGTTGTGTGGCTGACTTCATTTGGTCTTGCATCCCTGACTAGCCTGTCTGCCCCATAGGCTGATTTTAATTAGAGTAAGTATAAAGCTGTAGCCTGCTCTCATTGTATTTATTGGAAGCCATTTGTCACCAGGAGAAGTATAGAGTGAATCCAGCATGCATGTGGAACCTGCACTCCCTGAATTTTATGGTGACCATATTGGCACATTACAGGTAGTATTGTGTTAGGTTCCCATCTGATAGAGATTGCCTTGACGTTTGGTAGACGAGCCCAAATAATTTAGTGCAAAATGTATTTGCCAAGAATATCAAATTTGCTAAATAAGCGTAGCATTAGCACCAGAATGTTTTCTATAATTATGGCATTATTGTACGTTATTTGTGTCTGCAGAGTGCTGTTGTATTGTTCTTTTTTTTCTTTGTGTTTCTAGCCATGGCAGCATGCACCTGCACTTTGGGATGTGCTGACTGACCCCCTTTAGTTTTGCAGTTATACTGTGCATTGACCCACTCCCAACTGGTAACACCCATCTGGACCTTTATTGCAAATGCTAGCAATTCATTCATAACTTTTAGCAGAAATAAGAAAGTAATGGCACAACATAGAGTCATAAGAATAGATGCTCCAGAATTATTATTACATAGGGAATACAAATCTATCTTCTATATATATAAAGAAGGACGTATATATGTGTGTATGTACTGTATGTATGTATGTTCCACGATCACTCAAAAACGCAACCATCGATTTCAACGAAACTTGGTATACACTTGGTATCCTGCTACCTGGAAAGAAATCTTGTGGGGGTCACAGCTCTCTAGGACCTACTGTTCCTTAGATATTCCCAAAAATGCATTAGCCAATACAATCCTGCAAGTCTTTCTCTTCATATCCCAACTGCCATACACACGGTCACATGTCCCTTATCAGCCAATAGAAGCTTGCAGGCCCTTAGTCTCCACATACACACAGTTTTACTCCAGGTTTCCATAACAACCCAGCAATTTTTCTTCACTGCTGTAGGTCAGGTTTAAGCTAGGGCTACACGATGACATGCGTCGAGTGACAATAAGTCATAGGGCACAACTACACTGCTACATGTGTCGCTCGACATTGATGTTGCACCAATGTAGCGCGACAATTTTTATAATGATAGTCTATGGTGTTGCACTGCGACTGTGACTATGAACTTGGATGGATTTTTTGTAACTGTCGTGTCGCAGTCGCAGCATGTCACATGTCACAGTGCGACACCATAGCCTATCATTATAAAAATTGTTGAGACAAAATGTTGTGCGACACATGTCGTCATGTAGCCCTAGCATTAAAAGGGGCAGGGCGCTGTGGAGGTCACTGTTAAAGGGGCGGACACTGTGGAGGTCACTGTTAAGGCAGCAGGGTACTGTGGAGGTCACTGTTAAGGGGGCGGCCTCCTGAGGAGTTCACTGTCAAGGGAGTGGGGTGCTGTGAAACTCACTGTTAAAGGGGCAGGCTGCTATAAAGGTCAAAGTTGAGAGAATGGGCTGCTGTGGAGGCCCCGTTTTAAACTCGCGTGGCACTGTGGGGGGGGGTCAGTGTTAAGGGATTGGGGACTGTGGAGTTCACTGTTAAAGGGACGGGGAGCTGTAGAGGTCACTGTTATGGGGATACTGTCGATATCTTTTAACGTCACTGTTGCGGACATAAAGCGAAAAATGCTTTATATATAAAAAAAACTAAAGAAAGGATCAAAGGAAAAAAATATCAAAGTTATTGATCCTACTGAGGAGAGGGCGACATAATAATCTCTCAGCTCGTTGGCGAGAATCTTAATTATTTTGTGCAACTAGAAAGAAAACAAGGGACCATCGTCTATGCAAAAATATATGTGAGTTTATTATACATTGTACTAAATATAAAATCGATAATACAACCTGTACAATGATAAACAATTAAATGTAATACCAATCTCTGCCACCGGAGGGTGCTGGCACACCACAGAAAAGACAACACCAATACCTTCCAATGACCAATCAAAACGAAACACAATTTTCTTTGAATCAATAATGAATGTCGCCAATCAATACAATAATATGCAACAATCCAAATGAAAGAAAAGTAGGAGTATCAACCCCTTCCTATCACCTTTTAACCAATTGAGGTATATGGCGGCACTATAAATTTACCAGCTCGGTATAAATTAGGGAGGTAAACACTCCCTGAGAACTGGGTCAACGTCTAGCCCTGTTAACAATATGCATCATTGTTAAAAGGATGAGCAGCATCAACCAGATGTCTTTACACTACGTATCCACACAAATGGGGATCTTTGGCTATATACCGGGCTAAGTAACTTATCAAAACCGCAAGCAATAAACAAGATATACGTTACCAAAGGTCAAAAGGTGAGTAGGGCTCTGGAGGAACGGTCAGCTCTTCAGAGGGTTCCCCGTGATCCAGGATAAAATCCAAAGCTTTGCTTCCCCTTGCCACATGTTTATTTTAGTCCTTTGTTTGGAGTACTTTTTTTTCTTTCACTCTCGGAATCCCCCCTCTCATCCCATCTATGATGAATATTCACAGACTTATCAAAAGAATACACCCCTTTAGATAACAGTCTTCCAACCAAGCCAAAGGGTGTGCACATATGGTAATGGTACTATGATAATACATTACCCAAAATGCTTTGTGGTGAATGGTGTAATGTTATCTGCCGATATCTAGGTGGCAATGTTGTGTAATCTATAAATGTGAAACTTTTAAGAGTTAAATTTATATAATGTGACTTCATGTTAAGTGGTAAACATCCACCACCTGGGACATACATCAAAATGGGAGGCATACCCCCTGACACTTGAAGCAATTAAAAACCTAGATTCCTAGAAACTAGTATAACTGTTCTCACGTCATAAAGCTAAAATGTAGACAACAAATTTGTGGGGTTTTGGGTTTCACAGGTGCCTTATCTTTTGAAAATACAACTTTTATGAGCAACTTCTCATTAGCAGAAATCCAACTGAGCATGCTTTCCCACATACCTCAGGAATACACGCTTCTATTGATACAAACACAGGATATATATACGTTAATATACGATTATATCATGTAACAAAATAAAACCAATATGTGAAGCAATATAAAACAACACATATGTGATATATTGATTAACTTGTACCAAAACTAAATACGATCCACTATATGAATAAACATACATCGTATGTTTGTCTCATTAATAAACCTCATTATAAAGGGATGCCAGACGTGTCCCAGGAAGAACCTTATCTCGGCTCATAGCCTAAGCCTAGTGATGAGGTAAAATCACTCCCTTAGGCCCCATTCACACGTCAGTAGTGTGTTGCAGATCTGCAACACACCTTGCCGCCAGCCCTATAGAGATGCCTATACCTGTCCGCAATTGCGGGCAAGAATAGGACATGCTCTATATTATTGCGGAGCCACCAGCCAGTCGTCACATCCCCATTCAAAAAGAATGGGTCCGCACCCATTCCGCAAATTTGCGGAACGGGTGCGGACGAACATTGCGGATGTGTAAATGGGGCCTTAGATAGGCACACATCTGCCAGGAAGAACCTTACCTTGAACCCATTTTTTTCTTTTTACAATGAAGGTTCATACAGGAGGGTGAATATAAGTTAAACATGGCTTCTTATAGGCCATGAATACACATTATAACAATAATAATGTATAAATGTTTATATACTTATGAAAAGGCATGACAACACACACAAACATTAAATGAAATAGATGAAATGTACCCGTGCGAAGCCGGGTCCTTCTGCTAGCAGTTACTAAAACAGGTATGTCAGGAGAGGTCACAGGTCTTTTATTTAAAAGTGATTGTCCACCTTTTACAGCGTATTATTTTTAGGGCCATCATTTGGTGTGAATTAATCTTGATAGTAGTCAGAGCTCCATTTTTCTGATACTTACCATGGCTCCATGTATAGATATAGCCTTAAACAGTATGCCAAGAGAGGGAATTGAGCTACAGACTAATGTGCTTTTCATTTATATCATCAGGGTTCCCCTGAACATTAGGTAGCATAGCAACATTTCATACATATAATATTTTAGCAGATATAATCCATTTAGAGAGTCTATTGCCGACAACAGACTCCCAATGTTCCGGGTTCCGGGGACGGGTTTTACATCCAGTACATTAGTATGCTACCTAAAGTTCAATAGAACCCTGATGATATAAATATAAACTAATATAAATATATAAAAATATAATAACCTAAATAAAAATATAAACCTAAACTCACATCTGGAGTGCAGTTTCCTCTCTTTGTATATTGTATAACGGTAGTTCCTCTTTTTATAATTATTTATTCTTTTTTTTTTTTTAATAAAAGGTAACTCATTAAAATAAACATGTGTAAAAAATATCTACATTCATGGAAATCACAACTGATGCCTCCCACTACCTTTGATATTTTTTTTCTTAGAGACTGAGATAATGAAGGTTAAAGCAGTTCAGTATTGAAATGACGCCAAAGAAGTCTGCAACCTGTGAGGCTCCATAATTGAATGTAAATTAAGGTGGAAAATTAAGAAAAGCTTTGCAATTAGTATTGCCTATTTAGTTGGGCTGCAATTTAGAGCAGATGATAAATCACAAACCTCTTGCCCAAAAATACTTTCTTAGATGGCTACTGTCATGTTCTGAAGTCATAGCTTTTAAAGACATTGCTGCAGCTGTAACAGGATGGCAAAACACTGTGGACGTTTGCTTTTTGGTGAAGTAGGCTGGTAGGTCAGATATAATGGATATCACAATTGTAGTATAAGCTCGTGTATGCATGAAAGAATTTCTTTGTTTCCCATTTGTTTGCGCCTTTTAAGAAGTCCCATTCTTATGCCTTCTACGTTTCTTAAAACCTATACTAAGGAAGGCAAGCAATGTAAGGAAAATTCCTCCATTTAAATGGCTTGTCCTATGAGCATAACACTGTCCTCTAGAAGGTCCCTGTTACAAGCAACAGGGTATGTGTGTTGCTTCAGGTTCACCTAAACTCTGTAACATTGAAATTGCAACACCAAGAAGTACCAGCCGTACAGTTTTGCAAATTGAGGAAGTAGCAGGTGTTGCAATATCAATGTTGTGAAGTGTAATTGCTAATTGTATTTGAATTTGGGTTTGCTTTTTATCTAGCTTTGCCTGGTTGATTAGGATGGAGTGTTGGTTGTTGAGTCTATTTATATCTAGGCCTCACTCCATACTGGTTGAAGGTTATTTTGCTTCCATAGCCATTTGAAGTTAAGTGTCTACTTCCTCTTTTGTTTATTGTTTGGGTTTTCTTGTGTTGCCCTTTTCCCTATCATTTGTGGTTAGGCCTGAGGGAGACCCCTGTTCATCCTACCGTTTGGAGAAACAGGTTGTCTCTTGTCCTGACATTAGTACCAGGGTCCTACAGGGTGAGTTAGGAATTTAGGTGGTTCTTGTGTATGAACTCACCTACCTCTGGGGTCAGTTCATACTTGCAGTCAGTCAGGACTTTGATTAGGGATTCTCTAGGAGGTGAGCTGCTCTTTTCCCTAGTTTCCAGGCCTTTTCCCCTCACCCCTTTAACTCCTACGTTCGGTGTGGGTTTCCCTACCACACCGAAGCGTGACACGTAACCTTTACTGATGATCATTAAAACTCCCCCAGATTGTGCCCATAGAAAGCAATAGATGCCCATGGCCTGCAGGTGCCAACTCTGATCTTTCACCGGGTGGGAGACAATGTGAAGGTACTGGAGACACTGTCAGCCACCCAATCTACTAGCGACTCTACTTGTTCTGGCCTCACCATTCGTAGAGCGGCATTCGGGCCTACTAAATAACCCTGAAGGCTTTGTCATCTACGTGCAACTGAGGAAGGTGTTTCATTTGGGCGTGTAGCTGGCACAGATCCACCACGTCCTCTACTTGCAACAGGAGCTCCACAAACACCAGCAGCACCACGACCAGAGCCACGTCCCTTATTTGACTCTCTCCTCATTCTTTTCGGTCACCCAACGAAGTAACAGGCAAATTTAAGAATAATAGTTCCCTGTCAGGTATGCCATACCAGTTTCATAAAGAGAAAAGATTAGTTTTGGTCATACAACAATGTGACAGACGAATTTAGTAGAATTATTTTCACTGTCAGATACACAGCGCAGGCCGCAGGGGTACTTGACCGCCCAAAAAAGTGAATTTGCTCCCCTTGAATCTAACAGATGGATTTACTGAATTAATTTCACTGTCAGATATGAAGTGCCAGTGTAAATAAAGAGGAAAAATTGCTTTAGTTCACATAAATATGTGACAGACGAATTTAATTGAATTATTATTGTCACTGTCAGGTATGCAGTGCAGGGGTACTTTGAGAGAAAGGAGGGGTACAGATTACCCAACAATCTGAATGCCGCCGAATTTACTGAATATATTTCCCAGTCAGATATGCAGTGCAGGGGTACTTTGAAAGAAAGAAGGGGTACAGATCACCCAACAATCTAAACGCTGCCAAATTTACTGAATATATTTCCCTGTTAGGTATGCAATGCAGGGGTACTTTGAAAGAAAAAAGGGGTACAGATTACCCAACAATCTAAACGACACCGAATTCACAGAATATATTTCCCAGTCACGTATGCAGTGCAGCAGGAACACAACCTCCAAGCCACTTGTGAATGACTGGCCTGATAACAGTGGAAATGTCCACCCACAATCTAAGAGCTGTTTTTACTGATTTTATTCCACTGTCAGATATACAGCGCAGGCCGCAGGGGTACTTTATATACAAAAAAAGAAGATTTTTTTCACCCACAGTGAAACAGATGGATTTAGTGATTATATTTCACTATCAGATTTGCAGTGCAGGCCAAAAAGGTACTTTATTGAAAATAAAATATGACTTTTTCACCCACAATGTCCCAGTTGTATTTGCTGATTTTATTTCACTATCAGATTTGCAGTGCTGGTCGCAAAGGTAAGTTATGGGGGGGAAATGATTTTTTTCACCCACAATGAAACAGATGGATTTACTGATTTTATTTCACTATCACAAATGAAGTACAGGGTGCAAATGTACTTTTTAGCAAATAAATAAAATATGAATTTGTCCCTCCAGAATCTAACAGATGGATTTAATGAATTGATTACACTCACATGGGTACTTTACAGAATAAAAATTTGAAAATGTCCCACCCCCGGGTCCCTTAACTCACAGACGGATTACTTATATTATTTTCCCTTCCCCTGGCACATATGCAGTGCAGGTGCACTAAACAAATGGGTATATGTTGCCCACTGAACTAAAAGAACAGGATTAAATTATTGTCCCTGGCACATATGCAGGTGCCAGTGCACTATACTTGCGCAAAATGGCCGCCGACACCCACCTAACTAACAAATGTATAAAACGTATTTTTCTGCGTCACTGGGCTCAGGGCAGGGTAAAAAAAAGTTGCATTGCACCCACAAGAAAAAATCGCTGTAGATCGCTGAGTTAACAACGAGTTTTTATATCAGATTCTTTCCTATTCTCTCCCTCACAGAAGCAGCATCCTACCCCTACACTAGTAAGAGCTGAGTGACATGCGGCGCTATGTGACTCCAGCTTATATAGAGGCTGGGTCACATGCTGCACTTGGCCAATCACAGCAATGTCATTAGTAGACATGGCTGTGATGGCTTCTAAGGGCACACATGTTAAACACTTGTTGATTGGCTGCACTGCAGCCTTTCAACAATCTTTAATAAACGTCCGAACACCAAACTCGAACCCGAACTTTTATGAAAATGTTCGGGTTTGGGTCCGGGTACGAAAATTCCTAGAGTCCGGTACGAACCTGAATTTTACAGTTCGGGTTCGCTGAACTCTAGTCTTAATACCTCTGCGCTGGCAACGGATGCACTTAGGTGATGTAGAGGCGCAGGCCTCTACATTACTTTGGTGCCTGGTTCTTCTGACCCTGCAACATGGCTTAAGCTATGCTAGCTCTTTTGCTGGCGTAGTTTAAGACCATTTTCCACGCCATAAAGTAGCATAGAAAATGGTAAATGAGGCGGGCCCACAACATGCCCCCCTTTTCAACCACCGTGGAAAAGTGGCGCAAGTGGAAAAAGGTGCACCTTTGTGACAAAATCTACACCTAAAATACTTCAAAAAGAGGCATGTTTTTCTTCATAAATGACTCCCTAAGTCCCTTCATTCTAAGGGTTGGTCAGAAAGTGTTGGCTTGGATATACAATATGTCTTCACACCCTATGGTGAGAAAACCCCCTTAAAGCTCCAGACACACTTCTAAGTGGAAGCAGGAAATACCAAGTGATAGAGATGCTTACATAATCCTGACACTACCATAGTGGAAAATTACACTTTCTAAATTGTTCCTGATTGCTAAGACACAAGTATACTGGAAGGTTCACCTAATATTTCCAGAATTTGTGACTTGCTGGCCATGAACAGGATCATCACAATGGATAAACAGACAATGTTGAATTGGCTGAAGTATCTGTAAATCAGCGTGGTTAGCGTGCTATGTCACATTCTTACATTATAAGTGAACCTGATGTATGTTATTATATTGTATTAGTTGCATTGTTTTTTTTTTCCCTGTACCGGATCGCTACTTACAAGCTCCTGAAATCATTTCACTGATATAGAAATGTTTTGACACAGGCAATACAGTGATGATGAGCGACTGAGCTTCTCCTAATTCATGCAGCATAACTTTTCCCTGTCTTTTCTTATTTTAGATCTTCTCATACTGAACTGTGCCTTTGCAATCACAGTAGACATAACATCATCATGACCCTGTACAAGGTGAGTGGCTAATCACACATCTGCAGTTTGAAGTTCTATTTGTGGTCTCCAGCCAGAAGCCTATCTAATGAGCAAGACAACTCTATGCTGCCACCTAGTGTCCAGTCACGGTTGTCTGCCATGCACTTTTTTCTGCAATGACTTAAACCACCATTTACGAGTCTAAAAACTCTTCTTTTATCTGTGCAGTACCCCTATTACATACATTCATATAAATCCATAAATGTGTTTTTAGTTTCTTCCTCTATTATCCATATCTAACTGCACCTTATTTTAGCTTGATTCTTTAAGCATGAGAAAATGATGCAAAATGTAAAAAAAAAAAAAAATTCAGAATTTCTTCTTAACTAGGGAATTATTCAGTTTGTGGCATAATAGGGATGTCATAGCTCAGGTAAATACTGTTGATGCAGTAAACGGTTTCACACAAGGTAATCTTTCCACATGTAAGTTATGTACAATTTTTGACCAGTTTTGTCCACCTTAACCCTTAGAATTAAACAAAGCAATGACTTATCATCTACATTTTGTGTAGCTACAAAGCCCTTATCGTCCCTTATAGCTTCCTCATGTATTTATTTATTTTTTTATTTTTAAATGTTTTTACAAATGTTTTTTATGTAATTTTTATTTTGATACATTTCAAAAAAAGTATGGAGTTTTTCAAGTCCTATAGAGATACCTATGGGATTTAAGTGGAAAACTGGCCATGATGCCATGATTAAGGAAGGCATGCATTCGTCTGAAACACGCGGCATTTGAATAAATGACCAATAAAGAATCATTCTATTGACACTCAGTGCTGGATTTCTCTGATCAGTATTGGACCGTTTCCAGATCGGCTTCTCCGTGCACCTTCACTTTTACCCGGGATTCGTACCTTGCAAAGTGGGTTAGTGGTGAAATGTATTACCTTCCCCTATCCTTGTTCATCTGCATACTAAGCATGCTCTATGTTGAAAAACAATGGCACAAATGCTGAAAACCAGATCTCACTGTATGTGGTGCTTCACTATAATGTAGCATCTGGCCACAGAACATAAAGGCTAAAAATGGCATGTCAGACGAGACATACCAGAGAGCAAACACCCTGCAACCATTGCTGGAAGAACATAAGCTAGTGGTGGCAGTGTAATGGCCTGGGGAATGTTTTCATGGTATTCTCTGGCCCTACTCATTCATGTGGAATGACCTCTCGACTGATTTGGGTATGAATCCATATTTGCAGATCACATGCACCCATACATGTCTTTTATGAGGAGGATGGGTCCTTCCAGTAAGATAATGTGACATGTCACACAGTTAGAAATGTCCAACATTGGTTGGAAGAGCATGACCAAGATTTCCAAATACTACTCTGGCCCCCTAATCCCCCAGAGCCTCTATGGGAACACCTCATCATCTTCCCTCACGCACCCTCGAGCAGCTGTGGGATGCACTGTAGTCAGCATGGCTCCAGAAACCTGAGACAACCCAACAGGGCCTTATTGAGTCACTCAGATCCCTTCTAGCTGCTGTCTGTGCTGCATACTGCTGTGACTCTGAATATTAGCTGGTGGTTATAATAATGTAACTTGACTGTGTATAATATATAAAAAAATTATATATTTATAAAAATAAATGAAATAAAAATGCTGCCAAATGTTGTGTGCAAAACCAGCCTAGAATTAGCTTTGAAGTGACAAATCATCACACCTCCGAGCCAAGCACGTGTCCTGTAGCTGACTCTGTTGAAGAAAGGTGACATTACATGGTGTCCAGTGACATGAATGGAAGGATCTAATTAGAGCATATGGAGAGGAAATGTCCTAATAGGGCCAGGTTGGGCATCAAAAATGAGTACTTCTGGACAACAGCGATCTTCAGTCAATGGGTTTAATTGACTTATAATGGCATCTGGCCAGTTCTGCCTAGACATCTGTTGTTTTGAAAATCTGGTACGGAGGCTCCTATCGAAGCAACTGATACAGATGTGAACAGAGCCTAAGAGCATGGGTAATAGTAAAAAAGCATATTAATGCATTTTGTAACCATGGAGATCTTACATGTGAAGCATATTACTACTGTTATACTATGACAAAGGACAAGTGGCTTTGTCTGAAACGCGTAAGGGTCTGGATTACTGTAAAGTGACTATTTTTAATTACGTAGAATAAAAATAGTTATGTTTTTAACTGGACAAGCGCTGGAGTACCTATCTCTTCTTCCAAAAAAATGCAGGAAGATTTACAGATACTGCATGTGTCAAAATGTGGTTTGCCTTACTGTATATTCTCATTTACCTCTCACTTGATTGTAAAGGCCTCTCCAAGCACTCCAGTAAAATGGTACCTAAGGATAGGGGAAACTAGGATCTTGATATGGATTCCTTGATAGAGTCATTATTTACAGGGCGAGGCTTGATAATTGTTTATTAGCAGGCAGTATGTGAACCTACTTACTATCTGATCGTAAAGACAGATGTACTGTATAAATATCTGCAATAAATACGACACATGAACTGTGTTTCTTTTATATATGAAAACTTTACATTAGTAGGTGAATATTTTTGTATATGGGAAAAAAGCTACAATGTATTTTCTGTGCACTATAATGCCTGTATATACAGTAGGCAAGTCTGGGCTCCACATTAAAGGGGTATTCTCATAACAACAAGAAATTACCCTCTATCCACTGGATAAGGGTTAAATGTTAGATAGGTTAATGTCCAACACCCACCGGGACCTGGGACCCCCAACAAAGAATAAGCATCCTATGTTCCAGATATAAATGGAGCAATGACACCACTACTCGTTAAAAAGTTTAAAGGACTGCTGGAGATAGCCAAGTGCAGCACTCAGCTATCTTTAGCAGTCATATAGAGTTTGAATGGAGAGGTGGAGCACATGTTTGACTATTCACTAAATTCAAACAGGGCACATGGGACCCTTGCAGTGGGGGTCTTAGGGGTTGGATCTACAACAAGTTAAGTAATTCCTTATCCAGTCTTTATCTCCCCTTTGCAAAATATGGACACAGAAAGCTAATTTTTGCACCAACAGCCATATATAAGCACATGTAGATGCACGAGCATGCATACAATTAAATCACAGTGTAGCTTTCATTCTTCAAGAGCAGAATAAGAAATAAAAGCTCTGCTGTTATTGGTTTCAATTGGCAAGGCAGACAGTTTTTCTTTCCTCTGTGACCATTCTAAATATGAACAAAACATGAGAATGATTGTCTTCACTAAGAAACTGGCAGGCGAACGACCCATGATGACATGGCAGTGACTATTACGCACAATTTATGCTTCATTATTTATTATTGATTCCTATTCATGAAAATTAGCCCTTTTTAGAAAAAAAGAAAAGAAAAGAAAGCTGTGCCTCTGGTTCCCCCAGTTTGTAGGCAGCTATCCTAC
Organism: Bufotes viridis; assembly: GCA_033119425.1. NCBI lineage: Eukaryota > Metazoa > Chordata > Amphibia > Anura > Bufonidae > Bufotes > Bufotes viridis. Next base: position 267,732,891 of record CM065589.1, read on the forward strand.
AAGTCAATACTCAACCTTTTAAACAGGCCATGGTAGCCAAGCCAGTACCTCATCTATTGTGTATCATTACCTGTTTGAAATGTTGTTACCTGAGAATATAGACAAAAATAAGGAGCTATTGATCACTTCTGAAAAATCAGGTATCTGTATTGTGGAAGCACTCTACAGCATGTTGTGATTTTGCTGAGAACTGGAACCTACACAAAAGTGTAGTATTTACCTACCCTGACTCCATTACAGGGTCTCATTTCTATCATTTACATATTTCTTTTGCATTCCAGGGTTGGTAAATCTTACACTGCCCGCCTTAAATGTAAAAACAAATTCAGCTCTTACTTTAATCACACAATATTATACGGCCTCACAAGGCAAAGGAAACAATTTGTGCAAGGCTCTTCCATTAAATTTTCTTTCTGGACAATGGAACCTAAAATCACAGACAGCAAAAAAAATGTATGGACATACATTCTCCCCCTCATAGTGACTTCAGTAGTATAAAAGCCCCTCATAGTACACTAAACAGTGATAAAATCCTTCCTAGTGACTCAGTAGTTAAATTGCAGCTAAAATGCCCCATTGTATCCCCAACATTAATAAAAAAAAACAACAGTGCCTCCAGCTCCCCCCATAGTCCTCCAGAAGTAATAATGCCCCTCTATAATGCCACAAGTAGTTATAATGTCCCTCTATAGTGGCCCTGGTATTTTTAATGCACCCTATAGTTCCCCAGTAGTTAAAATGTTCCATATATTTCCCAGAAGTTATAATGTCCCCTTTAGTGACCCCAGTAGTTGTTATGCTATCCTAAGTTTCCTCCAGTTATTACATTCCATCCCTATATGCCCCAGTAGTTATAATGATCCCCTAAATTGCCCCCAGTAGCATAAATGGCCCCTTACAGTGCCTGCAGTAGCTATAAGGGCCCTTATGTGACATCCATGACCCCCAATTTGGATTCATTAACTTTCTATATTTTATTGAAGATCAATATCGTATATTTTATATGAAGTATAATATTTTATATTTTATGCAATTGGTCTATATATGTGGATTAAATAAAAATGTTTTTTTTTTTTACATTTTTCCTTGGTACATTCTTGGATGAAAGCGTTCCTGTTTATCTTTATATATTATTTCTTTACCAGATGCTACAGAAAGTAGAATGAAACAGACTGTACATGATTTTATGCAAGGTTGGCAACCCTACTCTAAACGAAAACATCATGTGTTACTTGCTCTCGACAGCTTGAAATGAGCAAGTAGGTAGGTACCACAGGTCTTCATCTAATACTATGAGGTGTTGGGGGTGTAGCATCCCCAAGTCAGGGTAATGTATGGAACTAACCTGGGGAATGCCAGTGATGGAGAGGCCGGCACGCTGTTCCTCTGGGGCACTCTCTGGGTTCTTGCGGGACACAGCCAGGTGGAATGTGAGGTGCCCTTGGTGTTGTAGTTTAACGTGCCTATGGCTGGGTCCCTGAGGTGTCGTGACGCCAGTGCCAGTAAACGGTGGCACACCGTATTTATAGTAGGAATAACAGAGGTGCAGACTTGTAACTTGAAAACAGAATTCCAACTTTACTGAAAACAGTGATGATACAGTAAGCAGTCTTTCCAACAGTTCCTTTTTGCAGACAATCACAATTGCAGTGGTCTTACATCCAGCAAGGTAAAACAGAGGGTGATAATACAGGACTTGGAATTGCAGGTGAACCTTACTTTCTTCCTGACTCGTCCTGACTGGAATTGATGCTTCAAGGCCCCAATGCCCTACTTCTGGCTTATATCCTCGAATCTCCAGTTTATAATGTACCTCCTCTTGACATTTAGTACCTCTTGCTCTAGGGATTGCCTCCAGGTTGACTTCTGCTGAACTCGCCTAGGCCTGAGACATGTGGCCTTCACAGACTCCAGGGTCTGCACTCCTTCTCCTAGGGCACCATCTTCCTAGGGTGGATTCCTCACAGGCCATAAGGCCTGGGTTTAGCCTTCACAGGCACATGGCCTGCACTTGTCTAAGGCATACTCTAGACTGCCTTCCCTTCCCCTGACTGGGCCTTATATAGACTAGGGCAACCTAGCTCCCTCTAGTGACTAGAGCTGGAATTACATCCCTAGCCGGCCTGCACATAGCACATTTCACAGTAACAGGGAATCAAATACCATAAATTACATTGATTTACATTGCATGGTACAAATAGGACCTTTACCAGCCTCCTCCTAAAATGAGAGGAGCGACAGCAGCCAAGTGACCCTTCCGTAGTGACGGGCAGTACAACTCCCGTACACTACATACCCCGCTGCTTTAAGCTGAGTGCGCCCTCGTACTCTACCAGGAGTACCGCCCTACTGGAATTTCCACCTGAAAGAGACAAAAGAAAAACATGCAAGAATACATACATATCAGTACTCAATTCTATCTGCATCGACAATTGTCATCAGGTCCAGCTGACTGACGGAGAAGTGCGGTGACAAGGGCGTCGCTCTCTTTCTTCAGGATAAAGAGTGGAACTGGGGCGCTGACCTGGCACAGCGGATGTTAGGGAATACCAGGATAGTCCATGACAATGAGTGAGTCCATAAAAGCATATCACAGAGACTCGCACACAGGAGTCCATCTCTGGGCACATAGACTTAGATAAAATATGTTTTAGCAATAAATACGGTCAGCAGCACATACATAAAATCACAATACAGGACTCTGACAACACCAGGGTAACATCTTCCTGGCAAGTCCTGCGTATATTTAAAGTGCTGACATAAAGAACCCTTTTCAACCTGAAATGGGGGTTAAAAAGGGATAAGGTGCAAATAAAAGCACAACTTGGAGTTATTAAAGTACTTGACGCCACAATGTTAGCAGCAGGCAGGATGTCCCGGAACAGAAAGAGGCAGGCTGGGAGCAGTGGTTCCACAGTGGCAACTTATTTGTCAAACATGCCACCGGCCGTGGGGAACTGGCAGCAAGCTCTACCAGCCTGGCAAACTTAAAGGAACAGTTCCTGCAACAAATATGATGTCCCTGTGAGGATGAGCAAAAATGGCCTAGCAGGCCTGCTCACAGGTAGGTGTCAAATGAGCCCCGTTCGTCGGAGGTAGTGCAGCCCTGTGCTGCAGGTAGTCTGGGCCATGCACCAGGGCCACTTGGAGGGGTGCCCACCACAAAGAATGGGCTGGAAACATCACCGGTATTGGGCCTACCCACCTCATTGGCCCGCTGGGTTGCGGACACACAGGAGCTGCTGGTCTCGGGACACGGGCCGGCGCTGGGGTAGACACTTCCTCTGGCCGGGACATAACGCTCCCGTCACGGCGGACTCGGCTCCTGGCATAAGTCAATTTATCCGCTGTTACACGGACCTTGGGTGGCTCAGCGTTAGCGGTAGGACCTTGGACTACGGGTTCGGGTGGTACAGGGGTCACAGGTAACTCACCACCGCTGGACTGCTGCGCTGTCTTCTTAGAATCTGCCACTTGCCGCAGGCCATCCAGGTAAGCCTGTAAGGAAGCGATCCGCTCCTCCAGGGCGGAGATCTCACTGCTGGATTCCGGCACACTTGCAGCAGGCTCAGATGAGGTTCTATCCTGGCGGTTCTTCCGCAGGTCATCCATGGCTTCACTGAACTGGGCCATCCGCGCCCAATCAGCGGCTGTCTTCTCTCGTCGCGGCAGCTCTGGAGAGGGGTAAGGACTGGGAGGCTTGTCCAGGATCGTCGGCTGCCAGAAAATGTTCGGGCCGAGAAAGGAACTCTTCTCCTGAGTACGTATTCCGGATGGGTCCCGGCGGGTCCTCTGCCTCCACCGGATCTTCTGCTTCTTCCCAGTCCTCCGGTACCGGTCCGGGACGGGTCACCGCAGTGGCATATGGGCCTCGCAGGCCCTCTGCGGGAGTGAACTCCACTTTCTCTCCGACCGCTAGATTATGCAGTCGCCCGGGAGATAGCTGCGCTTGACGGACCGGCGATTCACGTAGTAGTCCCGGTTGGTGCCGGTTTCTTGGATGAAGCCAAATCCTCTGACCTTATCAAACTCGAGCACGACTCCGGTGCGGCGTTCAAGCTGGGGTTTGCTGTCCCTGGAATCTTCATAGATCCGCTTGGTAACTTCCTCGAAGTACTTCTTCTGCGTGGTGGTTTTTAAAGTTGCCGCCACTCGGATCTCGGCCATCAGGGCCGACCACGTGGGGTTCCGCGGGAGAAAGCCTTCCCGCTGCGGGTGGAAGCGGCAGGGCTCGGCTTGTGGCCATGGACAGGTTTGGGCCATGTCGCTGGGAGTATACGCTGGGGGCGCAGGGCGCTCCTTAGTTGCTCCTGAGGTCGCCTCCATTGCACCAACTACGGCTCCGGATCCCTCCGATTCAGGTAGGAAACCCCGTAGCAGGGTGAGCCACTGTTCCTGCAGGCTCCACCCCGTCGTTTCTTGCACGCCCCCTAGGTATTCCAGTATAGGGTAGGCGGTGTCCATATTATAATCCTCAAGGGAAGGCGTTACCTCCAGGTCGTCTCCTCCTCCTCCTTGGAGGGTTTTGGCGCCAAATTTTCACGCCACTGAGGACAGTGATGGCGCAAGTAGAAGTCCAATGGCGCCGGCGGCCATCTTGGACGCCATGATGCATCAATTCAATGACAGCAAGCAGCGGTAGTAAAACAGCATAAAAGTCCACAAAAATGCACTTTGAAGTGGCGATTTTCTTCCTCTTGATAGCGCAACACTGCACAGCGCTTTCTGGAGGTTTTTGGGACACTTTTCTGTACGTTTTAGGTCCACAAAGTTTACTTCAAATAAACAGGCGTTTTGTCACTTGGCAAACTGGTTAAGGCACAAAGTTCACGTTTTTGCTCACAGTCCGTAAACGTGCGAATCCTGTTCGTGACGCCAAAATGTAGCATCCCCAAGTCAGAGCAATGTGTGTGACTAACCTGGGGAATGCCAGTGATGGAGAGGCCGGCACGCTGTTCCTCTGGGGCACTCTCTGGGTTCTTGAGGGACACAGCCAGGTGGAATGTGAGGTGCCCTTGGTGTTGTAGTTTAACGTGCCTATGGCTGAGTCCCTGAGGTGTCGTGACGCTAGTGCCAGTAAACGGTGGCACACCGTATTTATAGTAGGAATAACAGAGGTGCAGACTTGTAACTTGAAAACAGAATTCCAACTTTACTGAAAACAGTGATGATACAGTAAGCAGTCTTTCCAACAGTTCCTTTTGCAGACAATCACAATTGCAGTGGTCTTACATCCAGCAAGGTAAAACAGAGGGTGATAATACAGGACTTGGAATTGCAGGTGAACCTTACTTTCTTCCTGACTCGTCCTGACTGGAATTGATGCTTCAAGGCCCCAATGCCCTACTTCTGGCTTATATCCTCGAATCTCCAGTTTATAATGTACCTTCTCTTGACATTTAGTACCTCTTGCTCTAGGGATTGCCTCCAGGTTGACTTCTGCTGAACTCGCCTAGGCCTGAGACATGTGGCCTTCACAGACTCCAGGGTCTGCACTCCTTCTCCTAGGGCACCATCTTCCTAGGGTGGATTCCTCACAGGCCATAAGGCCTGGGTTTGGCCTTCACAGGCACATGGCCTGCACTTGTCTAAGGCATACTCTAGACTGCCTTCCCTTCCCCTGACTGGGCCTTATATAGACTAGGGCAACCTAGCTCCCTCTAGTGACTAGAGCTGGAATTACATCCCTAGCCGGCCTGCACATAGCACATTTCACAGTGACAGGGGAATCAAATACCATAAATTACATTGATTTACATTGCATGGTACAAATAGGACCTTTACCAGCCTCCTCCTAAAATGAGAGGAGCGACAGCAGCCAAGTGACCCTTCCGTAGTGACGGGCAGTACAACTCCCGTACACTACAGGGGTCATTCAGAAAAGAAGCTATGTTGCCTGTAGCAATCATTCACAGCACATCTTTCACTTTTCAAGATCACTATAAGAACTGAAAGCTACACTGTGTTTGGTTCTTATGGGTAACAAGGATAGTTTGTCTGTTATCAGAACTCTTTGGTCGGGGATGTTTTAACACTAGCGTAAAGGAAAGGGGGGAGTAGATGCCCATGACAACTCCTTGTTTAATTTTCACTAGTTTTGAAACATTTCACTATTGACTGTAAAGTATTAATCCAATAAATATAGAGCAAACAAAACATTACCTCACACATTGTGATATCATAATGTTCACTTCTACCTATACATTAAATAGAAAGTGTCATGGGATTCCATCTCTCTGACTGGGGCCACTAATAATATATGTGCCGCCACTTCTGCACATACAGACAGCCTGAAACAAGAAAGAGCAAGAAAAATCTGAACACAGTAGACACAGGAGTGGGTTCACCTAAATGGAACCGCAGTGGCCAGGTTTGAGGTAGCCCCCAATGCTATGCTGGTCCTCTGGACACCGTTGAGGTATCACAACGTGTTGTGCACCTTTAAAAAAAAGTCCAGAGAGCCAGAGCTTGCAGTGTGCTTCTTTACTTGAGGAACACTGTAAACGTAGGCTGCGTTCTTAAGCATGTTCATGATAAAGAATGCAGTCATTATTTAAAAAACATAGGCAATTGCTCAGAGGTCACTCAAGCTATGCTGTTCTAAAGATTTTTTTAATCAACATTAAGTAAAGACAAAAATTAGAATTTTTACAACTGCTAGATTGCTCTTGTATCACAAACTTTACCCATACTCCATGGCCTCCCACTCCTGAACATGCTGTACTGCTTGATGTAAATCATCTCTCAAAATACATACTGAGATTATTTTGTGTATCCACTAACCTTACTTTGTTATTTGTGTGAGAGTAAGGCCTTATGCACATGGCCGTATGTGTTTTGCGGTCCGCAAACCGCGGATCCTCAAAACACGGAAGCTGCTCCGCGTTCCATTCCGCAATTTGCAGAACGGAACGTGGCCCATTGTAGAAATGCCTATTCTTGTCCGCAAAATGGACACGAATAGGACATGCTCTATTTTTTTTGCGGGGGCACGGAACGGAGCAACGGATACGGACAGCACAAGGAGTGCTGTCCGCATCTTTTGCGGCCCCATTGAAGTGAATGGGTTCACGCCCGAGCCGCAAAATATGTGGCTCAGACGCGGACCACAACAACGGCCGTGTGCATGAGGCCTAAAATTAATCTTCACAGACTTTGTTTGTAGTTTGAGCTCCACAGATCCATGTGTAGACTGCATTAAGCGGCTGCAATGGTCAGAACACAGAAGCTACTCTATTCTCTATTTCCTCACAAGACAGCTAGACAAAAGGAGTTCTTTATATTTCTAATCTGTAATTTCTCACTAAATTTCAAGCGTGCGTAAAATTAACATCATCATAAGAAATTTGGAGGATTATTTGGCATTTAGTTAAAGAAAAATCCATAAGTGGTATTCCACAGTGGACTCACTAATCAGGAGATTGGTTCAGAACTGAAGCCATAAATATCTTTGACAAGGTCACTTACCAGTTCATAATGTATTTGTAAAGTCTGCAGATCCTTTTACTTTTTTCACATTGATATTTTGAAGCCTTCTGCAAAAATAAAATAAAAAAAAATCAAGTTTTCCCCATCAATCTGCACAAAATACCTCATAATGAGAAAGTGAAAACAAAATTTTAGAAAGGAAAATTTCACATGGACATAAGTATTCAGACCCTTTTCTATACACTTGAAAATTACCTCTCAGAGTCTCCCATCTTTCATGGAGAATTTTCTACACCCCGATTAGAGTACACCTGTGGTAAATTCAGTTGACATAATTTCGAAAGGCACACCCCTGTTCATATCAGGTCTAACAGCTAGCAAAGCATATCAGAGCAAAAATCCAAGTCAGGAGGAGGAAAGAAATGACTGCAGAGCTCAGAGATCTTTTCCAGATCTGTACCTCAGGATTGAGTAAAATTTCTGAATACCTACGTCTTTTTCAATAAATTAGGAAAGATTTTGAACATTCTGTTTTCGCTTTGTCATCATAGGGTATTGAGTGCTGAATGATGGGGAAAAACATAATTGTGAAAAAATGAAAGGGTCTGAAGACTTTCCAAATACATTGCATATAAGATGGATTGAGTGTCTAGAACATACTTGTGGTATTATAGAAGTATCAGGAAATAGTTCACCAGCCATTATGACAGAGGAACATGGTTTAGGACCTGTTCAAACATGGAACAAATAGATAGAGAACATAGAACTGTTGTATTTATTCCTATGGAAGGATCATTCAATGCTCAGGAACTGAGAGATCATTAATACAAAGTGGCGAGAAAGAGAAGTAAATTGAAAATATACTGTGTTGGCAAGAGGAAGCCACAATGCAGAACTATAAATGAGACTTTAAATGAACCTCCATCTTATAGAGCAATCTGTTTGATACTGTCCAATCGGTGCTGCCTGTGGCACTGTGCAGGGATACAATTCTAACTGGTAACACCCAATTGGACCTTTATTGTAGGCTGCTAACAATTTATTCAAATAAGTATTGAAGGAATAATAGAGGAAAGGCGCAACATAAAGTTACATGAAAAGATGCTCCAGAATTGTTATTACATATTTTATTTATTTTATTATAGTTTGGTAAACTTTTTTTTGCACCTAAGCCATGTCAAGCTTGTTTTATTCCCAGATCTCAGAATTCATGGTAATACAAGTGGTTGCAGTGGTGGGATTCATGTAATAGATATACTTTTTTTATAAGGTGATACAAAGAGTTGGTTTGGTTTCATGCAGGCTATTCAGGATAAGAACCCAGGGCATCCATATACTCGGGAAAGGTGAACGCCTAGTCTGATCCACTGGAGTTCTACGGTGTGCAGGTACTTGGGTATTAAAAGTCTTCAAATTGTAGATATCAGAGTTTATCTAACTGATAAAAAAAGCACCCATATGTTTAGGAAAAAAGCATCTGTGTATAATGTTCAGAAAAGAAGCAATAAGTTTTTAGTGCCCTAGTGCAGTAGAAACTGTTTTCTAGAAGTAACAACTACTGTATATGTGGTAAAATGACTGTTAATCATAATAATATAAAGGTCTGGAAGACAGTGAGATAGATTACTTAGGTTCGAGATAGGTTACTTTCTCTTTTCTCTTTAACCATAAGTCCCTTTTAAGCAGGGGTTTGGCTATTTTTTGTTCAACCATAATGCATAGGTAAGCCCCCCTCTTTCTCCCCAGTCTACATTCTTTGTAAGAGGTGGCACTTAAAAAAACAACCCTCTTTGGAGGCTGCGTGCTGCATATTTGTTTAAACTGGATGTGGTCCATAGGAAAAAATTCAAAGGTTGATGATTACTAAGGAAATAGATATGAAGGCTTCAGTGAAGGGTTAAGTAAGCAATTAATGTAGGTGAAATAAATGTTATTTTTTTTTCTTTCACTTGTTTGCTATAGATCGCTTAAATAGGGGGAAAAGATGGCAGACACAAGAAGCTGTTTTGAGTATTAGTTACTAAGAGTGAGAGAGAGTTCTTAAAAAATGGAAGAGATTTGTGTGTGTGTGTGTATATATATATATATATATATATATATATATATACACTGTATAGTATTAAGCATGGCATATTGATTTATATTGTATGGGATATCCTTATATAATAAGTCCATGTGGCATTGTATTGATTTTATTTGATGGAATGTACTTTATTTTATGTTTTAAATAATTTGATTTGCATTTGTTTGTACATTGGCATAATTTGCCAGAAGAAAGGTGGGAAGGGGTTGCTGAGCCACATGAAAGCTTGGTACTTGTATGAGTTCTTCAATTAGATAAGGCAGACAGAGTAGATGCTTAGCTGACAGTGATCTTAAAACAAAGGAATGTGCTATAGCAAGTAAAGTGTGTATGCATACTAAGAGATAATAACGCATATTAACAGCAAAGGAAATGTGAATGTATAACATTTAGGCACTTAGTGTGGAGAGAAACTACTTACATTTTTATAATGTTTCATGTGTTTTAATATAATGTGTATAATTATATAATGGAGCTCCAGGAAAACTTTTATCCCACACTAACAAATGCTCCGCCATATGCCGGGCCCATCACACTGGCAAATGGCATTTGCTTGTGGAGGCATCTTCTGACTCTTGCTCTTAAGATCCGTAAAGGGTCCCTCTCCTGTCAGAGCCCCCGGAATATCCCCTAGGCTGTATAACAGCCGGACGTCACTAAGGATCTCCACCGGTACACCCAGCTCCCGGCTTTCTCTTTTGGCCACTAGTTTAAAGTGATTATGCCACCTTAGCTTCCGTGCAAATAGGTGGAGATCCTTAGTCCAACGAAAAATATCAAAGCCTGCTGTGGGGACAAACGAGAGGCCACGCCTCAATAGTTTCACCTCTGCTGGTGTCAAAGCCCTGGATGACAGATTAATCACAAATTTGTCTGATTGAGTTGGGTCAACCACTAATTCAGGTTCCTGCTTCTTAGCGGATAGGGTGCTTCCTGGCCTAAAAGAGGGCGTCCGATCGTCTCAGGGGTAGGCAGTCTAACTCAGAACTGTGGCATATACGTTGACCGTATCCTCTGTCCGTTTGTTGAGAGTCTCCCGTCGAGTCTGAGGGATACAGGTGACCTGCTGACAAAGTTGGAGGGCATCAGCCTAGAACCCCATTGGCTCTTAGCCTCAATAGATGTCGAGGCCCTCTATTCCTCAATCCCCCACGAGAAGGGAATAGAAGCATGTGCCCATTTTCTACAAACTAGAGGGGTACAATACAGAACACACAACAGATTTGTTCTTGAGTTCGTGCTGACCCGCAACTGTTTCCTCTTTGATGGACGTGTCTAACACCAGCTCAGGGGCACCGCGATGGGGAGTTCTTGTGCCCCGTCGTATGCTAATTTGCTCCTGGGCTGGTGGGAGGAGACAGTTGTGTTTGGTGAGACTCATGAGGCTGAGACAGAAAAAGTGGCTCTTTGGTCCCTCTTCATAGACGATATAAGTTGAACACAAATGTATTTAATCTTAGATTCACCTCAGTGATAACAGTGGATGAGTTACCCATTTTGGATGTGGTCATCAAAAGGGGCACGGATGGCAATGTGGAAACTTCCATCTTTCGTAAATCAACAGCAACAAATTAGTTGCTGAGGTGGGAGAGTTGCCACCCTGCGCCCATGAAACGTGGTATTCCGGTCGGACAGTATCTGAGACTCCGACGGAACTGTTCCGAACCGGAGGAGTTTAAGAGGCAGGCAAATACTTTAAGACAATGTTTCCATGAAAGGGGCTACCCTGACTCCATACTACGGAAAGCTTACCAGAGGGCGCTTAGCTCCTCTAGAACGTCTCTTTTGCACTCCACCAAGATTGAGAATGACACAAATAAGGGGATCACACGATTGATTGGGTCATTCGACTCGGCGGCAATCGAGGTCCGCGAGGTTGTTGAGCGACACTGGGGGACTCTCCTGATTGATCCTGATTTAGGAGACACATTATCCCCAAAGCCTGCGATTACATTTCGCAGGAATGCCAAATTAAAGGATCACTTGGTCCATAGCCACTTCGCATCTCCCAAATTGGGGACTGTGACGTGGCTGGGGTCCCCCTCGAAGGGATGCTACAGGTGTGGTGATTGTAGTTTTTGCAAATATGTCTCCCCTAGTAAAACACTGGTTGACCAGACAGGATATACCCATCACATACGGGACTTTATCAACTGTAAGACCACAGGTGTTATCTATGTACTTTTGTGTATATGTGGCATGAGATATGTTGGGAAAACCCGTAGGGAACTCAGGAGGCGAATGGGTGAACATATAAGCGACATCCACAAAAACAGGTCTGTATGGGTTGGGTAACACTCCACTTTTACTTGTGGATCACAGGAAAAGGTTCCCACACCAGGATGAGTATATAAGAAATAAGGTTCCTGGACAACACTTGATGCTTCGTGATTTATTAAAGCTTGATATACAATGTGCGTTATGCCAGTTTGTAAACATATAGTTTCAGTGACGTTTCGGCCGTAGCCTTCATCAGGAAACTGTAGATTATAACAAAATCAGAAAATATATTCAGCAAGAAGCTATACAAATATGTCATCGTGCAATAGAGTATAATAATTCAGATAAATGATAAGAATAACATCCATGTAGGTTAAAGACATCCGTATGGGTTCAATCGTGGGACTGAGTCCGTGGTCTGGAAGAGCCGATATACAGTCGGAGCAGCGTATTTTCTGGTTATACTGTATAATAAAATCATTTAAGGAAGAGTAACTGTGGACAATAGGAGGATCTAGGGGGTCCTATGATTCTCTAGATAATATATAGCCTGTTAATACATAGGATATGAGCAACAGAATAGAGGGAAAACAGCGTTCATATTCAGAGGTAGATAGGCAAGATTCATAATAAGTTCATAATAAATTCAATCCTGATATAGAAAGCCCCGGAGTTCATAGAGTAGTCATGCATAATTCAGTGCACGTAAAGGGTGGTTAAAGGTAACAAGTAAGGCGCCTAGGGGTCTATGAGTACAGGGGCTGAGTATTCAGTAATGGATTGTAGAGAGTACAGACAGAGACATGGATTACAATTTCAAATGGTTTCTTACCTGGATGAGCCGCACTGTATGTAAAGGAATGGCCACAGTGGCGTGTAGGAGGGCTCTATGGCCCTGTGGGCGGATAAGTCCTTCTGTATTAGGGCAGTATGCCTGTTTGTAGTCCGCCATGCTGTGTTGCTGGAAGGCGCGCTATTTATGGATAGTGACTGGCATGTGCGGTAGCGCTGGGGGCGTGTGCGGTGTGAGCAGGGCTGGGACAAGGTTCACCATCAACAGAGGCTGAGCTGCCCAAGTGCGCCCCCCCCCCAACTTGTGGAGTCTTTACTAAATACTGTTGTAATCACACATAAATATGCACAGTTTAATGTATCAATTAATGACGCACTGTTATGGAGGATCTGTGGATGACACACTGTTATGGGGGATCTGTGGATGACATTGTTATGGGGGATCTGTGGATGACACTGTTATGGGGGATCTGTGGATGACACTGTTATGGGGGATCTGTGGATGACACTGTTATGGGGGATCTGTGGATGACACTGTTATGGGGGATCTGTGGATGACATTGTTATGGGGGGGATCTATGGTTGACACTGTTATGGGGCGGATCTATGGATGAAACTGTTATGGGGCGGATCTATGGATGAAACTGTTATGGGGTAATCTGTGGATGACACTGTTATGGGGGATCTGTGGATGACACTGTTATGGGGGATCTGTGGATGACACTGTTATGAATGATCTGTGGATGACAATGCTATGGGGATCTGTGGATGACACACTTATGGGGGATCTGTGGATGACACTGTTATGGGGGATCTGTGGATGACACTGTTATGGGGATCTGTGGATGACACTGTTATGGGGGATCTGTGGATGACAGTGCTATGGGGGATCTGTGGATGACACACTGTTATGGGGGATCTCTGGATGACGCATTGTTATGGGGGGATCTGTGGATGACAATGTTATGGGGGATCTGTGGATGACCCACTGTTATGGGGGATCTGTGGATGACCCACTGTTATGGGGGATCTGTGGATGACAGTGCTATGGGGGATCTGTGGATGACACACTTATGGGGGATCTGTGGATGACACTGTTATGGGAGATCTATGGATGACAGTGTTATGGGGGATCTATGGATGACACTGTTATGGAGGATCTGTGGATAGCACAATGTTATGGGGATCTGTGGATTGCACAATGTTATGGGGATCTGTGGCTGACACTGTTATGGGGGATCTGTGGATGACACTGTTATGGGGGATCTGTGGATGACACTGTTATGAGGGATCTGTGGATGACAGTGCTATGGGGATCTGTAGATGACACACTGTTATGGGGATCTGTGGATGACACACTGTTATGGGGATCTCTGGATGACGCATTGTTATGGGGGATCTGTGGATGACAATGTTATGGGGGATCTGTGGATGACCCACTGTTATGGGGGATCTGTGGATGACAGTGCTATGGGGGATCTGTGGATGACCCACTGTTATGGGGGATCTGTGGATGACAGTGCTATGGGGGATCTCTGGATGACACACTGTTATGGGGGATCTGTGGATGACAGTGCTATGGGGGATCTGTGGATGACCCACTGTTATGGGGGATCTGTGGATGACAGTGCTATGGGGATCTGTGGATGACACTGTTATGGGGGATCTGTGGATGACAGTGCTATGGGGATCTCTGGATGACACACTGTTATGGGGATCTCTGGATGACGCATTGTTATGGGGGATCTGTGGATGGCACTGTTATGGATTGTGACTCACAATGGATATTGGGGGCCAGCAAATTACAAGGAAGGCGGGGGTGGGGATGATTGATAACATACATATCTAAATGGCTGGGGGTGAGGGCTTGACTTGAGCATCTACTGATCAGAGCATTAGAATAGCAGGAATAAATAACATCTAAATGTCTGGTGGGGTAGATGGGGGTAGGACAAGGGCTGATGGGGGAAGGGACTGGGTTAGATAATCTATACTGACATACATATGACACACACATATATACTGACATACATATGACACACACATATATACTGACATACATATGACACACACATATATACAGACATACATATGACACACACATACATACTGACATACATATGACACACACACACATACTGACATACATATGACACACACATACATACTGACATACATATGACACACATACATACTGACATACATATGACACACACATACATACTGACATACATATGACACACACACATACTGACATACATATGACACACACATACATACTGACATACATATGACACACATACATACTGACATACATATGACACACACATACATACTGACATACATATGACACACACATACATACTGACATACATATGACACACACATACATACTGACATACATATGACACACACATATATACTGACATACATATGACACACACACACATACTGACATACATATGACACACACACACATACTGACATACATATGACACACATACTGACATACATATGACACACACATATATACTGACATACATATGACACACACACACATACTGACATACATATGACACACACATACATACTGACATACATATGACACACACATACATACTGACATACATATGACACACACATACATACTGACATACATATGACACACACATACATACTGACATACATATGACACACACATATATACAGACATACATATGACACACACATACATACTGACATACATATGACACACACACACATACTGACATACATATGACACACACATACATACTGACATACATATGACACACATACATACTGACATACATATGACACACACATACATACTGACATACATATGACACACACATACATACTGACATACATATGACACACACACATACTGACATACATATGACACACACACACATACTGACATACATATGACACACATACTGACATACATATGACACACACATATATACTGACATACATATGACACACACACACATACTGACATACATATGACACACACACACATACTGACATACATATGACACACATACTGACATACATATGACACACACATATATACTGACATACATATGACACACACATATATACTGACATACATATGACACACACATATATACTGACATACATATGACACACACACACACATATATACAGACATACATATGACACACACATACATACTGACATACATATGACACACATACATACATATATACAGACATACATATGACACACATACATAAAAACACACAATATGCACATTACATTACTGCCATTCCATTCCCTTTAACCCCTTACATTTTCTGCACATACAGTCTCTGGTGACTTGGAGGGAGAGGCAGGCTGCAGAGTATTCCTCCTCCTCCTCCTCCTCTGTCCCGACGCTGCTCTTCTCTCTGTGCTGGGGGAGGGGGTTGTGAATCTGGTGCACACACAGGCAGGAAGTCAGGGGCTGGGGAAGGTACGGAGCTGCAGCACACTGCACTAGACTGAGGGAGGGAGGAAGAACACCACTAGGGGGCGCAGGACCGGCTGTTACAGCAGCAGAGCGCAGAAATGGATGCTCTGCTGCTAATACAGCTACACGGCAGCAGCAGGGACTTGGTGAGAGTGGCCTGGCCTGCGCCCTGAGGCTTGAGCGCCCTGAGGCTGGAGCCTCCTCAGCCTCTGTGTCGGCCCGGCCCTGGGTGTGAGGGAAACCGGAAGTACGTCACAGTGTGACCCGTCCCCTGGGGTGTGTGTAGAATGCATCTGCATGTGAAGGGGGGCGGACTTAGCGCTGTCAGCGTGATCAAAGATGGCGACCGGGAAGTAGCTGGCAAGGGGATAGCTAAAGATGGCGCTGGCTGTATCAGTATAGGGAAGCGCATGCGCGGTCACGATGTATACAATGGGAAGAACAGACTGGATGCTAATGATGTGTAATGAGTATGTAAAAAAGGGGGGGGGGTTGTGTTTGTGTGAGATTATGGCAGGATGCTAGAGGGACTCTAGTAGGTGAATGGTGTGCGGGAGTGAAGAACTAATATGAGGTAGATAAAATTGGATGTATAGGATGATGATGGTGTAAGAATGTGCAAAAATAAGTTGAAAAAGTGTACTGGGGAGAGGGAATGGGGGGGGGGGAAGAACGGGGGAAGTGGAGGGACTAGTGAGATGGGGGTGATGTGGGGGTGATAGTTACCATACTATAATAGGGAAAAGGA
Organism: Bufotes viridis; assembly: GCA_033119425.1. Taxonomy (NCBI): domain Eukaryota; kingdom Metazoa; phylum Chordata; class Amphibia; order Anura; family Bufonidae; genus Bufotes; species Bufotes viridis. Next base: position 267,749,658 of record CM065589.1, read on the forward strand.
TATCGAAAAGTGCGGCTCCATCCAGCTTGTCTCTTAGAATCTGGTCTGTAAAAGAGAAAAAATATCGGAGTTAAAATCAAGAAATACATGAGCATAAGAAATACATTGAACTATAGAAAACTGCTGAGTTCATAGTCCCGGTTTAATCCCTTGGGTTCCAGCGTCTGAAGGCGGTGGATCCAAAAGGCTTCCCTGTTCTTAAGTATCCTGGTAATGTCTCCTCCTCTCCTGGGGGCTTGGATTTGCTCAACCACCTGAAAGCGTAGTTGAGAGATGGTGTGGCGTTTTATGAGAAAGTGGGCCGGGATGGGGAGATGTTTTAATTCACACCTAATGTTGGACTTATGTTGACAGATACGATCCTTCACATTTTGGGTGGTTTCTCCTACGTAAGCAATCCCGCAGGGGCATTTAATGACATATATTACATTGGAGGTGTCACACGTAAAGAAGCCCCTGATTGGGTATCCTTTGCCTGATGTGGGGTGATAAACCTTATCCCCCTTCGTGACATGTGAACACTGGATACAGTGCAGGCATGGAAACGTGCCCTTGCGTTGGGTCCCTAGTAGTAATTGCTTAGATCTCGAAGTGTTGGAGCCCTCGTCTGCTCTTACAAGAAGATCCCTGAGGTTTTTGGGTCTCTTGTTGCACTGTAGGAAGGGGGAGGCGAACTCCTCAATATCAGGATAAGCCCTGTGGAGTAGGCCCCAGTGGCGATTGAGGATGTTTTTGACTTTGCCTGCAAAAGGGTGATATGTGTGAACAAAAGGGATTCTTTTACTTGGATCTTTTAGGAGGGTCCTGTGACGTACTTCCGGTTTCCCTCACACCGCACACGCTCCCAGCGCTACCGCACATGCCAGTCACTATCCATAAATAGCGCGCCTTCCAGCAACACAGCATGGCGGACTACAAACAGGCATACTGCCCTAATACAGAAGGACTTATCCGCCCACAGGGCCATAGAGCCCTCCTACACGCCACTGTGGCCATTCCTTTACATACAGTGCGGCTCATCCAGGTAAGAAACCATTTGAAATTGTAATCCATGTCTCTGTCTGTACTCTCTACAATCCATTACTGAATACTCAGCCCCTGTACTCATAGACCCCTAGGCGCCTTTCTTGTTACCTTTAACCACCCTTTACGTGCACTGAATTATGCATGACTACTCTATGAACTCCGGGGCTTTCTATATCAGGATTGAATTTATTATGAACTTATTATGAATCTTGCCTATCTACCTCTGAATATGAACGCTGTTTTCCCTCTATTCTGTTGCTCATATCCTATGTATTAACAGGCTATATATTATCTAGAGAATCATAGGACCCCCTAGATCCTCCTATTGTCCACAGTTACTCTTCCTTAAATGATTTTATTATACAGTATAACCAGAAAATACGCTGCTCCGACTGTATATCGGCTCTTCCAGACCACGGACTCAGTCCCACGATTGAACCCATACGGATGTCTTTAACCTACATGGATGTTATTCTTATCATTTATCTGAATTATTATACTCTATTGCACGATGACATATTTGTATAGCTTCTTGCTGAATATATTTTCTGATTTTGTTATAATCTACAGTTTCCTGATGAAGGCTACGGCCGAAACGTCACTGAAACTATATGTTTACAAACTGGCATAACGCACATTGTATATCAAGCTTTAATAAATCACGAAGCATCAAGTGTTGTCCAGGAACCTTATTTCTTATATCTGCAAAAACAGGGACACACCTGTAGCAAGACATGTACAGTCGTGCCACGGAGGAAAGGTTTCCTCTGTGAAGTTTATGGGAGTAGAACATGTGTCTAGACCCATTAGGGGTGGTGACTGGGACATACGGATTCTCCAGAGGGAGTGTTGGTGGATATTCAAGCTAGACACTCCAAACCCCAATGGACTTAACGAACAGATACAGTTTGGGTGTGTCTTGTGACCGCTTGTCCCTGTCTCTCTCCCTCCCTCCCCCACCTCTCCATTTATCCGACGATAACAATTAGATACCTGTGTCAGCTCTGTAATAGGGTTATCCCGGCTGCACTTGATTTTATACGTGCAGCTTTGGCCGTATTTATACTATCAGACATGGCTTCTCAAAACCCCCCCTTTCAAGTGTTAGGGTTTCTGAAATGATTGGACCTATGGTGGATGTCCTGTTTAAATATTCTGTTTTACCTGATCTAGGTTGAGGTGAACGGCTCCCTGTCCTTATACCGGTGGGTAGCCGAGATTTCACCTCCCTGTAAATGGTGCCGTAATGATTAAGTTCAGCCCACTAGGGGGACGAAGGAGGCGTGGATTTGCGCTCCCCGCCCCTAGCGAGGTGGCTCTCTGATGACGCTGGAGTAACTCCTGGCAGTCGGGCATTCAGGAGCTTTAGTGCGCATGCGCATGCCCTTCCTATACGGTGTGACATCACCGTCCTGACGCGGACGTGATGACGTCACCTTTGTGGCGCAGGACGCCGCGGGAGCTTTAAATGACACAAGGAAGTTAGTCATTTAGAGCGCAGGACATCTAACCGGCGCATGGGACACACTGGTCCTCCGGGAGCTCCACATGACCAATTTGGGCCATACGCCACTTTAGGTCACTTGTAAGTAACCACAGCATTGGATTTATCTTGTATCCTGTCATGTTTTCGCAGGGTTAAGGATTATCTCACAGATTGGCTGTTTATGTTTTTTATGTATTACAGAGGAAAGGAACCCAGTTTATATTGGGCACTCCAATATCCATCAGTGGCCCTATGTCCCCTGAAGATTCCAAGGGACACTGATGTAGCCGACAATAGATGAAACGCGTCGGGACATTATATGTAGGCTAAAGTTCGATATTGTATGGAGTAAAACACTTCTGATGAGACATATTTTATGAACATTTCTTATGCGTGTATTTGGGATGGTCTCTTGCCGCTATTAGGGGAAGTGTATCCAGGGACAGGCTCCGGTAATGGTGCTATCCCTTGCGGGGTAGGACACTATTATTAGGACTAGGGAGTATTAGGTCAAGTAGGATCTTACAAGGGCCAACTACTATACTTACCTTATACCCGGTCACGGTGACCCCTGGACCATTTTCCGTCTCTACACACTAAGGTTTGTTGGGGCTCTATTGCCCTATGTTGATGGCTGTGTGCCCGCCTTAACTTAATTTGAGGCGTGAGCACATTAGGTTTGGTATGCTGATGTTTGAGGCACACTTCTTTTAAATTTTGAAGTAAATGTTAAGTTTTACTATTTTTGCCCCCTCCTATTTTCATTTTTTGTTTTCATGTTGGGTAGCAAGTGACTGGGTACCTCAATAGTACCCGTGTCCGACAGGTGCACCTGCACTAAAGTCTCAACATTGCAAGGGAAGATGGTAGATGTGGTATATTTGAGTAGAGAAGGCTGATGTAATTAACTGGAGTAAATCAATCCTACTTCCGCTCAGCGAGAAGGTAACAGTAAGAGATAATAATTTATGGATACTGCGCCCTCAGGATAGTTTTAAATATTTGGGAATAGAAATAGCGAAAGATCCTTCCAGATTTATGGAATTAAATCTGGTGCCGTTATTTAGAAGAATTAAAGAGAGAATTAAAATATGGAATAAGCTCCCTATAAGTAAAGTGGACTGATTAGCCTTGATTTTAATGGTGCTGCTACCTCAATTATTGTACACTATTTGGAATTGCCCTATTTCCTTGGGCAATACGGTTTTTAAAGAAATGGATAAATCGTTTAATGAGTTGATTTGGGCTGGTAAGAGATTGAGGAAAAAGTTACCTTGGTTCACTAGCCTTTGGCTGTGCGGGCATGCTGGGAGTTATAGTTTTGCAACAGCTGGAGGCACACTCGTTGGGAAACACTGCACTAGGGAGTTTGATTATGGGGGCCTGGAAATACCAGATAGGAAACTATATTACCTCTCGGCTAACATTGCGCTGATAATGAATTGGGAACAACTGGATCTTTTACAACATTTGGTGAGTAGTAGTGTTACTTGAATCAGAACAATTGTATAGTAAGGGAGGATATAGACTCCCAACGGTGAAGATGTTGGTGGAGACATGGGGAGCACTTACAAAACATTTGGGTGTGAAGGGTATTACACGGATAACTCCCATATGGTATAATAGGGCATTGGGAGATATTACTTTTTTTGATGAAAAGTCACCGTGAAATTATCATTAAAAATTAACTTTTAATAAATCTTATTGGATAAAAGCAATGACAAGTGGTACCTCTAGTCCGGATTGGCGGGGGGGGGGGGGAGGTTATGGGGCAGAAGGAAGAGATACTGACCCTGTTCTGGCCCTAACCAACTATATTGCCCTGCCTAAAAAACTGAATAGCCGCCCCGATAGGGGCGATCCCGTGTCAGAAACCTCCTAGTATTCCCTACCGGGTCTCTGACACAGGACAGAACCCAACACCAGTGTGCATAAAAACAATTAATTAGGTACGTAAGTTCGTCAATGTCTGTTAGAGTTCAGACGGTCACTCTTGGTCCAATATATAGGTTTCAGCTAGGTGCATCGTGTTATTGATGTATCTTAGGTGAAATCATAAGTTTATAATAGACAAACTAGTCTCCTGTCCCGACGCGTTTCACTGCTCCCTCAAAAGAGCAGCAGATCATCAGGGGACCACAGAAAATCAAGGGCTCAATGTCCTAAAAATCAAAGCACCATGAAAATTAGTATCAACCGATTCCGTTCAACACAAGCTGACTCTTGTTGCATATACAATTACAACCTTTAAAGTATACCCAGCCGATGTCCTAGGAGCCGGTATAGGGATAGTTAAACTATCAGTATGCATGTGAGGGTTATCAGACATGGATCATGACACCCCCTCTTTATCCCAAACACACACAGCAAACTAGTGAAATATATCACCACAGGCATATAGTCAGATATCCATTATGGTCATTATGCGAGATAGCTCAGTCATAGGACCGCACTACTTGCGTGTCTCCCACTGTACCGGTTGTTACATGTGGGATGGAGCTATGACATCTACGTACGACCTCCTTCCTGGTAGCTGGCGGTGTGTAATATGACACATTATGAAGGTGTATTTGAAGGTCTATTTGAAGGTGCCGCGCACCTCGCTGGCCGGCGTCTATTTCCGGTCATGTGGTACAATACCGGTCATGTGGGTTGACGTCACAACGCTGCGTCTCTGCTGTAGGTTGAATACCTCAGCGTCAGTTGTGCGTTCCACGTGAACCGGATATGCGTTCCACCTAAACAGGAAGAGCCTGCCCCAGTCTTCATCTATGGGCGCACTATCAAGGATCTTGAACATATATTATACAGGTAGTGCAGCATCTATTGTGCGTTCCACACAGACCGGATATGCGTTCCACTTGCCTCATTAATTCCCCCTGGACAAACTATGTTGTTATTAGTCAACTGTAGTCACAATCTGGTTTAAGTTAGGTAATTTTAAAGAGAAATACACACATACAAATAATTATAGGAAGGGTAGCTAGGGCAGTTTGTACCCTAATTGCCCTGTCAGCATAGGTGGGAGGGGCCGGGGAACAACAATAACAGTGCCGTGCATGAAAACATCATACAAGGCAGCGCAAAACACACCCAGTCATGGTGTGTCTGGACCTTCATCTCCCTTTGGTTATCAATAGGCCACTGTCTTAAATAAAGCACGTGAACTCAATATTATCATTCAATCCTAGGGGAACACGGGAATTTAGTAGATATATCCACCGTGCATCGTTTTGTTTCAGAGTTTAAATCTCTGATACAATTTAGAGGCTTCCATCTCAAAGTCATCAGAGGTAGAGCAATTGCGTTTTACCCTAAGGAATTGTCCTTTGGGGATACCTTTGCGCAGTGACTTTGGATGGAAACTACTGCACCTAAGGATGCTATTAGTAGCAGTTTTTTTCCGATATAGAGTGGTTATCAGTGGGCCCTGTCCATTTTTGCTGATTTTCACATCTAGGAAAGAGATGGAAGAATCATCAATTTCAGATGTAAAACGTAATCCAATGTGGTTGTTATTAAGGAGGAGCATAAACTTGTTAAAAGCCTCCCTGGGCCCGTTCCACAGAAGCAAAATGTCATCTATGAACCGAACCCAGAGAGGGATAAACTGGGTCCACTCGGTCATATCCTCGGTGAAGACCACAGTGTCCTCCCACCAGCCCAGGAGCAGGTTAGCATGTATCATGGCCCAGTCCTTAAACTCTCTCTTTGATAAAACAAAATGGCTCACCAGAGCAAACCAGGTTTTCTCGGATAAGGAGATAAGTTTTGCCACTCCAGCACGTACTTCTATTGAAACAGCATTTAAAGACCTTTACATAGCTCACAAGGAATATTTGAAATCCTGGTGGGAAACACAGTCCCTAGAAAACTATATAAAAAATTCAATAGTCCCAAGGGGACTCAGAATTTTTATCCGTCCTGCTAATAGAATATCCCCTCCTGACCTTCTTGTGAAATGGGAACAGGAAGCAACTGATAGCTCCATTAGATTTATGAAATTGTTACTTACACAAGAACAGACTAAACTAGAGGAACTAGACAAACAACTTGGTGTGATAATTGAAGTGGCCGAAAAATTTAAAGACCACACGGAATTTCCCGAAAAACAAACGGAATTGCAGAATAATATAGAGAGGTTTAAGAGTTCCCTAATAGAACGAAAACACAGACAATTCCTGAATGACATTACGGAATTTAGAAACAAAACAGCATACATTGGCACTAGTGAAACAAGGGACTCACAAACTGAGACTTCTGCATCAGAGCCAGAATACTCCGATAACGAAACAAATAACTACCACACCCGACCCAATCAGAGATTCCAAAACAGAGGTAGGAGACGAAGGGGTGGAAGGTTCAATAATAGATACCCCCATCCCTCCAGAAATTACACAAGGGACCGACAATATCCTCCAAGTCAGTATCAGTCATCATGGGAAGGGAATATGACCAGGGATACCCCTTGCCAGGCAGAGGAAAGGGGAGATCACAATTCATCCTCCTCTGCCTCCTCCTCAGTTACATCCCTGAGAGAAAATGGTACAGACAATCATTCTTTTTTAGACCAAACCACCCGCAACACATACGGGTTACGGGAACGCCCACACAAGAACTAACGGGACAGAATGATTCTCTGATTGTAAATTTGTCAGGAAAAGTGCTATCTGAGAGTGAGATATCCATTATTTCCAAAGGACTGACCTTTGTACCTACTAATCAGTTTAATTGTATTAGCTGGATTAAGGACGTTAACTTGTTTGTATGCAAAATAAAATGGCGTAAGACCTTTGCCCAGGTGGACAGACAAAAATTTGTGGAAATGGGTCTGGATCAGTCAGACCTACAGGGATTTAATGATTTACTGGACCTCCTGGAGGACAGTGATAGACCAACTGGCACAGGCCCATTTACTAATTTGAGCAAAAAAAGCCCTAAGAATCCACCGAAAGGAGGAGAGGCTCATATAGATCTATTTTTGAGCTCAGTTACCAGAGATCTTCAGAATATTACCGAGACTACCATGAACAAAAACTACACCTATTTTGAAATGGAAGCTCGGAAAAGCCTTACCAGTAATAAAGAACTAATTATTAAACCCTCCGATAAGGGTGGCAATACTGTTATTCTGAATTCCAAACAGTATGAGTCTATGTGTATAAGTCTCCTTAGGGATCAAATCAACTATGAGGTCCTGAGAACTGACCCCACTCAGAAATATAAATCTGAGCTGGAACACATCCTACGAGAGGCAATATATGATAGACTCATAAATAAAAAGGAATTTGAGTTTTTGCTTCCTGAACACCCCAGGGTAGCGAATTTTTATTGTCTGCCGAAAATACATAAGGGCTTAGACCCATTGAAAGGCCAGCCTATTGTATCCGGAATTGGTAACTTAACTCAAAATCAGGGCACATACATTGATCATATCTTGCGACCATTTCTATCGACTTTTCCATCTTATCTGCGTGACACCACTGATTTATTACAGAGGATAGAGGGCATAAATGTTGAGGCAGATACATTTTTAGCCTCGATTGACGTTGAGGCGTTATACATCTCCATACCTCACAACAAAGGACTACAGGCGGTGAAGTTCTTTCTTGACTCCAGAAGTATTGATCTCAGAAATCACAACAACTTAGTTTTGAGAATCTTGTCCTTTGTACTCACGCATAATTATTTTGTTTTTGGACCCAAGTTCTTCCACCAGCTCAGGGGCACCGCGATGGGTAGCCCTTGTACACCAACTTATGCTAACCTGCTCCTGGGCTGGTGAGAGGACACTGTGGTCTTCACCGAGGATATGACCGAGTGGACCCAGTTTATCCCTCTCTGGGTTCAGTTCATAGATGACATTTTGCTTCTGTGGACCGGGCCCAGGGAGGCTTTTAACAAGTTTATGCTCCTCCTTAATAACAACCACATTGGATTACGTTTTACATCTGAAATTGATGATTCTTCCATCTCTTTCCTAGATGTGAAAATCAGCAAAAATGGACAGGGCCCACTGAAAACCACTCTATATCGGAAAAAAAACTGCCACTAATAGCCTCCTTAGGTGGAATAGTTTCCATCCAAAGTCACTGCGCAGAGGTATCCCCAAAGGACAATTCCTTAGGCTAAAACGCAATTGCTCTACCTCTGATGACTTTGAGATTGAAGCCTCTAAATTGTATCAGAGATTTAAACAGAAAGGCTATCCTGACAGACACCTGAGAGATGCCTGGAACCACGCTCGTGAAAGTGAGAGGTCCACACTATTACAAACTAAGAATAAGACTAATGAAGACGTCATACGTTTCATACCAAGTAAGGGAGATAATTAACCGCTACTGGTCCCTCCTGAAAACTGACCCAGACCTGAGTAACCATCTTCCAGATTATCCCTCTGTCACATACCGGAGGGGACGCAGTGTGGGGGTTTTGCTAACTGTAACACTAAGGGACTAGTTTATGTGATGAGGTGCGGTTGTGGCAAAATCTATGTAGGGAAAACGTGCAGAGAATTTAAAGTTCGGATCCTAGAACATATTGGTGACATTCGTAACAAACAGGATAAACCTATCCCAAGACATATCCAAAACGTGCAAATGGATGAAAAGGTGATTTTATCTTTTTCTGCTGTGGAGGTGATTCGACCTTCGATTAGAGGAGGCAATGTGGATCAAATTCTGAAACAAAAGGAAGCACGGTGGATATATCTACTAAATTCCTGTGTTCCCCTAGGATTGAATGATAATATTGAGTTCACGTGCTTTATTTAAGACAGTGGCCTATTGATAACCAAAGGGAGATGAAGGTCCAGACACACCATGACTGGGTGATTTTTGCGCTGCCTTGTATGATGTTTTCATGCACGACACCATTATTGTTGTTCCCCGGCCCCTCCCACCTATGCTGACAGGGCAATTAGGGTACAAACTGCCCTAGCTACCCTTCCTATAATTATTTGTATGTGTGTATTTCTCTTTAAAATTACCTAACTTAAACCAGATTGTGACTACAGTTGACTAATAACAACATAGTTTGCCCAGGGGGAATAATTGAGGCAAGTGGAACGCATATCCGGTCTGTGTGGAACGCACAATAGATGCTGCACTACCTGTATAATATATGTTCAAGATCCTTGATAGTGCGCCCATAGATGAAAACTGGGGCAGGCACTTCCTGTTTAGGTGGAACGCATATCCGGTTCACGTGGAACGCACAACTGACGCTGAGGTATTCAACCTACAGCAGAGACGCAGCGTTGTGACGTCAACCCACATGACCGGTATTGTACCACATGACCGGAAATAGACGCCGGCCAGCGAGGCGCGCGGCACCTTCAAATAGGCATGTGTCATAATACACACCTCCAGTTACCAGGAAGGAGGTCGTACGTAGATGTCATAGCTCCATCCCACATGTAAAAACCGATACAGTGGGAGACACGCAAGTATTGCAGTGCTATGACTGAGCTATCTCGCATAATGACCATAATGAATATCTGACTATATGCCTGTGGTAATATATTTCACTAGTTTGCTGTGTGTGTTTGGGATAAAGAGGGGGTGTCATGATCCATGTCTGATAACTCTCACATGCATACTGATGGTTTAACTATCCCTATACCGGCTCCTAGGACATTGGCTGTGTATACTTTAAAGGTTGTAACTGTATATGCAACAAGGGTCAGCTTGTGTTGAACAGAATCGGTTGATACAAATTTTCATGGTGTTTTGATTTTTGGGACATTGAGCCCTTGATTTTCTGTGGTCCCCTGATGATCTGCTGCTCTTTTGAGGGAGCAGTGAAACGCGTCGGGACAGGAGACTAGTTTGTCTATTGGAAACTTATGATTTCACCTAAGATACATCAATAACACGATGCACCTAGCTGAAACCTATATATTGGACCAAGAGTGACCGTCTGAACTCTAACAGACATTGACGGACTTACGTACCTAATTAATTGTTTTTATGCACACTGGTGTTGGATTCTGTCCTGTGTCAGAGACCCGGTAGGGAATACTAGGAGGTTCCTGACACGGGATCGCCCCTATCGGGGCGGCTATTCCCTTTTTTAGGCAGGGCAATATAGTTGGTTAGGGCCAGAGCAGGGTCAGTATCTCTTCCTCCTGCCCCCCAAAAAAACCCTGCCAATCCGGACTAGAGGTACCACTTGTCATTGCTTTTATCCAATAAGATTTATTAAAAGTTAATTTTTAGTGATAATTTCACGGCGACTTCTTATAGAGCTACATCACTTTTTATCTGACCCACTGACGGTAGACTTGTCGGAACTTTACTCTTTTTTTATGAAGCTAGGTATTGGATTAGAAAGGGAATGTAGTTGATAGCACAGTATATTAAGGGCGGGGAATTAAAATCTAGGGAGGATTTATTAGGAAACTTAGGTGATGATATGGAAAGTTTTTTTTTAGATTGAATCAATTATTGCCAGTCTTTAAGAGTGTTAAAAATCAGAAGGAGTTGGTATGAAGTTTACATGGATAGTTGAGTTTTATCATAGGGTGGAAGGGTAGCTATAGATTCGCTTCAACTTTATATAAAAAAATTAAGGTTAATAATAAGTAGAGAAATTAAGTGCAATAGTAAGCTAGTATGGGAAAAAGATGGAGGAACAGTGGAAGAGTTTTTGGTTGGCGAGTAATTACCTGAGGAATCCTTCTCAGAGAGCAACTCAATTTATAATTCTACACTGGCTATATGTGACCCTCAGATGGCTTCATAAATTTTCAACTAACACTCCAAATATATGCCCTAGATGCAAACATAGTAATGCAGACATTACTCATATCTGGTGGAGTTGTCCTAAAATACAACCTTTTTGGCAGTACCTTATTCAAGTGATTGGTGACATTCTTGGTTTTAAACCTCGTTTCACGATCTTAAGTTGTGTTTTGGGCGAAATCCTGAGCAATTTATCAAAATATATGGAGTTTATGATGTATAAATCTCTCTTTCTGGCTCGATTATTAATCTCTTGAAAATGGACGATCTCTGCTGTGCTCACTGTGAGGAAGTGGATCAATATGATGAATTTGAATACAGCTATTGAGAAAGTTGGTTATATTAAGCAGAATAGGGTGCATATATATAAAGGATTATGGAAGAAATAGGAGATGTCAACTGACAAAATTAGTAAGATACCTTGGTTATAACTCAATGTGCAAAACATTTATATACGGGATTTTATTTTTCTGTTGCAGTTAGTTCTGCTATCTCCTATTAGGGGGGTAACAGGAGAAGCGGGGGGGGGGGGAATGTTTGGTATATGTGTTTTGATACTGTGGTGATTATTTTTTAATAAAGAGAACATGGAAAAAATATCACATGTTATCACAGAATATCACAGAATATCAACAAAGGCTATATTAGTAAGTGTCTTATAGTTATCTTGCATAGACATTGGTCACCAGTAGCCATAGAGTGGCCAAACCCTTTAAAACCTACTCCACCCCATCTACAGCTCATGCTTTCAAATACATATTTAGATTGATATTACATACAGTCAGTGCAAAGAAACATACAGTAAAATTCAGCACTAAATACCTCTTACATCCAGTTTTGTTTCCTCCTTATGTAGACATTCTCTTTCCTCATCTTCTCTAAGCAGACCTCCATGCAGACCTCTGAGCAGACCTCCATGATATCTTTCAGCCATGTCTCATTCAGTTTGCCACACAGACATCTTAGGTTCCTCATTTTTCTATCATCCTCCTCCTTTAGTGCTCCGACATTGTTATTCTGCTTCTACCCCCAAATATTGTGACCGTTGTGATCCTCAATGCATCCAAACACTATACTGCAGAAATAATAGTGCCATACAGATAGTCACCACCATAATAATAGTGCTGCCCAAAGTCCCACCAATAGTAATTGCCTCCAAGAGTGCGCTCATTCATAATATTGCTCCATGCCCGCAATAATGCTTCCCACGAGTGTCTTCATTAGTAGCAGTGCCCTTCATATTGTACCCAATAACAATAATGCCCCCACAGTACTTCCAGAACCCCAGTAGTAATAATACTCACACAGAGCCCCCAGTAGAATTAAGATCCTGTATAGTGCCCCTAGTAGTTATAAAGGTGATCTATGAAGCTTCCTTATAGTTCCTCCAGTAGCGCTAAGTACTATAAGACACCCTTTAGACCCCACCCCCAGTAGAAATAAGGCTAATCTATTTGGCATGCCTCCTACTGTACTTACATTATTTATAATGCTCCTTGTAGTAGCCCCAGTAGCTATAAGCCCCCCTGCAATGCCCCCAGTATTTATAATACCCCCATGCTTTTCTCCCAATTTTTATAATTAGAGGTAAGTTTTGAAAGATAGATCTGGCAGCTTCGCTGAACTTCGTCAAGAAACTTGATTTGTTCTGAATTACTTTATCACGAATCGCTTTTCATTGTATGGATGGGTCACAATGACGGGGAATGACGATCACCGGCCCCCATCATTTAACCCCTCAAATGCCACATTCAATGCTGATTGTGGCATCTGTGACTCCCATTTAGGTTCTCAGGGGGTTAACCCAGGGTTAAATATATATATATATATATATATACTTATCTCATCCACTTGATCAAGGAGAAGCCATCCACTTCCGTCTTGTTTGAAGAAAACCCACCAAAGGACCTGTGGCGAGTGTGATGACCAGGGGCGGACATACCGTCTTTACAGCTGATTCAGCTGCACAGGGGCCAGAGAATGAGGTGACCCTTTCCAGTGCCAGCTGAGGTGTTTTTTTTTTTTATTTCATTATTTTCCCCTCCCTTCCTCTGCCAAGGTAACCTGGTGACCTTGGGGTAAAGGGGAAGGGGAGGGGGGGGTCGTGATTTGGACTTACTTTGAATCTGCTGCCCGTTCTGCCTCTACTCTGTAGCTGAAGGACCTGGGATGACATCATAGTCATGTGATCTTTTCAACACTGGAAGTGGTGGTAGGACCTGTGATGAGGTCACCATCATATGACCAGTGCAGAAAAAGGCAGCCCTCAGTAGTAGAGACCTGTGATGCCATGGAATGAATATAAGTGAGAAATGCTGGGAGATGTGGTTCTCCCCTGTTATACCTCCTCCCTGCTTACTAGGAGGGAAATATGTTATTTAACTGGGACTGTATGTTAGAGGGGCTGAAGGGAAGGGATGGGTATTAGTTAAATGGGACTGTATGTTACAGAAGATTGGGGGGAGATGACTGGTGTTATTCACAAGGGACTGGATATTATAGAGGACTAGAGGCTAAGGAGTGATGTTATTTACATGGGACTATGTGTTGGAGGGGGCTGAAGGAGGGGATTTAGCCCCTTAAGGACCTGCGCTGTACATGTATGTGGCAGGGGTCCGGCAGTCACTGATAGCCGGGCCTCTGCTACATACTCCTGCATCGGTGAAAACACCGATGCCACGGTCAATGCTGCATAGGGTTTGCATAGGGCACGCGTGCCCTACCATTCTCCATCGGGTCCCCGTGCAGCAGTGACGGAGACCCGATGGCAGAGAAGGCAGCCCGATGCCTTCCATAGGCATTGGGGATTTTCTATTATGGAAGCTTGTGAGATCCAGCCCCTTGGGCTGGGTCTCACAGGCAGGCTGTCAGCATAAAATCTGACATGCAATGCATTACAATACAGGATGTATGAAATGCATTGCAGAGGGGATCAGAACCCCAGAAGTTGAAGTCCCAGAGTGGGACAAAATTAAAAATGAAAAAAAAAATGTGTTTTCCATTATAAAAAAATACAGTTTCAAGTAAAAAAAATAGAAAAACAGACATATTTGTATCGCTGCATCCGTAACGACCGGCTCTATAAAAATATCACATTACCGAACCCCTCATGAGAACATCGTCAAACAAATTTAATATAAGAACATTTTTTATCACCTTACATCACTAAAAGTGCAACACCAAGCCTAAAAGGCGTATGCCTCCCATAATAGTACCAATCTAACTGTCACCTCATCCCGCAAAAAACTATGGCTCTCAGACTATGGAGACACTAAAACATGATTCTTTTTGTTACAAAAATGCTTTTATTGTGTTAAATGTAAATAAAATTAAAAGTTAAGAGTTAAAAGTTAAAAAAGTAGACATATTAGGTATATCCATGTCCATAACAACCTGCTCTAAAAAAATACCACTTGACCTTACCCCTCAGGTGAACACCGTAAAAAAAAAAAAAAGCTGTCAAAAAAGCTATTTTTTGTCACCTTACATCACAAAAAGTGTAATAGCAAGCGATTAAAAAGTCATACAGACCCCAAAATAGTACCAATCAAACCGACATCTCATCCCGCAAAAAATGAAACCCTACCTAAGACAATACCCCCCCCCCCCCAAAAAAAAAAAATATAACTATTGCTCTTGGAATATGGAGACACTAAAATAGATTTTTTTTGTTTCAAAAATGCTTTTATTGTGTAAAACTTAAATAAATAAAAATAGTATACATATTAGGTATTGCTGCTTCTGTAACAACCTGCTGTATAAAAATATCACATGAACTAACCCCTCATATGGACACCGTAAAAAAAATAAAAATATAAACTGTGTTAAAAAAGCCATTTTTTGCCTTTAAAAATGACCTTGTGACTATACATCACAAAAAGTGTAAAACCAAGCGATCAAAAAGGAATATGCACCCTAAAATAGTACAAATCAAACCGTCATCTCATCCTGAAAAAAATGAGCCCCTAAATAAGACAGTCGACCAAAAAAAAAAAACTATGGCTTTCAGAATATAGAGACACAAAAAAATCAAAAATGATTTAGTATGCAAAACTGAAACAAACAATTTGCTACCACTTGGAACCGAACCCGAGTTCGAGAAATGGTTGTTACGCAAAGTCTGGAGAGACTTCGTGAAGCAATAACTTCGGCTCATCGGAGCCAATACATTCTAATACTGTACGGAGCTCCTGTTCCGTACAGTATTAGAACAAAGTTTTATGAGAAATGACTTCAGATGTTTCATCCGAAGTTGATTCGCTAATCCCTAATTATAATTTATGGGGGCACTACAGAGAAGATTATAATTACAGGGGGGACTGCAGGAGGCATTATAATTACAGAAGGCACTGCAGGGAACATTATAAATACTGTGGGCAGTGGTGGCGGGCATTACTATTGAGGGCTCCATAGGAGTGCCTTATAGATTGGCCTAATTTTTATTATGGGTGCCTCATTAGTACTGAGGGCACTGTAGGGGTACTATGGGGGGGGGGATTCTGTCTAGCAGTGAGCCCAGTGATGTCACTGGCACTAATGGACGGCCTTTAGTGCTGCCCTAGCCTGTAAAGCTACCCATCACTGCCAGTGACGTCACCGGGAACACTGCTAGGGATGTAAACAAAACAACCCTTGCCCTACGCTTTGCAGCGCAGGCCAAGGGAAAGCATTGGAGTATGAAATGTCAGAGGGGCTGAGTGGGGGGAGAAGGGGATATGTCCGGGTTCAGCTCTGAACCCGGACAACCACTTTAAAGTGCATCTATCAACAGACTTGTACATATGACACTGGCTGATCTGTTACATGTGCGCTTGGCAGCTGAAGGCATCTGTGTTGGTCCCATGTAGAGTTGAGCGAACTTGTATTTTAGGTTTGGCATCCAAAGTTCGGTTTATATTAGAATTCCGTTATGGATTCGCTACCATGGACCATAACGGAATTTGGAATCCAAGTTCACGCAACCATCATTCATTGCTCTACTTCCTTCTTCTCCTCCACACAGAGCACAGGAGCTCCGCCCCTCATGTCACATGATCATTATACCAGGCCCTTTACCACCTCTTATCCAGTACTGAGTCACGCCCCCTGCACTGATCACATGATGGTGACATCACCACAGGTCCTTAGTGTTTTCCAAGGTTCGGGTTCATCGAAGAATCCCCTATGGATTCAAAATTCCATTATGGTCCCTGGTAGCGGAATCCATAACGGGTTTCTTCAAGGCCATTTTCACCACCGTGTGGCATCTCCCCTTCTTCTTACAACACTCAACAGACATCTGGGGACCGAGGAGACCAGTTTCTCAAGTTTAGAAATAGGAATGCTCTCCCATTCTTGTCTAATACAGGCCTCTAACTGTTCAATCGTCTTGGGCCTTCTTTGTTGCACCTTCCTCTTTATGATGCGCCAAATGTTCTCTATAACTGAAAGATTTGGACTGCAGACTGGCCATTTCAGTACCCGGATCCTTCTCCTACGCAGCCATGATGTTGTGATTGATGCAGAATGTGGTCTGGCATTATCTTGTTGAAAAATGCAGGGTCTTCCCTGAAAGAGATGACGTCTGGATGGGAGCATATGTTGTTCTAGAACCTGAATATATTTTTCTGCATTGATGGTGCCTTTCCAGACATGCAAGCTGCCCATGCCACACGCACTCATGCAACCCCATACCATCAAAGATGCAGGCTTCTAAACTGAGCGTTGATAACAACTTGGGTTGTCCTTGTCCTCTTTGGTACGGATGACATGGCGTCCCAGATTTCCAAAAAGAACTTTGAATCGTGACTCGTCTGACCACAGAACAGTCTTCCATTTTGTCACACTCCATTTTAAATGATCCCTGGCCCAGTGAAAATGCCTGAGCTTGTGGATCTTGCTTAGAAATGGCTTCTTCTTTGCACTGTAGAGTTTCAGTTGGCAACGGCGGATGGCACGGTGGATTGTGTTCACTGACAATGGTTTCTGGAAGTATTCCTGAGCCCATTCTGTGATTTACTTTACAGTAGCATTCCTGTTTGTGGTGCAGTGTCGTTTAAGGGCCCGGAGATCACGGGCATCCAGTATGGTTTTACGGCCTTGACCCTTACGCGCAGAGATTGTTCCAGATTCTCTGAATCTTCGGATGATGTTATGCACAGTTGATGATGATAGATGCAAAGTCTTTGCAATTTTTTGCTGGGTAACACCTTTCTGATATTGCTCCACTATCTTTCTGCGCAACATTGTGGAAATTGGTAATCCTCTACCCATCTTGGCTTCTGAGAGACACTGCCACTCTGAGAAGCTCTTTTTATACCCAATCATGTTGCCAATTGACCTAATTAGTGTTAATTGGTCTTCCAGCTCTTTGTTATGCTCAAATTTACTTTTTACAGCCTCTTATTGCTACTTGTCCCAACTTTTTGGGGATTTGTTGACACCGTGAAATTTTGAATCAACATATTTTTCCTTTAAAATGATACATTTACTCGGATTAAAAGTTTGATCTGTCATCTACGTTCTATTACAAATAAAATATTGACATTTGCCATCTCCACATCATTGCATTCAGTTTGTATTCACAATTTGTTTAGTGTCCCAACTTTTTTGGAATCCGGTTTGTACTATGTGCAAGTACAAAGGGGAAATAATTACTATGTGGGGGTATTAAAGGGACTGTTTGTGTATAGTTATGCTTTCGGTAGAGTTAGAGGCGTGACCTAGTATGAATATATATATATATATATATATATATATATTACATATTGTAAACATATTGACCCAGATTAACAAGGTACTTTTTATTTGCACATGTATGTGTATATTTGCATGTGTGGTTTGGGGGGCCCAGATACATTTCTTGCACAGGGGCCCTCTGATGTGTGTCCGCCCCTGGTGAAGAAGTCACCAGTGTGGCCAGCGTGATCACATGGTGACGTCTTCACGTTTGCAGCAGGTCCTTTGGCGGATTTTCCTAAATTAAGACGGGAGCGGATGGCCTCTCCGTGATCACGTAGATGAGTATAATTTTTGTATTTTCAGCCACCATTTTAGGAAAAGTGGATTTGTTAACACAAAGTCCTGGAAATTCCTAAACTTCAGATCTAAGTCCACTCTGGATGCTTTGATTCACTCAACACTAGTTATAACTAGGGATGAGCAAATTGACTTCGGATGCTTCATCCAACGTCGATTCGCATAAAACTTTGTTTAAATACTGTATAAACGTGCAGTATTAAATGCATTGGCTCCGATGAGCCGAAGTTATTACTTCGCAAAGTCTCGCGAGACTTCAGGTAATAACTTTGTAAATTAATTTCTACTGTAATAAACCTTGGTACTGAACTCAGGGTTTTTAACAGTAGAAACAGTAAGTTTTTAACAGTAGAAACTAATTTACGAAGTTATTACCCAAAGCCTCGCGAGTAGAGTTGAGCGAACACCTGGATGTTCGGGTTCGAGAGGTTCGGCCGAACTTCCGGAAAATGTCCGGGTTCGTGATCCGAACTCAACCCGAACTTCATCCCGAACCCGAACCCCATAGAAGTCAATGGGGACCCGAACTTTTGGGCACTAAAAAGCCTGTAAAAGACTCCCGGAAAGGGCTAGAGGGCTGCAAAAGGCAGCAAAATGTAGGTAAATCCCCTGCAAACAAATGTAGATAGGGAAATGATGAGTTAACATAAAATAAATAAAAATTAACCTGTAAAAGACACCCAGAGGGATAATATACCGCAATAAACGCATTGCGATTACAACTTTGAGCTAACGATCACCATGGGAACGCCTCCTCCAGTAGAATGTACTGTCGGATCTGAGAATTAAGTTGAAATCGCAATGCGATTCTTATATATTTGCTTAATCGCATTGCGATTTCAACTTAGCATTGCTAAATAATTCCATCCATATCGTTAACTTACTGAGTCAGTAAGTTAACGAATATGGATGGAATTATTTAGAATTAGCAATGCTAAGTTGAAGCGGCAATGCGATTAAGCAAATATATAATAATCGCATAATCGCGTTCGAATAGAACTTAAAGCTGTCACTTAGTCAGTTTTAGTATGGTGTGCTGTAATAGAAGTTACATTCGATGCGCGAATATAACTTAGAGCAATACAGTCAACTTTACACTGTTAGTTTTATTATCGCGATAATACAACTATTCAAGAATCGTGTACGTGCAGTCTGTACGTGTGTGCGTTACCTCGGATCGGATCGAGAGAGACGAGTGGAGATTGGTGACTGTCCCAGCGATTATGGCGAAAAGTAATTTCTCTAAAGAAGAGCTGGATTTCTTAATAACTGTAAGTAAAAAGTAATTGAACTTAGTTAGTGTGTAATTCAGTAATGTGATTTAAACTTATTAATGATTTTTATTAGCCAAGAAGCCTGCAGGCCTTCACTGATCTCATAACTGCCTTACACTGTCACATGTCCTACTGCTTGGTGACATAAACTCATCACAGGCTTTAGCAGACTGCACAACTACATGAGTGATTAGTGAAAGACACTGTTAAAGGGGTGGCAATGTTCAAGTCACTTTTAAAGGGATGACGATGTTCAAGTCACTTTTAAAGGGATGGCGATGTTCAAGTCACTTTTAAAGGGATCGCAATGTTCAAGTCACTTTTAAAGGGGCTGCAGTGTTCAAGTCACTTTTAAAGGGGCGGCAATGTTCAAGTCACTTTTAAAGGGATGGCGAATTGGCGATGTTCAAGTCAGTTTTAAAGGGATGGCGATGTTCAAGTCACTTTTAAAGGGGCTGCAGTGTTCAAGTCACTTTTAAAGGGGCGGCAATGTTCAAGTCACTTTTAAAGGGATGGCGAATTGGCGATGTTCAAGTCAGTTTTAAAGGGATGGCGATGTTCAAGTCACTTTTAAAGGGGCTGCAGTGTTCAAGTCACTTTTAAAGGGCGGCAATGTTCAAGTCACTTTTAAAGGGATGGCGATGTTCTACTCTTTGACTGTTTTGATATTAAATGTTATTTTTGATGGTTCTTATGACTATGATAACTAATAATTGTATTTTAGAACTGTGGGATTACATGATTTAATTGTTATCTTGCAGGAAATGTTGGAGAAGGAGTACGACCGCAGAAGGTCAAGGGGCGAAAAGCAGGCCATAGTGCGGAGAATTGCTTTCCATCTGTGGCAGAAGAATGGGTGCACTCATCGGAAGGATGCGATTCTAAAAAAGTGGTCAGATCTGAAGCGCCACCGGATGGATCTGATCACTAAGATCTGAGATAAATCTCTTCCAGGTACAATACTTATTTGCATAACTGAGCAGATAGATAACACAATATGTTGGTGAGAGAAATAAGTATTTTTAACCCTTTACAATAAATCACTTAGTACAGTGGTGTTGAACTGATGGGAAAGGGTGCTAAAAGTGGCAATATGAGACCTCTTTCTGGGCCACATATGTTTTTGACTTTACACAGTTGACTTTGGCCCCTGAAGCTTGTCCAAACTCCTCGCACGTCTGGACGAGTGTAGACAACAAGCATCGATCAGGACAATTAGGCCACATGCCCAAATGAAGTCATAGACTCGAATCACTCTTGTTCCCTGGGGAGTGGCCCAACACCCAATAGCAGCAGTGAGTTGAAGCTGAACTTAATCAACGATGCTCAAAGGCAGAGTGCAGGGGGTACCCACAGGGTCCTGGTCCGGCAGGTCAAGGCAGACACTGATGATACTACACTTGATCTAAGCCAAAAGGAGAAGAAAGATAGGTGTAGTTAATTATTATGCCATCCAGACACTACCATAGATTAATTTGTGTACCCTTAACTGTAATTTGGCTTTACTTGTTTATCTTGGCATTTTTAAAAAATTTGGTCATCATCATCATTACAGATGCTCCGCTTCCCAAAGTGAGAGCCAAGCTCTCTAAAAAGAAGAAGGCGGTGGAGGTGGAGGAGGAGACAGACCACTCGGACGAGCAGGAAGAGGCAGGGCCATCAGGCTATCGGGCCCATAGCCCACCTGCTGCAGTGGAGGAGGGTGATGACTCTGAGGAGGCAGAAGAGGAGATGGTCACTACCCCCCGACAAGAAGGTAAATGGATGATGTGGATATTTTTATTTATTCAGTGTCCCAGAAAGCTAATGTTGCGGGTGGGAGTACTGATTTCCATAACGTATCTAACTACCACATCCATTTTTGGAAGTACGATATAACAAGCATGCAATATATAAATTTTTCTAAGAATATATTTTAACAAACTAAATTATTTTTTTAAATGAAGAAAATATAATAAAACAGGCAACAAATAAAGTACAACACATAACAGTAATATAAAAAATAAACACTAAAAAGTAATTGATCAACATCAAAACCATTAACGTAACTACTAAGTCAATAACCCAAAACTAAAAGGAACTATTATTAATCCTACCTAAACCAATATATAACAGATTTACATAGTAACATAGTAACATAGTATATAAGACCGAAAAAAGACATTTGTCCATCCAGTTCGGCCTGTTTCCTACAAGTTGATCCAGAGGAAGGCAAAAAACCCTGTGAGGCAGAAGCCAATTTTCCTCACATAAGGGAAAAAATTCCTTCCCGACTCCAATCAGGCAATCAGAATAACTCCCTGGATCAACGACCCCTCTCTAGTAGCTATAGCCTGTAATATTATTACACTCCAGAAATAAATCCAGTCCCCTCTTGAATTCCTTTATTGTACTCACCATCACCACCTCCTCAGGCAGAGAGTTCCATAGTCTCACTGCTCTTACAGTGAAGAATCCTTTTCTATGTTTGTGTACAAACCTTCTTTCCTCCAGACGCACAGGATGTCCCCTTGTCACAGTCACAGTCCTGGGGATAAATAGATGATGGGAGAGATCTCTGTACTGACCCCTGATATATTTATACATAGTTATTAGATCTCCCCTCAGTCGTCTTTTTTCTAAAGTGAATAACCCTAATTTTGATAACCTTTTACGGTACTGTAGATCCCTCATTCCAGTTATTACTTTAGTTGCCCTCCTCTGAACCCTCTCCAGCTCTGCTATGTCTGTCTTGTTCACAGGAGCCCAGAACTGTACACAGTACTCCATGTGTGGTCTAACCAGTGATTTTCAAGAAAAAAATATCATCTCAGCTTTATATAACAATTAATGATTGTATTTTAATGTACATTTCCAAATTTTATTTCATTTATTTTACAGCTGACAACATCATGTTAAAAAAATAAAAATAATGCGAAGGAAGCACCAGCTGCGAATGCAGCAGTTCAGGGAGCAGCAAACCAGGAAGATGAGGCAGCTCAAGATGCAGTTCTCCCACCAAATGCGAGCCATGGAGGAGGCTCATCTTAAGGACATCGATGATCTGCTGGAGGAGCAGAGAAAATTTAAAAAATTACCCTAATTTTTTGGGTTATTTATATATTTATGTTAAAAAATAATTCTATTTTGTTAAAGATTATTTTATAAAACTATAATGTTAAATCAAATTTATTGCGTTTTGTTTGATTGGAAACAAAGGGTACAGATAGTGTTGCCCATATTAATAATTATTTTTCATTACTGTAATCTTTCAAGGGTTTCAAGTTCAACTGGTTTATGTGCTAGATCTGCTAAGGTTTTTGGTAAGGCTGTAAAACACACCCGGAAAGGGCTAGAGGGCTGCAAAAGGCAGCAAAATGTAGGTAAATCCCCTGCAAACAAATGTAGATAGGGAAATGATGAGTTAACATAAAATAAATAAAAATTAAACAATATTAATTGGAGTGAGGTCCCATAGCACAGAATCAGGCTTCAAGTCACCCACCAATGGAGAAGGTCACTTACTATTATTTCGACCCCAGCACCCAGACAAAGGAGAGAGGTCCCACAGCAGAGAATCTGGCATCATATCAACCACCACAGGAGTAGGCCACCATTTAGTTACTTTGACCCCTTCACCCAGACAGAGGAGAGAGGTCCCACAGCAGAGAATCAGGCATCATATCAACCACCACAGGAGTAGGCCACCATTTAGTTACTTTGACCCCTTCACCCAGACAGAGAGAGAGGCCCCACAGCAGATAATCAGGCATCATATCAACCACCACAGGAGTAGGCCACCATTTAGTTACTTTGACCCCTTCACCCAGACAGAGGAGAGAGGTCCCACAGCAGAGAATCAGGCATCATATCAACCACCACAGGAGTAGGCCACCATTTAGTTACTTTGACCCCTTCACCCAGACAGAGGAGAGAGGTCCCACAGCAGAGAATCAGGCATCATATCAACCACCACAGGAGTAGGCCACCATTTAGTTACTTTGACCCCTTCACCCAGACAGAGGAGAGAGGCCCCACAGCAGAGAATCAGGCATCATATCAACCACCACAGGAGTAGGCCACCATTTAGTTACTTTGACCCCTTCACCCAGACAGAGGAGAGAGGTCCCACAGCAGAGAATCAGGCATCATATCAACCACCACAGGAGTAGGCCACCATTTAGTTACTTTGACCCCTCACCCAGACAGAGGAGAGAGGTCCCACAGCAGAGAATCAGGCATCATATCAACCACCACAGGAGTAGGCCACCATTTAGTTACTTTGACCCCTTCACCCAGACAGAGGAGAGAGGCCCCACAGCAGAGAATCAGGCATCATATCAACCACCACAGGAGTAGGCCACCATTTAGTTACTTTGACCCCTTCACCCAGACAGAGGAGAGAGGCCCACAGCAGAGAATCAGGCATCATATCAACCACCACAGGAGTAGGCCACCATTTAGTTACTTTGACCCTTCACCCAGACAGAGGAGAGAGGCCCCACAGCAGAGAATCAGGCATCATATCAACCACCACAGGAGTAGGCCACCATTTAGTTACTTTGACCCCTCACCCAGACAGAGGAGAGAGGTCCCACAGCAGAGAATCAGGCATCATATCAACCACCACAGGAGTAGGCCACCATTTAGTTACTTTGACCCCCTCACCCAGACAGAGGAGAGAGGTCCCACAGCAGAGAATCAGGCATCATATCAACCACCACAGGAGTAGGCCACCATTTAGTTACTTTGACCCCTTCACCCAGACAGAGGAGAGAGGTCCCACAGCAGATATTCAGGCATCATATCAACCACCACAGGAGTAGGCCACCATTTAGTTACTTTGACCCCTTCACCCAGACAGAGGAGAGAGGTCCCACAGCAGAGACTCAGGCATCATATCAACCACCACAGGAGTAGGCCACCATTTAGTTACTTTGACCCCTTCACCCAGAGAGGAGAGAGGCCCCACAGCAGAGAATCAGGCATCATATCAACCACCACAGGAGTAGGCCACCATTTAGTTACTTTGACCCCTTCACCCAGACAGAGGAGAGAGGCCCCACAGCAGAGAATCAGGCATCATATCAACCACCACAGGAGTAGGCCACCATTTAGTTACTTTGACCCCCTCACCCAGACAGAGGAGAGAGGTCCCACAGCACATATTCAGGCATCATATCAACCACCACAGGAGTAGGCCACCATTTAGTTACTTTGACCCCTTCACCCAGACAGAGGAGAGAGGTCCCACAGCAGAGAATCAGGCATCATATCAACCACCACAGGAGTAGGCCACCATTTAGTTACTTTGACCCCTTCACCCAGACAGAGGAGAGAGGCCACACAGCACATATTCAGGCATCATATCAACCACCGCAAGAGAAGGACACTTTTAGATACTTTGACCCCTGCACCCAGGAAGAGGAGAGAGGTTCCACAGCAGAGAATCAGGCATAATATCAACCACCACAGGAGAAGCCACCATAAAGTTACTTTGATCCCTTCACCCAAACAGAGGAGAGAGGCCCCACAGCACATATTCAGGCATCATATAAACCACCGCAAGAGAAGGACACTTTTAGATACTTTGACCCCTGCACCCAGGAAGAGGAGAGAGGTTCCACAGCAGAGAAGCAGGCATAATATCAACCACCACAGGAGAAGCCACCATAAAGTTACTTTGACCCCTTCACCCAAACAGAGGAGAGAGGCCCCACAGCACATATTCAGGCATCATATAAACCACCGCAAGAGAAGGACACTTTTAGATACTTTGACCCCTGCACCCAGGAAGAGGAGAGAGGTCCCACAGCACAAATTCAGGCATCATATCACACACCACAGGAGAAGGCCTCTTTCAGTGACTTAGGCCTTTGGACCCAGACAGAGGAGAGAGGTCAGAGATTAGCTTCATATCCCCAGCACAGCAGAAGACCGCTTTATTTGACTTAGGCCTCAGCACCCAGACAGAGGACAGAGGTAGCATGGCAGAGGTTATGGCTTTATGTCACCCGATAGTTTAACAGGCCACTTTCATCTAGTTAGGCCCCGGCGCCCAGACAGAGGAGAGTTTCATTCAACTGTGGGTTACATAAAATTTGTATTAAATAAAGAAGTGGCCCGTAGTACAACAAGACATGTTTTAGGCAGTTATTAAGGACTACTCTGCACAAGGGAGGGACAGGTCCTGTGGGATCCATGCCTGGTTCATCTTTATGAACGTCAGCTTGTCCACATTGGCTGTGGACAGGCGGCTGCGCTTGTCAGTAATGACGCCCCCCGCCGTGCTGAATACGCGTTCTGATAAAACGCTGGCCGCCGGGCAGGCCAGCACCTCCAAGGCATAACATGCTAACTCTGGCCACGTGGACAATTTTGAAACCCAGAAGTTGAATGGGGCCGAACCGTCCGTCAGTACGTGGAGGGTGTGCAGACATACTGTTCAACCATGTTAGTGAAATGCTGCCTCCTGCTAACACGTTCCGTATCAGGTGGTGGGGCAGTTAGCTGTGGCGTGGAGACAAAACTTGTCCACATTTCTGCCATGCTAACCCTGCCCTCAGAGGAGCTGGCCGTGACACTGCTGCGTGGGCGACCTCTAGCTCCTCCTCTGCCTTGGCCTTGGCCTTCCACCTGTTCCCCTGTGACAGTTGGGAATGCTCTCAGGAGCGCGTCTACCAGCGTGCGCTTGTACTCGCGCATCTTCCTATCACGCTCCAGTGCAGGAAGTAAAGTGGGCACATTGTCTTTGTACCGGGGATCCAGCAGGGTGGCCACCCAGTAGTCAGCACACGTTAAAATGTGGGCAACTCTGCTGTCGTTGCGCAGGCACTGCAGCATGTAATCGCTCATGTGTGCCAGGCTCCCCAGAGGTAAGGACAAGCTGTCCTCTGTGGGAGGCGTATCGTCATCGTCCACCGTATCCCCCCAGCCACGCACTAGTGATGGGCCTGAGCTCTGTGGGCTGCCACCCTGCTGTGAACCTGCTTCATCCTCGTCCTCCTCCACCTCCTCCTCATCCTCCTCGTCCTCCATTAGAGTGCCTTGGCTGGCGACTTGTGAACCTGCCCTCTGCTGCTTCAAAAAACCTCCCTCTGAGCTACTTCTAACAGACTGGCCTGAAAGTCTTAGAAACGAGCCCTCCTCCTCCTCCTCCTCCACCTGGGCCACCTCCTCTTCCATCATTGCCCTAAGCGTTTTCTCTAGGAGACATAGAATTGGTATTGTAACGCTGATAACAGTGTCATCGCCACTGGCCATTTTGGTGGAGTACTCAAAGCAGTGCAGCAGGGCACACAGGTCTCGCATGGAGGCCCAATCATTGGTGGTGAAGTGGTGCCGTTCCGCAGTACGACTGACGCGAGCGTGCTGCAGCTGAAACTCCACTATGGCCTGCTGCTGCTCGCACAGTCTCTCCAGCATGTGCAAGGTGGAGTTCCACCGGGTGGGCACGTCGCATATGAGGCGGTGAGCGGGAAGGCTGAAGTTCCGCTGTAGCGCAGACAGGCGAGCAGCGGCAGGATGTGAACGCCGGAAGCGCGCACAGACGGCCCGCACTTTATGCAGCAGCTCTGACATGTTGGGGTAGTGGTGAATGAACCTCTGCACCACCAAATTCAGCACATGCGCCAGGCAAGGGATGTGCGTCAAACCGGCTAGTCCCAGAGCTGCCACGAGATTTCGCCCATTATCGCATACCACCAGGCCTGGCTTGAGGCCCACCGGCAGCAACCACTCGTCCGTCTGTTGTTCAATACCCCGCCACAACTCCTGCGCAGTGTGGGGCCTGTCCCCCAAACATAAGAGTTTCAGAATGGCCTGCTGACGTTTACCCGGGCTGTGCTGAAGTTGGTGGTGAAGGTGTGTGGCTGACAGGAGGAGCTGGTGGAAGCAGTGCAGGAGGAAGCCGAGTAGGAGGAGGAGGCTACAGGAGGCAGAGAATGATGCCCTGCGATCCTAGGTGGCGGAAGGACGTGCGCCAAGGAACTCTCCGCCTGGGGCCCAGCCGCCACTACATTCACCCAGTGTGCAGTTAGTGAGATATAGCGTCCTTGGCCGTGCTTACTGGTCCACGTATCTGTGGTTAGGTGGACCTTGGCACAAATGGCGTTGCGCAGTGCACACTTGATTTTATCAGACACTTGCATGTGCAGGAAGGCACGGCTGTCTTGGAGAAGTAGTGGCGGCTGGGAACCACATACTGGGGGACAGCCATGGCCATCAGCTGTTTGAAGCTGTCTGTGTCCACCAGCCGGAATGACAGCATTTCAAAGGCCAGTAGTTTAGAAATGCTGGCATTCAGGCCAAGAGGCTCGAGGGTGACTAGGTGGGAATTTGCGCTTCCTCTCAAAGGTTTGAGAGATGGAGAGCTGAACGCTGCTGTGTGAAATAGTGGAGACGCAAGGTGACGGTGGCGGTGGTGGTGGTGGTGTCGGTGGCACATCCTCTGTTTGCTGCTCGGCAGGTGGCAACATTCCTCTCGAGGCGGAAGCCGAGGCAGCAGCGGTAGAGGGAGCAGGGGGAGCCTGAGCGGGTTCATTTTTTTTGAGGTGTGCACTCCACTGCAGTTCATGCTTTGCATGTAGATGCCTGATCATGCAGGTGGTGCTCAGGTTAAGAACGTTAATGCCTCGCCTCAGGGTCTGATGGCACAGCGTGCAAACCACTCTGGTCTTGTCCTCAGCACATTGTTTGAAGAAGTGCCATGCCAGGGAACTCCTTGAAGATACCTTTGGGGTGCTGGGTCCCTGTTGGCACTGGCCAATAGCAGGCGAACTCTCGGGACGGCGGGTGTTCTAATTTTGCCCCCTGCTCCCTCTTTGGCTTCGCTGTTGTCTCGGTCTCACCACTGCCTCTTCCTCTGAACTATTTAAGTCAGCGGCACGACCTTCAGTCCATGTGGGGTCTAAGACCTCATCGTCCCCTGCATCGTCTTCCACCCAGTCTTCCTCCCTGACCTCCTCCTGTTCAGTCTGCACACTGCAATAAGACACGGCAGTGGGCACCTGTGTTTCGTCATCATCAGACACTCGGTCACTCTGCTGTGGTGGTATTCCCATGTCCTCATCATCTGGATACATAAGTGGTTGTGCGTCAGTGCATGGAATGTCTTCCACCGCTGGGGAAGGGCTAGGTGGACGCCCCTGGAAAACCGTGGGAGCAGAGTCTTCAAACAGAAGAAGAGACTGCTGCATAACTTGAGGCTCAGCCAGTTTCCCTGATATGCATGGGGGTGATGTAACAGACTGATGGGCTTGGTTTTCAGGTGCCACCTGTGCGCTTTCCGCAGAAGACTGGGCGGAAGACAATGTGGTGAACGTGCTGGAAGCACTGTCGGCCACCCAATCGACTAATGCCTGTACCTGCTCAGGCCTTACCATCCTCATAACGGCATTGGGCCCCACCAAATATCGCTGTAAATTCTGCCGGCTACTCGAGGGAGTTGGTTCACTACTTTGTGCGCCTGAGGCCGAACGGCCACGTCCTCTGCCAGCAACAGAGGCTCCACGGACACCACCACGACCGCGTCCTCGTCCCTTAATAGAATGTTTCCTCATTGTTGCGATTCAACTCGCACCACAATAAAATATATTATTTTTTAGCCCCAAAATTCCCACACTGGAAGATATAATTCCTTTTTCCGGTATTAATTACAAGAACACTGCTGCTAATTGGACACCAGATTTTTATAATGCTAGTTTTGGTACATAGATCCCCACACGGGAAATATAATTGCTTTTTAGAGGAGTGAAAACGTGAGGCCTAGTTTTTCTGGTCTAACAAACACCAGATTGATGTAATTTTGCTGAAAAAAAGGCCAATTTAAACACTGGACAATAATGCCTTTTGGCGGTATTAATTACAAGAACACTGCTGCTAATTGGACACCAGATTTTTTATAATGCTAGTTTTGGTACATAGATCCCCACACGGGGAAATATAATTGCTTTTAGAGGAGTGAAAACGTGAGGCCTAGTTTTTCTGGTCTAACAAACACCAGATTGATTAAATTGGCCTTTTTTTCAGCAAAATTACAACACTGGACAATAATGCCTTTTGGCGGTATTAATTACAAGAACACTGCTGCTAATTGGACACCTGATTTTTTATAATGCTAGTTTTGGTACATAGATCCCCACACGGGGAAATATAATTGCTTTTTAGAGGAGTGAAAACGTGAGGCCTAGTTTTTCTGGTCTAACAAACACCAGATTGATTAAATTGGCCTTTTTTTCAGCAAAATTACAACACTGGACAATAATGCCTTTTGGCGGTATTAATTACAAGAACACTGCTGCTAATTGGACACCAGATTTTTATAATGCTAGTTTTGGTACATAGATCCCCACACGGGGAAATATAATTGCTTTTTAGAGGAGTGAAAACGTGAGGCCTAGTTTTTCTGGTCTAACAAACACCAGATTGATTAAATTGGCCTTTTTGGAACCAAAATGACAACACTGGACACTATAATGCCTTTTTCTGGTTTTAATTACAAGAAGACTGCTGCAAATTGGACACCAGAATTTTTTAAATGCTACTTATGTTAAATGAATTCCCACAGTGGGAGAAGTATTTCCTTTTTACAGGAGTAACAACGTGCGGCCTACTATTTCGGGTGTCACCAACACCAGATTGATTAAATTGGCCTTTTTGGAACCAAAATGACAACACTGGACACAATAATGCCTTTTTCTGGTATTAATTACAAGAAGACTGCTGCAAATTGGACACCAGATTTTTTAAATGCTACTTATGTTAAATGAATTCCCACAGTGGGAGAACTATTTCCTTTTTACAGGAGTAACAACGTGCGGCCTACTATTTCGGGTGTCACCAACACCAGATTGATTAAATTGGCCTTTTTGGAACCAAAATGACAACACTGGACACTATAAGGCCCCTTTCACACGGGCGAGTTTTCCGCGCGGGTGCAATGCGTGAGGAGGACGCATTGCACCCGCACTGAGTCCGGACCCATTCATTTCTATGGGGCTGTGCACATGAGCGGTGATTTTCACGCATCACTTCTGCGTTGCGTGAAAATCGCAGCATGTTCTATATTCTGCGTTTTTCACGCAACGCAGGCCCCATAGAAGTGAATGGGGATGCGGGAAAATCGCAAGCATCCGCAACCAAGTGCGGATGCGTTGCGATTTTCCGCATTGTTGCTTAGCAACGGGACCCAATCTCTATTATTTCCCCTTATAACATGGTTATAAGGGAAATAATAGCATTCTTAATAAAGAATCCATTGTTAAATGATGAGGAAGGGGTTAAAAATAATAAAAGTTAACTTACCTTAGCCACTTGATCGCGTAGTCGCGATCTGTCCTCTCTTTCCCTGCAGCATCGATGATCTAAAGGACCTGTGATGACGTCACATCACATGGCCCAATCACCTGCTCCATCACTATGGTGATGGAGCATGTGATGGTCCATGTGACCATGTGACATCATCCAAGGTCCTAATCACTATCCTCAGGCTGTGGATAGTGCTTAAGGACCTTGGATGATGTCACGTGGTCACATGGACCAATCACATGCTCCATCACCATAGTGATGGAGCAGTGATGAGCCATGTGATGCTGTGACATCATTACAGGTCCTTTACATCTTTCAAGCTAACGGAGAGGAGGCCGGGCTTCGCGATCAAATGGACCAGGTAAGTTAAGATTAGTTTATTATTTTTAACCCATTCTGCACCGGGTTCAACATTAGGGAGATGGCCAAGGGTATTATTTTACATTATAACTATG
Organism: Bufotes viridis; assembly: GCA_033119425.1. Lineage (NCBI taxonomy): Eukaryota > Metazoa > Chordata > Amphibia > Anura > Bufonidae > Bufotes > Bufotes viridis. The sequence continues at coordinate 267,780,946 of CM065589.1, forward strand.
TTATAATGTGAAATAATACCAGCGGGACAATTTCTGACCCAAACATGCACTTCTGTGAAGAAGTGCAGGTTCGGGTCTGGGTACCAAAAGTGCCGATTTTTCTCCCGCGCGTGCAAAACGCATGACAGCGCTTTGCACTCGCAGGGAAAAATCGCGGCAATTCCCGCAACGCACCCGCACTGTTTGACGGAGTGCACCCGCAACGCCCGTCTGAAAGAGGCCTAATGCCTTTTTCTGGTATTAATTACAAGAAGACTGCTGCAAATTGGACACCAGAATTTTTTAAATGCTACTTATGTTAAATGAATTCCCACAGTGGGAGAAGTATTTCCTTTTTACAGGAGTAACAACGTGCGGCCTACTATTTCGGGTGTCACCAACACCAGATTGATTAAATTGGCCTTTTTGGAACCAAAATGACAACACTGGACACTATAATGCCTTTTTCTGGTATTAATTACAAGAAGACTGCTGGTATTTCAGAACACCGGAATTTTGAAAATGCTCGTTTTGGTACATAAATTGCCCACACTGGGAGAATTATTGCCTAAACCTTTTTACAGTATTATTTACTGAAGGAGTGCTTCTTCTGGTCTAACACCAGAATTATGTTTGTTACAGGGAAAGATTTTTTTAATTTATATTTCTGGCAAAAAAAAAAAAAATTAATTTCTGGCTGACAGTATTGGACCTGGCTGTAGTGACACTGGCTAGCCTAGCTGGAACAGCACATTCATGGGATTTCCTATCCAAGTGGGTTACTTTCAGTTTCACCACTGATATAATTTATATTGGCAGTTAGTAGGGGTGACACAAGCACAGCCAAACCCCTGATGTAGTATATCTATGAAAAAATCGACTATTACATGAGATTAATGGACGCTGTGGCAGCTTTTGCTGTAGCACCACAAGTCCCAAAATGGCCGCCGCCTATCAGCCCAGTAACATGTGCCAGAAAATGGTCTGCCCAGCCAGAAAAAAAATTGACTTTGACTGAGCAGCTGAATCGCTGTTGTTCTGTGTCACAGGAGTAGATTTTTCAATTCTTTGGAGCTTTTCTTCGGACTCTGTGGCAGCTTGAGCTGGCGCACCACAGGTCCCAAAATGGCCGCCGCCGGTCAGCCCAGTTTTCAGTGAACAGCTCAGCTGAGTTGTTTTGATTCACTGGTGTAGATCTTTCACTTCTTCTCAGGTTTTTTTCCTCGATTATTCCCTGCCTATCTCACCCTCACAGCAGCTGCATCTATCCCTGTTCTATTCACATCGGGAGTGAGCACGTCCCGACGTGCGCACAAACTTATAAAGAGGCTGAGTCACATGCTGCACTTGGCCAATCACAGCCTTGCCAATAGTAGGCATGGCTGCGATGGCATCTTAGGGCAAGTAGTATGATGCATGTTGATTGGCTGCTTTGCAGCCTTTCAAAATGCGCCACAAAAAATGACGAACTACAAAACCGAACCTGAATTTTTATGAAAATGTTCGGGTTCGGGTCGTGTCACGAACACCCCAAAATTCTGTATGGACCGGAACTATTCTCGAAATGTGCGCTCAACAACACAACACTAGTGCTATTCGTATCCCACTCTTAAGTTCTAATCGCATTCGATTTTAACTTATGCTTTTTGACAGGCATCGCATTCTATTTGATGCCTGGCAAAAAAAAAAAATGCATAAGTTAACATCGAATGCGATTAGAACTTTATAGTGTGATACGAATAGCACTGCATGCTAGAACAGCACGCACACGATTATTCAAATTTTGTATTATCGCGATACAAAACCAAACAGTAAAGTTAAAATCGAATGCAATTAGAACGTGTAGTGTGATGCGATTTATTTGAGTTCTAATAATCGCATTGCGATTTCAACTTAATTCTCAGATCCGACAGTACATTCTACTGGAGGAGGCATTCCCATGGTGATCGGTAGCTCAAAGTTGTAATCGCAATGCGATTTCAGCTTTAAGCCTGTACTATTCTGCTATATAGTACTTTCAAAATGCGCCGAGAGAACATGCCGAACTCCGAACTCGAACCCAAACTTTTTTGAAAATGTCCGGGTTCGGGTCCGTGTCACGGAAACCCCAAAGTACGGTACGAACCCGAACTATTCTCGAACTGTTCGCTCAACACTACTCGCGAGACTTCGCAAAGTAATAACTTTGGCTCATTGGAGCCAATATATTCTAATACTGTACGGAGCGCTCGCTTCGTACAATATTCAAACAAAGTTTTATGCAAATCTACTTCGGATGAAGCATCCAAAGTCTATTTGCTTATCCCTAGCTCATTCCTACCTTCTATGTAGTTCCCCTGAGATTACAGTATAATTCCCCAGAACCTCCAACATACAGGCCCTTGTAAATACTATCATTCACCTTTCTCCAGCTTCCTCCAACACACAGTCCCATGTAATAAACTTCACACCCTCCCCTCCAGCCCCCTCTAAAGTTCAGTCCCATGCAGGAAACATAACAACCTTCCTCCATCTGCTCCCACATTCAGTCACCTGTAAATAACATAAATACCTACTCTTTATCCACCTCTAACATACAGTCCCATGTAATAAACATCAGTACCCTCTATTCAGCCCCAATATACAGTCCATTGTAATCAACATCACTCCCCTCCATTCAGCCCCAAAATAAAGTCCCATGTAAAAAACATGACCCCCTTTCTTCAGCCCCAACATAGAGTCCCATGTACAAAACATAACCCCCTTTCTTCTGCCCAAGAATACAGTCCCATGTAATAAACATCGATTCCTTTCATTTAGATCCAACATACAGTCCGATGTAATAAACATCACTTCCCTCCCTTCAACCCCAACATATAAACCCATGTATTAAACATCACTCCCTTCATTTCAGCCTTAATATACAGTTCCATGTAATAAACATCACTCCCTTCCTTTTAGTCTTAACATACAGTTCCATATAATAAATATCACTCCCCTCCTTTCAGTCCCAACAGTTCCATGTAATAATTATCACCTGCTCCTTTCAGCCTCCAGCACTGACCTTGCTGCTACAGTGCTCTGGAGGAGTTAGCCCAAGCAGAGCAGGAACTAATGAGCCTGCTGCCCATGGCCTGTGGAGCACAGTGCAAGAGGAGAGGAGTCATGAGAGAGTACTGGGAGTGTGGCATGCACCTCTCTTCCTGCAAGTGATTGGATCACAGTTCAGTCACGCTGATAGTCAGCAACGTGGAAGAAGGCAGAGAGTAGAAACTAACCTGCCAAGCCGACTCCTGAGGCAATGTTCTCATCTCGCCTCATGGCAAAAGCAGCCCTGATCGTTTGGTTGGATAAAGCACCAGCAGGTGCTACATAAAAGATGTAAACAAACCAGGGTGATTTGATTATATAAAGAAAATGGGTCCAAGTTGAAAAAAAGTATAGGGAAGATGAACTGTACATGAGGTAAGAAACTACATTTCCATATCTGTTAAAAAAAAAAAATCAGCTTACTCCTGGAAAATCCCTTTAAAATCTTTAGATCTAGACTTTGAATGTAGAGTAAAAGTCATGATAAATCATAAAATTTACTGTTGTTTAGTCATGACTCATGAGCTAATGTCATAAAAATTATGTTATTAAGCTTTCCAATGCAATTCTACAGTAATTGTTTTGGTATAACATTAGCTGTACTTTCTGAATAAAGTTAGAGCAGAAAAAATCTTTGGTGTTTGATCTCCTTGTGCAAGTTATACCATAGTAATCTCAATCATTTATTAGTGCGCAAACTCTGTGACAGTCTCATAACAAATTAATGTTGTAACATGAATGATCACTCAGAATTACTCTCAGATTAATCTTAGAATCAATGGAGAGCAGATTTTTTAAGATTTGGTAATCCCTAGATGGCATTTCATATAGTTACTATAACACTGGTCATATTGGCTGTGACCTAGCAAAGAAAAATATATCTATGGACTGAAAATACAATTTAAGAGAGAAATTTTGGGAACAATTCAATGTTTTATATTTAGCGTTTTATATTTTTTAGTTTTACTGCAGAGTCTTTTTTAGTTGGAAAGTGAGGTTCTTTAGATTTCCTCTGTTTCTATTATTGTTATGAAATCTCACTTCTCCAGCACAATGTTATTGGAAATGATTCGTCATTGGTTTTTATTTACAATTATGGAATTTTGTTTAACGATATGGTAAAACCAGTTGAACTCTGAATACCTCTGTGTGTCATAATCAGCGCACTAGTCAGACTAAACGAGTTGGTGAAAATAAACACAAAACCAAATGTTTTACATTCTTGCATTTGAATCTTTATTGCATCACTCAAATGTCCTCATGAGTATTTTCCTCTGGTACAATGTGACCATCAAATCGTTATTTTCTCATTACTGTTTTTTTTCAGGATTAATTTGGCTCAAACTTCACTAGACAAGACCAATAATTCCAAGATTCCAATTTCACATTTATGTATTCAGGGATATTTTAACTTATATTTTGTGAGTCAAATAAACACATTCGGTTGTCTTCAAATTCTATTTGTTGAGTTTCCAGCTGCAATTTATCTTTTGAAGCACCTTATCATCTAATTACAGCTGCAAATGCTAATGGTTTGTAAGCACCTCATTACCAAATTGTCTTTATATTACATTCATTATACGTCTGACATAATGAGGGTGGTGTGGAGAATTTTCTCATTATCAGAGGATTGCTGAAGACTTAAATTAGTAAAAACGAATTATGAGTCTGAAAAACTGCAGACATGCCATGTATGGATGGTGGCAAGGGAGTTCATAGAGATTAACACTAAACACTGTATAGCTAAAATGTCCTTATAGTTAGATCATGTCAAATATATTTTGAAATACTTATTTTGTTCACACTGTTTTTAGTGTGCTTTTCTGTTTTGCTGCATCTTAAAATCAATAAAACTTTTGAATTGGAAAAAAAATTATGTTTTCATACAGCTAAGAAGATATAGTACCAATTAAAAACATATATCATATATAGCATATATTAATCAATTCCATGAGCTAAAGAATTACAGAGCATACAGACTGATTGCAGATATGAAAAGTACTGCCCTAGAGCTTCTTTATCACTACATCATGACTTTTCCATTGACAGGTTTCCTTTGGAAATTCAGTATTTTTGAAGACTAGAATAGCAGACTATACTGTTCTTGCCCTAAAAATATCTGAACCCTTGTCAGAAACATACATCCTAAGCCAGAAAATTGCTCAGATGTATTTTCTCCTTGTCTTCATTTGGTGATAAAAAAAAAATCTTACATCCAGGTCAGTAGGAGCTTGTGTTTGCTACTCATTCCACCATTATGGATTAACCTCAGATTAGACACAGCTACAGAATTATTTCTAAAGAGCAATTTAACTTATTTGTGTATTTTTGCTGATATTGTCAGTAAGGAATGACCATAAAATCAGCTTGTGACAGGTGAATGGTAAGTTATAGAATCTCGCCTATGTTGTCATGACAATAAGAGGTATCATAGACAATAGACTACAAACTATATAAAAAAAAAACTTCTCCAATGTTCTTGACATCTCCAATCTAATAGTCCCATACAGACGCAGCATTGTTTGGTATTTAAAGGGGTTGTGTCACTTCAGCAAGTGGCATTTATCATGTACATAAAGTTAATACAAGACACTTACTAATATATTGTTATTTTCTATATTTCTTCCTTTTCTGGATGGATTCATTTTTCAATCACATTATACATTGCTCACTTCCATGGCTACGACAGGGTGGTCATAACTATGGAAACGAGAAGTGTATAAAGTGGTGAAAAATGAATCCAGCCAGCAAAGGAAGCTATATGGACAATCTCAATACATTATTAAGTGTCTTGTATTAACTTTATGTACATGATAAATGCCATTTGCTGATGTAAGACATTCCCTTTAAGGCTCGGTGATTTGTTTTCAGTTTTTCATTGCGCATTTCTAAGCACATAACTTTTATTTTTCTGTCAGTGTGAGGGATTGTCTTATGTGTGGAATGTAAGTTGCATATTTTAATGTTATCATTTAGGGGTACATCAGGTGAATTATATAAATAAATAAAAATATTCTGTGGGTGACAGTGTAAAAAAACAATGCAATTCCACAAATTTTTAGGGGTTTGTTTTCATAGTGTTTTTGTTTGTTATATTTTACTACTTTAAAAATATTAAACTTGGGCTTTGAGAAAAGTACAGTAACAGTTCAGCCCGAGCAAAGTTAGTGATGGGGATGGGCTGCTTTAATTCATCACATCTCAGGGTGGTCTTGTTTAAAAGATGACAGTAAAAGCTTTAAAACAAAGCCATAATCAGAGCATTAACTCCTCTATGTCAGGAAATGTAGGTTTTCCTTCCTTTGAGGGATGTCTGGCTTTGATTGTGTTGTAGACCCAATACTGGGGTTACACATTTATTTAGCATATTACTGTTTCCCAGGGAGCTTTGCACTTTGGATTGCTGTGTTGAGACTCTTAAATGAGGCTCAGTGGTGTTTTCTGTAGCTGGTCTCCCTGAGATCAGCCATTGTTTTGTTTGAGTAGTCTCCAAGGCATTGCTCCCGGTTAGCCAGAACCCTACTCCACACTGATGAGAGGCAACACCCTGAAACAGCTGTCTGTGGATGGATAACTGGCTTAGGTTTTCCCCGTCACATCCTTAAAGCTTGTAAAAAAGCGTGCTCTTAATATGGTGGATTTGGTGATCTCTGTAATGGAGACACCCCTTTGCTTGGTTTTCCTTCCTTTGAGGGATATCTGGCTTTCATTGTGTTGTAGACCCAATACTGGGGCTCCACATTTATTTTGCATATTACTGTTTCCCAGGGAGCTTTGCACTTTGGATTGCTGTGTTGAGACTCTTAAATGAGGCTCCGTGGTGTTTTTTGTAGCTGGTCTCCCTGAGATCAGCTATTGTTTTGTTTCAGGAAATGTAGGTGTTAGAAATAGCAGCTGAAAGTGAAAGCAGGTTTTAGCAGCTTTCACTCTTGATCCTGACTTCTAACAGCTATAGTATATCTCCAAATGTAGAGGAGATGATGCTGTGATTCTGGTCTTCTTTTAAAGCTTGTCAGCTTTCAAGATCTAAAATCAGGCTCATATATTTAGCTGCTACCCAGCCAGAGATATGAACAGTTAAAGTAGCCCTTTCCCCTTTCAGTTGGCTGTGATCTCAGAGAACCTGAAGGAGGAGAGGGGTTGGGCATTGCGGGAGCTGACAGCCTGCAGTATAGGAGAGATACATTTTTAACCCCTTTCTGACCAGCGCAGTAATAGTACGGCGCTGCGGGAAGTGACTTCCCAACCAGCGCTGTACAGATACAGCACGCTGATCAGGCGGGTGCAGGAGCCGCATGCACCCGATCAGCAGCAGGGGCCCAGCAGTCACTAACAGCTGAGCCCTTGTTGTATGCAATGACATCAGTGTAAACACTGAGGCCGACACTTTAACCCTTGGAATGCCTCGGTCTGCACTGACCGTGGCATGTGCGGGGTGTGTGGAGGGAGGGACCATTGTGGCTGCCTTCCATAGAATCCTGCATTACAGTACACTACATCTATTGTAATGCTTTGTACAGGGGATAAGACCCCCAAAAGTTGAAGTCCCAAAGTGGGACCATTTTTTTTTTTTAAAGTTAAAAAAAGTATTTTACATGAAAAAACTAAAAGTTCCAAGTAAAAAAGTGCCCTTTTCCCATAATTAAGTTATATAAAATTGGAAAAAAAAATTGGAAAAAAAAGAAAAGTAGATATATTATATCGCATGATCCACCCCATCAAATAAAAAAAAAACAGTGCCAAAACAGACATTTTTTGTCCCATTCCCTCACAAAAAGTGTAATACCAAGCGATCAAAAAGCTGTATGTATCCCAAAATGGTACCAATCAAACGGTCATCTCATCCACCAAAAAAATGAGACCCTACATAAAACAATCACTCAAAAAATCAGAATATGGCAGCACAAAAACAAGATATTTTTTTCCGTAACACCCTGCTCTATAAAAATATCATATAATATGCCCAATCATTGTGTAAAGAAATTAAAAAAACAATTGTGCTAAAGCAGCCATCTTTTGTAACCTTGCCTAACAAAAAGTGTAATATCAAGTGATCAAAAAGTCATATGTCTCCCAAAATGGTATCAATCAAACCATCATTTCATGCTGCAAAAAAGAGACCCTATATAAAGACAATCACTCAAAAATAAAAAAATATGGCTTTCAGAAAATGGCAACACAAAAACAAGATATTTAAAAATGCTTTTACTGTGTAAAATGTAAAGAAAATAAAAATAATAGACATATTAGGTATCACCACATCCTTAACAACCTGCTCTATAAACATATCACATGATATACCCTGTCCGGTGAACGCTGTAAAAATTAAATAAATAAAAACTGTGCCAGAACAGTCATTTTTTGTCACCTCACCGAATATCGGTTGATCGAAAAGTCATTTGTACCCCAAAATGGTACTAATGAAAACGTCACCTTATCCTGCAAAAAATTAACCCCACATAAGACAAATGCTCAAAAAATAAAAACCAATGGCACCCGTATGTATCAAAATCTGCGTTTCAAAAAGCCATATGGCGCTCCTTCCCTTGTCCTGCCATGTGCCCCTACAGCTGTTTACCACCACATATGGGCTGTTTCTGTATTCAGGAGAAAATGGGTAACAAATTATGGGGTGCTTTTTCTCATGTTACCCCTTGTGAAAATGAAAAATTTGGGGCTAAAGCAACATTTTATTGGAAGAAATTTCATAGCCAAGTGTTTCTAAATTCCATAAAATGCGTTAGTGCTCAGTACACCCCTTAATAAATTCTTTGAGGGGTGTAGTTTCATTTTTTTCACACTTTTTGAGGGTTTCCACTGTAGGGGTACGTCAGGGTCTCTTCAAATACAAAATGGTGCCCAAAACCATTCTACCAAAATCAAAAACCATATGGCGCTCCTTTCCTTCTGAGCACAGCCATGTGCCCCTAACAGCAGTTTACTACTACATATGGGGTATTTCTGTAAACTGCAGAATCAGAGTAATGCATATTGAGGTTAATTTTGCTGTTAACTCTTGTTCTGTTAAATTGATTAACATGAAAAATCTGCAAAAGAAATAAAATTTAGAAATTTCATTTTCTTTTAACACCTAAAGGGTTAACAAAGTTTGTAATATCAGTTTTGAATAATTTGAGGGGTGTCGTTTCTAAAATGAGGTAATTTATGGGTGGTTTTCATTACGTAAGCCCCTCAAAATCACTTTATAACTGAATTGGTGCTCAAAAAAATGGTTTTGGAAATTTTCTTGAACATTTGAAAAACTGCTTCTAAAATTCTAAGCCTTCTAATGTCCTAAAAATTAAAATGACATTTATAAAATGATGCATAAAATAGACATATAGGGAATGAATAATGATAACTATTTATGAGGCATTACTATCTGTCTTAAAAGTAGATAAATTCCAATTTAGACAATTGTGAATTTTTCCAAATTTTTGGTAATTTGGGATTTTCTTTTATATACCACTGTCATGAAGTACAAGGTGTCACAAGAAAACAATCTCAGAATGGTTTGGATAAGAAAAAGTGTTCCAAAGTTATTACCACACATGTCAGATTTGCAAAAAATGGCATGGGCAGGAAGGTGAAAATTGGCCCAGGGTAGAAGGGGTTAAAAAATATACATTTGGCAGCATCATAATCATAGTGACCCACAGAATAAAGTTATTTTGTTACTTATACCACACAGTGAACACCGTAAAAAAAAATCTATTTTTTTTTATCTTTTCCCCAAAACTAAATTATAAAAAGTTATTTAACCACTTCAGCCCCCCTAGCTTAAACACCCTTAAAGACCAGGCCACTTTTTACAATTCTGCACTACGCTACTTTCACCGTTTATTGCTCCGTCATACAACTTACCACCCAAATGAATTTTACCTCCTTTTCTTCTCACTAATAGAGCTTTCATTTGGTGCTATTTCATTGCTGCTGACATTTTTACTTTTTTTGCTATTAATCAAAAATTACCGACATTTTTGCAAAAAAATGATATTTTTCACTTTATGTTGGAAAATTTGTCAAATAAAACTACATTTCTCTAAAAATTTTTCTCTAAATTTATTGTTCTACATGTCTTTGATAAAAAAAATGCAATAAGTGTATATTTATTGGTTTGGGTAAAAGTTATAGCGTTTACAAACTATGGTGCAAAAAGTGAATTTCCGCACTTTGACTTTCTGAGCACCTGTCCTGTTTCCTGACGTACTACAATGCCCAGACAGTAGAAATACCCCATAAATGACCCCATTTCCGAAAGTAGACACCCTAAGGTATTCACTGAGGGGCATAGTGAGTTCATGGAAGTTTTTATTTTTGTCACAAGTTAGCGGAAATGGATTTTTTTTTTTTTTTACAAAGTCTCATATTCTACTAACTTGTGCCAAAAATACAATTTTACATGAACTCACCATACCCCTCACAGAATACCTTGGTGTGTCTTCTTTCCGAAATGGGGTCACTTGTGGGGTATTTATACTGCCCTGGCATTTTAGGGGCCCCTAAGCGTGAGAATTCAAATGCGTAAAATGCCCTGTAAAATCCTAAAGGTACTATTGATTTAGGGCTCATTTGCACATCTTGGATGCAAAGTAGCACACATGGGTATCGCCAGACTCAGGAGAAGTAGAGCATCATGTTTGGGGTGTATTTTTACATTTACCTCTACTGGGTGTGAAAATATCTCTGTAAATGACAACTTTGTATAAATTTTTTAAAAAGTTGTCATTTACAGAGATATTTCTCACACCCTGCATGGGTATATGTAAAAATACACCCCAAAACACATTGCCCTACTTCTCCTGAGTACGGCGATACCCCATGTGTGCCACTTTTTGCATCCAAGATGCGCAAATGGGCCCTAAATCCAATGAGTACCTTTAGGATTTTACAGGGCATTTTTACGCATTTGGATTCCAAACTGCTTTTGACGTTTAGGGGCCCCTAAAATGCCAGGGCAGTAAAAATACCACACAAGTGACCCCATTTCGGAAAGTAGACACCCCAAGGTATTCGCTGATGGGCATAGTGAGTTCATGGAAGTTTTTATTTTTTGGCACAAGTTTGCGGAAATTGATTTTTTTTTTTTTTTTTTTTACAAAGTCTCATATTCCACTAACTTGTGCCAAAAATAAAATTTTACATGAACTCACCATACCCTCACGGAATACCTTGGGGTGTCTTCTTTCCGAAATGGGGTCACTTGTGGGGTATTTATACTGCCCTGGCATTTGAGGGGCTCCTAAACGTCAGAAGCAGTTTGGAATCCAAATGCGTAAAAATGTCCTGTGAAATTCTAAAGGTACTCATTGGATTTAGGGCCCTTTGCGCATCTTGGCTGCAAAAGTGGCACACATGGGGTATCGCCGCACTGGAGAAGTAGGGCAATGAGTTTTGGGTGTCTTTTACATATACTCCTACTGGGTGTGAAAATATCTCTGTAAATGACAACTTTGTATAAAAATTTTTAAAAAGTTGTCATTTACAGAGATATTTCTCTCACCCAGCATGGGTATATGTAAAAATACACCCCAAAACACATTGCCCTACTTCTCCTGAGTACGGCGATACCCCATGTGTGCCACTTTTTGCAGCCAAGATGCGCAAAGGGGCCCTAAATCCAATGAGTACCTTTAGGATTTCACAGGACATTTTACGCATTTGGATTCCAAACTGCTTCTGACGTTAGGGGCCCCTAAATGCCAGGGCAGTAAAATACCACACAAGTGACCCCATTTCGAAAGTAGACACCCCAAGGTATTTGCTGATGGGCATAGTGAGTTCATGGAAGTTTTTATTTTTGGCACAAGTTAGCGGAAATGGATATTTTTTTTTTTTTTTTTTTTTACAAAGTCTCATATTCCACTAACTTGTGCCAAAAATAAAATTTTACATGAACTCACCATACCCCTCACGGAATACCTTGGGGTGTCTTCTTTATAATATGGGGTCACTTGTGTGGTATTTTTACTGCCCTGGCATTTTAGGGGCCCCTAAACTTCAGAAGCAGTTTGAATCCAAATGCGTAAAAATGTCCTGTGAAATCCTATAAGGTACTCATTGGATTTAGGGCTCTTTGCATTTGGCTGCAAAGTGGCACACATGGGGTATCGACGTATTGGAGAGTAGGGCAATGTGTTTTGGGGCGTATTTTACCTATACTTACTGGGTGTGAAAATATCTCTGTAAATGACAACTTTGTATAATTTTTTTAAAAAGTTGTCATTTACAGAGATATTTTTCACACCCAGTATGGGTATATGTAAAAGTACACCCCAAAACACATTGCCCTACTTCTCCTGAGTACAGAGATACCACATGTGTGACACTTTTTGCAGCCAAGTTGCGCACTCGGCCCTAAATCCAATGAGTACCTTTTAGGATGGCATTTTTACGCATTTTTCTTCTCACGCTTCAGGGCCCCTAAAATGCCAGGGCAGTATAAATACCCCACATGTGACCCCATTTTGGAAAGAAGACACCCCAAGGTATTCTGTGAGGGGTATGGTGAGTTCATAGAAGATTTTTTTTTTTGCCCAAGTTAGCGGAATTTGATTTTTTTGTTTTTTTCACAAAGTCTCCTTTCCGCTAACTTGTGACAAAAAGTTCAATCTTTCATGGACTCAATATGCCCTCAGCGAATACCTTGGGGCGTCTTCTTTCCGAAATGGGGTCACATGTGAGGTTTTTGTACTGCTCTGGCATTTGAGGGTCTCCGCAATCATTACACGTATGGCCAGCATTAGGAGTTTCTGCTATTCTCCTTATATGGAGCATACAGGTAATGAGATTTTTTTCCGCTCAGCCTCTGGGCTGAAAGAAAATGAACGGCACAGATTTCCTCATTCGCATCGATCGATGTGGATGAAAAAATCTCTGCCAAAAATATGCAAGAAAAAGAGGGGCCTGGCGATTGCCAGGACATAGGGGCTCCGCCCAAACATCCATACCCACTCAGCTCCTATGTCCTGGCAAACGTGATTTCTCCATTCACATCGATCAATCCATCGGTGTGGAGGAAGATATCTTTGCCAGATTTTTTGATACAAAGTGTTTGCCAAAGCATATGAACTCCAACACCTCTCCTCAGCTCACATGCCAGGGCAAACGTACCTGTCCTGCAGAGGAGAAATCTCGTCTTGCAGCGCCGCATACACTGACTTCACGTGTCTTCTGACAGCAGCGCAGTGCTTCTCTCAGAATTCACATCAGTGCTGCGGCGTTGCGCCGGTTGGTCCGTTGGTCTGTTGGTATACCTGGAAAATAAAGGGTGGTTATGGGGAAAAAAAAAAAGAAGAAAAAACAGGCAGCAGGCACATGACTTGAACGTTGCAAACTTTATAAAACCAGAACATTTTAAAACTTTTATAAAACATGAACATAAAAACCTGAACTAACTCAAGATTTTTTTTTCTTGCTACCTGTTTAATTTTTTATTTTTTTTTACCATTTCACTCTTTATTTTCCTAGCAGAAACCTCTCCTTTCCCATGGGACAATGTGTAAAGTGTAAATCACACAGAGATGGTGCGAAGTACATTATACGCAAGTATCCCAAGTGAAAGGAGAGGTTTCTACCGTTTCACACTTCTGCTGTAGCACACCAGCACCGTCCCTATGTGTTAGGGTCTCTCAAAACCTAGTGTCCTGAGAGACCCTAGAGCCTCAGTGGAAAAAAACTACCTGTGTAGTGCTGTCCCTAGGTCCCTAAGTGTACCTGAGTGTGGTACTTTCGGAAACACTCTCCAAGGCATAGGGCAGGGTGGTCAGGACAGTCAGGACAGAAATAACGGGTGTCACGCCTTATTCCACTCCTGCTACAGACACGACATTTTTTTCGGGTGGCGGTTGGTTTGAGGTACCCGGCACAACGCTAGGGAAGTGCCGCCGTGTAGACGGCTAACTACACTGGTGGATGGGCCACGGAACCTCCTGGATACAGGAGGTTCTCGACGATCTCTTCCTGGAATTTTAGGAAAGATCCAGTTCTCCCAGCCTTACTGTAGAGAACGTAACTATTATATAGAGCCAATTGAATCAGATAAACAGACACTTTTTTATACCAGCGCCTGGTCTTTCGGGAAACCAAATAAGGGGCCAACATCTGGTCGTTGAAGTCCACCCCTCCCATGTGGAGGTTATAGTCGTGGACTGAGAGGGGCTTTTCAACGACACTGGTTGCCCGTTGAATTTGTACTGTCGTGTCTGCGTGAATGGAGGAGAGCATGTAAACGCCACGCTTGTCTCTCCATTTCACCGCGAGCAGTTCGTCGTTACACAGTGCAGCCCTCTGCCCCCTTGCAAGTCGGGTGGTAAGAAGTCGTTAGGGTAGCCCCGCGACTAGGTCGCGCGGTGCCGCAGCAGCCAATCTGTTCTAGGAACAAATGCTTGAAGAGGGCCACACTTGTGTAAAAGTTGTCCACGTAAAGATGGTACCCTTGCCGAATAAGGGTGACACCAAGTCCCAGACTATCTTCCCACTGCTCCCCAGGTAGTCAGGGCAACCGACCGGCTCCAGGGTCTGATCTTTCCCTCATAGATCCGAAATTTGTGCGTATAGCCTGTGGCCCTTTCACAGAGCTTATACAATTTGACCCCATACCGGGCGCGCTTGCTCGGGATGTACTGCTTGAAGCCAAGGCGCCCGGTAAAATGTACAAGGGACTCGCTTCACGCAGATGTTTTGAGCAGGGGTGTACAAATCTGCAAATTTCTGGTTGAAATGGTCTATGAGGGGCCGAATTTTATGGAGCCGGTCAAAAGCTGGGTGGCCTCTGGGACGGGAGGTGGTGTTGTCACTAAAGTGCAGGAAACGCAGGATGGTCTCAAACGTGTCCTGGACATGGCAGCAGAGTACATGGGCATGTGATGAATTGGGTTCGTGGACCAATATGACCGCAATTCATGTTTTTTGGTTATGCCCATGCTGAGGAGAAGGCCCAGAAAAGTTCTAAGTTCGGAAACTTGGACTGGTTTCCACCGGAAAGGCTGGGCATAAGAGCTTCCCGGGTTGTCGGCGATAAATTGAGTGGCATATCTGTTTGTTTCTGCCACGACTAAGTCAGAGAGCTCCGCAGTGAAAAACAGCTCAAAAACCCCAGCGCCGATCCTATTTGAGCTGTTTCCACCCGAACTCCTGACTGGGCGGTGAAAGGGGGAACTACTGGTGCGGCTGAAGATGGGGGCTGCCAATCAGGGTTTGCCAGCACCTCAGGGACTCTAGGGGCTCTACGGGCCTGTTGTCTTTGGCGGTGGCTGCGACGGGGAAACTATTGCACGTGCCACCGTACTCAGCTTCTACTGCCCTTCTGGTGCTCGCCACTTCACCATGTTGTACGGCAGTGCTGGTAGAAGGTCCAGGACGGGCTGCGCTGCTGGTGTATGCCTCACCACGTATCCGGCAGCGCCAGCCCCACTCTGCTGCCCTTGAAGCGGATCCTGCGCAACCTGCGGTCTAGCAACACGGGGCCGGGTACGCCTGCTTCTATCAGGGACCTCCACCTCCTCGTCAGAACTTTGGGTCAGAGAGCCACTGCTTTCTACAGGTTGGTATTCTGACCCGCTAGATTCGTCAGATGAGGGTTCCCATTCCTCATCCGACTGGGTCAGAATCCTGTAGGCCTCTTCAGAGGAATACCCCTTGTTTGACATTTGGCCGTCTAAATTTAGGGGTATTCCCTGAGACTACCCAAGAAAAAAAGCAAGCCTGTCTTACAATTGAGAGGGTAGCGAGTACAGAAGTCGCTGCGATTGATAAAAATATCAAAACTGATTTTTTTATTGCCGCAGCGCTTGTGAAGGGATTGTGCAGTGATTACAAAAAAAATTTTTTTGTCACTGCGGCGGGGTGGGCGTGGGTGAACGCAGGTGTGGGCGACCGATCGGGTCTGATCGGGCAAACACTGCGCTTGGGGTGGAGGGCGAACTAGTGACACTAGTACTATTATATATCTGACCGTGATCAGTTCTGATCACTTACAGATACTATAAAGTACAAACGCTGATTAGCGCCACGCTAATCAGCGAACCAGTGACTGCGGTGCGGTGGGCTTGGCGCTAACGCTAACTACCTACCAAAGGGGACTAAACTAAGCTAACCTAACAGTCAATCTTAGTGGAAAAAAAAGTGACAGTTTACACTGATCACTTTTTTCCCTTTCACTGGATGATTGACAGGTGCTGAGAGGGGTGATCAAGGGGTTAATTTGGGTGATGGGGGCTGATCAGGGGCTATGTGTGGTGCTTGGTGTACTTACTGTAGAGGTGTGTCTCTCCTGGGTCCAACCGACGAAAAGGACCCAGGAGAGAGCACAGAAGCTATTTAATCCATCATATTTACTAATATGATGGGTTAAATGGCTCCTGATTCGTTTTTTTGAATGTCATCAGCCCGCCAGCGATGCCGATTGGCTGGCAGGCTGATGACCAAGTTCTTTTAAATCCACTGCTATGCGCGATCTGCGCATGCGCGGGCGCTTGTGCCCGAAATCTCGCGCATCGCGAGAGGACGCCCCGATGCGTCCAAACAGAAGATCCCGGCCGCCCGCAGGACGCAATCCTGCGTACGGCGGTCGGGGACTGGTTAATAAACTGTTATATGTACCACAAAATGGTTTCTAAAAATAAACTACAATGTGTCCCACTAAATTAAGGTCTCATATAGCTAAACCAAAGAAAAAATGTTAAAAAATTATGACAGCTGGCACACAGAGGTAAAAAATGTACTTGTGAAAAATGTACTTGTGTCCCCTGAGTTGTGGGCCAACTATATTTACTTCAGACATACCATTAATTCAAAATATACAATTGAAAAAGTGATATTTTCCAAGAGTTTTTCCAATTTTAAGATCACTGTTGGGGGGTTAAAATAGTCTTTTTTAAAAGAAAAAAAATATTGCTTTGTGTGGGGAATCAGGATTTTTTGAACAATATTCACAACATTATTCACCGTTTTTTATCCTCTTTTTTAACCCCCTTAGGGGATTTGAACTCACAATCTCTTCATCGATTTTACTATTCACGGGAAAACACTGGTATTACAGTGCATAGTCATTCTGAGAGGCAGGATGCCATAGAGGCCAGAACATGGCAGGCCTGGGACCCTTCAGAAGGACCTTGGCAGCCATGCCAAGTACTTAGCACCCTGTGATTGCATTTGTGGGGTGCTGACTAGAGGCAAAAGGAAGCTCCCACTGCCTTTCGAACTACTGCGGCATCTGAGGGGTTAAAGGGCTGGGATCAGTCAACCAACATAGTAACATAGAAACATGGTTCATAATGCCGAAAAAAGACATCTGTCCATCTAGTTCTATTTACTTTTCTAATGATAAAACTAAAATCAAGTGCCAGTAGCATTGTATAAGCTACCATATTTACTATATTGATAACAGAGCGCAAGTGAAGGGTCAGAAGATACTGACTAAGGCTACATTCACATGATTGTATGTGTTTTGCGTTCCACAAATTGCGGAGATCTGCCAAAAAAACGGATGACGTCCGTATGGCATCTGTTTTTTTGTGGATGCATTGTAAAAATGCCTATCCTTTTTCAGAAAATGGACAAGAATAGGACATGTTCTATTTTTTTTTGCGGGGCTACGGAATGGACATATGGATGCTGATAGCACACGGTATGCTTTCCGCATTTTAAATGAACCCATTTAAATATATGGGTCTGCGTCCTATCCGCAAAAAAACCCGGAAAGGACATGGAAACAAAATGCGTGAGATGTAATAAAATACTATCCAGCTTCCATATAATTTGTAAGCAAGATATAGTTATTTCTAACTTTTTTCAGCAAGAGATGCATACTCTAAAGTGTTAAAAGATGACAATAAGAAATATTTCTAAAGCCTAGTCAATGCATGATCAGAGCCCCACACACCACAATGCATATCTGAATGTGCAAGATGTCAAAACATAAAGTTAAAGCATCTGCCAAGAATAAGTCATGCAGCAACTATAGCGTATTATAGGGAAGAATCATGAATATTCAATGGGAAAACAATTTCAGAGGCTGATCACCATCTCCATCAATTATGGCTGACACTTGCAGTGATGCAGTCCTGACATTGTGACAGTGATTATATCCTTGTGATATTTCGCCTCAGTTGTTTACAAATACAACCATATCTTGTGCATTCACAATGTATGGGGCACTTTAGACTATGAAAACATTTCTACTGTATGATTCATTGCACCATTCTATGCAGCCAGGCGAGCTGAAAGCCCTATAAACCAGAGACAACGTTCAATTAAACAAGAAAAAAAATATGTGCTCCTCATTATGAAAATTACAAAACTATAAGATCTAGCATCTTAGTGTCTTTTCCATATTTATAAATTGAGACAATTGGCATTTATTTTAAAACTAGAAATTACCTTATTGAATGTCTGTTGTACCCGTCTCAGAAATACTGATTATCTATGGTTGTGTATAAGTTGCCATATTTAAATTTCTTAAGCTTAAAAGGTGAAAAGGTAAAAAAAAGACTTTTCCGCTACTTATATATTGACGACCTATGCTTAGGATAGGTCATCAATATCAGATCTTTGGGAGTCCAAAACCCCGCACCCCCATAAATCAGCTGTTTTGCTCAGCTGCTGGTGCCAGAAACTATACAATGGATTAAAAGCTCTGTTCACAGTGTAGTTCCTGGTCCTGGCCTACTGCAGCCCATTTCCCATTCACTTTAAGAGGAGCTGCAGAAACGTGGCATGGCCACTACACAGTGGATGACGCCTTTGGCTTGTGTGTTTGTGCTGTGGGGAAACGCCTTTCACAGCAATTTCATAAAAGGCATCTGTCAGCAGATTTGTAGCTATGAAACTGGCTGACCTGTTACATGTGCACTTGGCAGCTGAAGGCATCTGTGTTGGTCCCATGTTCATCTGTGCCCGCATTGCCGAGAAAAATGATGTTTTAAAATATGCAAATGATCCTCTAGGAGAAACAGAGGTGTTGCCATTACTCTGCTACCATCCACTGACATCCACTGACTGCTGATTGGTCAGCCACGGCGGGGCTAGCTGGGTGATTGGTGGTTACTTATTGATTTACACAGGTGTTTTTAATATATATGTATGTATTGCAACCATTGTATTTATGAGCTTGACAAAGGCTAAACAATAGCCGAAACGTTGCTTTGCTGTATGTCTTGAAGTCTTCAATAAACTACTAATTTTGCGAGATGCTGCCGAGATCATCTATTTCTTCTCATATTGTTTTTCTCTGTCACAATGTCCAATTTTGTCCTTTTTTTTGTTAAAAACATTTTTCATAGTTAATTTTTTTTTATTCCTTTTTCTATCAGAGCAAGCCTGGAGCCTGACATATTGTTTTCAAGCGTCATAATGGACTCTGTCTGACTGACCAGTTTGGTAAAATTTTGCATAATTAGAAAAAACATCATTTCATTAGAGCATGTCTGCAGCCCAATGCATTGTTTTTGTGCGTTATAGTGGACTTGGATTTCAAAGTTCAAAACAAACAATTACTTCACCCGATACCACTGTGTGTGTATATAAACACCGATAAGCATCTGCCCTTAGAAAGGGATTATTTTTTGGACTTTTTTTTTTTATTATTTTAAACAGCAAAACAAATCCGACAGTGCAGTTTGTTTTTACCACCAGTCACCTTCCATTTACCCCTAACCATACAGTGTATGTTGCAGTCGCTTTGTCATTACTAATGCTGCCTGGGCATTCAAAAGCTTGAAAGGGGTTGGATACAGTCCTAAGAGATCCCAGAGACCCCATACATGACTTGGACAGGTTGATTCTGATGGTAAAATTGATAAATTCAGACCCAAAACAATATTTAATTTCAAATCTGCTCATCTGTAATTATTTGTTTTTGTGTGTCTTGTATAGTCACTCGCCATTGTGACCGGGGTTGGTTGTTATTCAGTGTCCTCCAAGATGGATGTTTGTTTGAACAGGAACTAAGTGGGATACTAACTATAGGCTGTACATGGCGCATAAGTGTAGTTGTTAAGGTCCATTTTGGATGCCACGATAATACAGGATGATTTAAAGTTTATATCAGAGAGAGATAGATAGTTAGTTTCGTTTTTGTTTGGTTTTTTGTTACTGTACACCTACAATTCCAAAGGTTTGTTTTATTTACCTACTATACTTGTGTTTTTCATTCAATATACAGGGAATATTTGGAAAAACATTTATACTTTGTCAAACCCTGCCCCTGTCAAGCCAGGCCCCAAGACACCATGCACTGTCAAGTCAAAATGTCCCAGAAAGGTTTTCAGATTTTACTAACTATGCACCAGCAAAGCTCAGCTAAAGTGATAGCTGCCAGTTTTCATACTGAGTCAGCTGAATTTTCAATTCAACTCTGATTGTGAATGGAGAGGAATCTCTTTTAGTATTAGATATGTAAGCAATGCAAAGTATACAGTATGTATCAATTTTTTAATCTAAATTGCTTTTGGGCTACTACCTCTGCCCTTTTGTGTCTGCAAATATTTTATGAATAGATCCTGGGTATGGAAAGTTTATTCATGCCTCCTTATCTGAGAGGGCCTTTGCCTGTTCAGACCTGAACGTATGCCACTTGCCACCACCTCTATGATAATGAGCCTATGATATGATATGAGTCTATGATAATAGCAATCTAATGATTGCTTGTTATAGTTCCTTATGGGAACTATAAAAAAGTGTAAAAAAATTACTCAAAAAATTAAAAACATATCAAAGTTCAAATCACTCCCCTTTCCCCAAAATGTGAATAAAAAATGTAAAAAAATAAAAAGATACACATCATGGGTATGGCCATGTGCAAAAACTCTCGTACTATCAAAATATAAAAGTACTAATCCCATACGGAAAAAGGCGGAGAAAAAAAAGGGTCAAAATGTCCGATTTGCCATTTTTTGGTCGCTTCTGCTCCCACAAAAGAATTAAATAAAAAGTGATCAAAAAGTTGTTCACGCCCCAAAAAGATTAAAAGTACAGATCGTCCTGCAGAAAAGGAGCCCCCCATACAGCTCCGCACACAAAACTACAAAAAAGTTATAGGGGTCAGAAATTTACAGCAAAAATGCAAGGAAAAGTATACATATGTGGCATCACCAGATTTGTGCTGACCTGGAGAATGAAGATCACAAGTCATTTTTAACGCATAATGAACGCTGTAAAAAATAAAATGTAAAACTCTGGCAAAATTGCATATTTTTTTCCCACTTCCCACTACATTCTATGCAATATTAAATGATGGCGATGGGAAGTACAACTTATCCCACAAAAAATAAGCCCTCATAGGACTATGTAAACATCAAAATAAAAAAGTTATAGATCTGGGAAGGCCCGGAGCGAAAAACAAAGCTGCAAAGTAAAAAAAAACCTCCGGGTTAGAAGGGATTTCCCATTAACATCTTTCCTCACCAATGTGGGATCACTGAGGCTCCAACCACTGGTACACCTAAGATCGTGAGACTGATCCTGAGATCTCAGCAGTTAGACCCAGCAATTATATACTGTATTTATCACCTATACTGGGGATAGGTGATAAATGTAGTTTGTGAGGCAACCCCAAGGATATTCCTATCTTATAATGTTATAGCATTTTACTAGGATGTGTCACACCATTGTAATTGGGGAGAAGGAAGACATTGAGCTACTTTTAGCTTTTTCCATGCAAGGTAGCTCTCCTGTCCAATTATGGGCTGATTTCTACACAGATGAAGTTATATGCTGGAGTTCCTTTATTCTCAGGCTTGGGCCTCTTGCACATGAACGTTTTTTGTTTTTTTCAGTTTAGGTGCCGTTTTATGCGTTCTGTATATGTTCCATATGTGGAACCATTCATTTCAATGGGTCCGCAAAAAAAAAAAGAATGAACTCCATATGTATTCCATTTCCCCTTTTTCTGTATTTCCATTCTGCTAAAATATAGAACTTGTCCTATTATTCCCCGCAAATAACGTTCCTTGGCTCCATTCAAGTCAATGGGGCTGTAAAAAAAATGGAACGGATACGGTATGCATCTGTATGTCTTCCGTATTGTTCCGTTTTTGCGGAAACTTCTATTGAAAATTTTATGTCCAGCCCAATTTTTCAATGTTACTCTATACTGTATTTGACATGCTTCCGCAAAAAACGGATCACAAATGGAAAAAAAAATTGCAAAACGGAACGGCAAAACGGAATGGAAGCAGAAACACTACTGAAACAAAAAAAAAAATGATCTGTTTAAAACGGACCACAAAACCATACGGTTGTGTTCAAGAGGCCTTACTCGGGACCCAGCAGTTGGAGCCTCTCTGATCAGTAAGTGTTGGCATATGCTAATTGTGGGATAACCTCATTTCTGTAAATTTGTATATTCACAGACTTCAAAAATATTATTTACAAAAATTTCTAAAGTAGGAAATCTAGAAGCTTCTCATCCCTAAAAACTTTACACTTGTATTGTTATAGCTAGTTGTGTACAGTTGTAGTACAAATCAAAGACTATTTGCTCTCATCTTAAGAACTGATGAAGTGGAAACAGGGCAATTTTCTCAGTGATCATTACTTTTTGCTACAGGATATCTGTTCTGTAAAATAGTACTGTAAACTACTACAATTTGGCTGTAACACAAGAAAGTGGCTATCATGAAATAATACATCCACTGGAAAGTGTTACAATTTAGTCACGCTAACGTAAATGCTATAAAAACGAATTTTAGACTGCGATGAGAAATCACTCCATCCGATTAGTATATTTTTTTCCATTTTAGCGAATGGCTCTGCTAGGAGCAGGAAAAGCAATATATATGTTAGCAAACAAATGCAAAAACAAATACAAAAAAGGTCTTGAACTATCCATTGATACTTCACGTGCTATAAAATCAGATCTTCACCCAGTATTTTGGAGTCTTCTCTCTTGAGATTATTTTTTATCCAATAGAAAACATTTAAATAATACATTCAAAATCATATCCGAGGCTTAGTGGTCAAGAACATAAGTGTGCTGCTTTCGCAGACGACCTTTTGCTCCTCACCACGAACCCTGTACAGGCCTTCCCACATATCTTACGCCTATTCTCGACGTTTGGGGACCTCTCAAATTTTAAAATCAATTTCTCCAAATCAGAAGCCATGGCTGTGGCCTTGCCTGCTAGGGTGTTAAGACTCTCTGAGAACCTTCTACTCATTTAAGTGGTCCACTTCTGCTCTGCCCTACCTCAGGATATTATTGACGCCCGACCCATGTAAGCACTATAGCACCAATTATGTACCACTTCTGCAAAAAATTAAGGATCAATTGGGTTCCCTTTCCCTGCCCTGGGTGTCATGGTTGGGGAGAAAGAACCTACTTCAAACATTCATAATGCTCAAGCTGCTCTATCTCATGCAGATGGTCCCCATCCCCCTTCCAAATCGTTTTTTTGAACAGGTAAGATCCATCTTTACCTCGTTCCTGTGTAGAAATAAAAAAACGTGTGTAGCTTACAGCAGGTTAATGAGGCATTGCAGAGATGGTGGTTTCAATATATCTGACCTACGTACCTACTACAGCGCCCTCCAGCTTAAAAGGTTACAATTATGTGTCCCCAGGTACGGCACATGAGGCTCGGGCATTCAGCTAGATTTGCTATTAAATAGACAAGTCTCAGCGCTTTGGGGTCTCCAAGACTCAATAGCTTTCCCAGAAGGTCTTACTAAGGGTAGTTTCTACCTCGGTAAGTGCCGCAGGACTCTTCATTATTCCTCTTCACGTTGCTTACTAAGGGTAGTTATCTTACCTTTAGGGAGACACATGCCCGATCCCCTCTTCTGTCGTTGCCCCCTATAGGTTTGACAGCCTCCTTCCATTTCTACTAAATAAAGGAGCCTCTGATGTGCCCCCCTTCTGGAACCTACTTAAAAGCATTACGGTGCACCAAATTTTGACGAGCTCTCCAGAGAATCTTCCAGTAGTTTTCTCTCCGATGATGGAAGGGAATAATTTTTTGGCCAAGCTTGAATTGAAGCGCTCCTAGTCAGACCTGAGAGTTAAGTATACCCCATGTATGTCACCTACGTGGTTTAAGAAACTTATGCTAGGTTCCTCTATCCCGAAACACCTCATATCCGTCCTCTATAAAACACTCAACTCGGACTCGGAGCGGGTCACCCCAGCATATATCAGAGCTTGGGAGAGGGACTTGAGCACCTCCTTCTCCCTGCAGAAATTGACATGATACATTCGAGGTGGCATGGCTTCCTCTAAATGTGTGAAAGTGCAAGAGCACTTGTACAAGAACATGACAAGGTGGTACAACAACCCTGCAGTCTCAAATTTACCCAATCTTCCTGTGCAAGCTGCTAGACTGCTTAAATTGGCTTAGAGAGGAACCTCACTCTATGGAGCAGTGGTTAGCTAAGGTTGATCAAATATGTCTAATGAAGGAATTGGTAAGTTGGGCTACTAGGACCCATTCCAAATATCTCACCTTGTGGCAGCCTTGGAGGACCCACTGTGCACTGCCTTCCTCATGAGTTGGTCCTGCATACCTCATTTTTTTAAGGTGCGGATTATCGGTTATGATGATTTGGACAAATCTATCCGCCCACTTAATAGACCTCAAATGGTAGGACCTTAACTATTGATTCATATTTTAGACGCCTAAGTTTAGGACCAAAGACCTCTTATTCTCTAGACAATTTGTCTTATGATCCTTTCTGATCGCTTACTGCCGGAGACCTGACCCTGTGATACATCCAGTGAATGTTTCGGTGTTTTCGCACTCTACTGGTAATATATGCCTTGACCACAGGCCGAGGACACTTACTGGGCTGCTCGGAATACTACTTGCTGTTTAATGTCTTGCCTTCCCTTCTCTCCCCCCCCCCCCCTTTTTCCCATTGCTACCCACCTGAATAATACATTAAACAGCAGTCAGTATTGAACTTTATTTCAAAACCGAAAAAGAAATATCATGTTCTCTCCTTTTCAATATGTTCCCGGTAATAAAATACATTTTTCGTGCAAGTTGTTCAGAGAAACTTTGCAATTACATTCTGTAACCGCACAGCATCAGCAGCAGGTTGTCTTGTTAGTGCAGAAGGAGCACGTTTGTATTGTAATTTATAGGATGTCAATTCAAAAATCACGTAGGGCAATTTAATATTGTATATGTTCAAATAGAGAAAATGTTTCAAGATCAGGTTATGTTGTTAAAATAAAAGTTCAGTATTACTTAAAGGGGTTTTCCAAGATTGTGATATTGATGACCTATCCTCAGGACATCCGTGACCACCGGTGATCAGCTGTGCCGTGGATTTCTTTTGATATATATATTTTTCTTTTTTTAATATATATATATATATATATATATATATATAAAAAACAACTTTGCAGCACCACAGAAAACAGCAATGGAGTGCCAGCAGCTGTAGGCTCAATCCAATGTCCCAATGCTCATACAAAAAAAGAAGGGGCACCTCCAGTGACAAGTGTCTTTTATTTACACCGACGCGACGTTTCGGTCCGCACAATGGAATCTTTCACTGCTTGAAAAAGGTTCCATTGTGCGGACCGAAACCTCGCATTGGTGTAAACAACCCCGCAACTGCTGCTGTAGAAACAATGTGGGCGCTAATAATGGCGATATATACAAGTAGAGCAGTGTATCGTTATCATGTATGCGCATGTCTGCTGACAGGGAATCACATGAAACATCACGTGACTTGCCTGGCAACCGTCGTTAGTCACGCTAGAGTAAAAGAGGTGTGTCTGGAAGGTCCTCAAGCCCTCAGACGTATAGGGAGGGATGTGCTTCAACTCAGAAGCACTATCCCGCACCATAAATGGAACCAGGAGACTCCTACTCGGGTAATTACCAAGTGTGGTGTCAACCTTGTCCGCGATCGTCCTCTGCAGGCTACGGACTTATCGGATTCATAGAAACAAAATGTTAATCGCATTGTCACGCATATGTCGGTACAGAAGCCAGCTCTGAAGTAGTAGATGAAAGGTAGTTTGCAGCAGGGATATGTCCCGTCCAACCATGTTGTCTGAAAGTAAAAGAAAAAGAGTAAATGCATAAATTAAAAACCTTGTAGGTGAAAACATACACAGAGATCGTGAGTTCTAGACCATTTAAGCAGCTACTTAAACAAAAAAGCCAAGGTTTATATTCGACATTAAGACCTTTGGGTTTCAAAGATTGTAAGTAAAAAATCCATTCGGACTCTATTTTTTTAGCATCTTAGTACGATTACCCTCCAAACGTGGTACAGGGACGTGATCAATAATCATAAACTTTAAATCACTCTCTACATGACCAGCCTCTGTAAAATGATGACAGACTGGAAGATCCTTTGTTTACAAATAGAGTAGCGGTGCAGATTCATTCTGGTTTTCAAATCACAAGTGGTTTCACCCACATAGAGTAATTTGCATGGGCACCATAGAACATATACAATATAGGTGGAATCACAAGTTAAAAAATATTTCAACTTATGAACATTAGAGATGTGGCGAACATAAAAGTTTCTGTTCGCGAATGGCGAACGCGAATTTATGCAAATGTACGCGAACAGGGCGAACCGCCATAGACTTCAATAGACAATTTTAAAACCCACAGGGACTCTTTCTGGCCACAATAGTGATGGAAAAGTTGTTTCAAGGGGACTAACACCTGGACTGTGGCATGCCGGAGGGGGATCCATGGCAAAACTCCCATGGAAAATTACGTAGTTGACGCAGAGTGTGGAAAGTTGAATTCGCAATGCGATTAATATAACCTGCATTAATCGCATTGCGAATTCAACTTAGAGCTGGGTTCCTAATGGTTGTATTGCTAGAATATAACGAAGATTGAGAATATAGCGCAATATTCTCAATCTTCGTTATATAATTCTAGCAATACAACAACCATTAGAAACCCAGCTCTAAGTTGAATTCGCAATGCGATTAATATAACCTGCATTAATCGCATTGCGAATTTAACTTAGAGCTGGGTTCCTAATGGTTGTATTGCTAGAATATAACGAAGATTGAGAATATAGCGCTATATTCTCAATCTTCGTTAGATAATTCTAGCAATACAACAACCATTAGAAACTCAGCTCTAAGTTAAATTCGCAATGTGAATAATACTTACAATTATTAATCGCTTTGCGAATCCATTTGATGCCTCTATTTGATTGTATATGACGGTTGACTATGACTACCACCAACGTTCTGCTGCCTCTGAGGCAAGATATCTGAACCCCCCAGGGTTCAGATAAAATAAAATAAAATAAAAAATGCGTTTTTGATGCGTTTTCTATCAAAAACGACCAAATGGCCCCTGGGGGGTTCAGATATCTTGCCTCAGAGGCAGCAGAACGTTGGTGGTAGTCATAGTCAACCGTCATATACAATCAAATAGAGGCATCAAATGGATTCGCAAAGCGATTAATAATTGTAAGTATTATTCGCATTGCGATTACAACTTAGAGCTGAGTTCCTAATGGTTGTATTGCTAAAATATAACGTATATTCTAGCAATACAAGAACCATTAGGAACTCAGCTCTAAGTTGAATTCGCAATGCGATTAATGCAGGTTATATTAATCGCATTGCGAATTAAACTTAGATCTGAGTTCCGAATGGTTGTTGTATTGCTAAAATATAATTAAGATTGAGAATATAGCGCTATATTTGTTATCTTCGTTATATTCTAGCAATACAACCATTAGGAACTCAGCTCTAAGTTGTAATCGCAATGCGAATAATACAGGTTATATTAATCGCATTGTGATTTACAATTACTAAAATTGCAGCTTCAGAATGAATCTAAGATGGATGTTGTCCTTGCGTTTAGATAGGAGGTGGAAGGGTCTGGGAGGGAGGGTATGCTGATTGGCTGGAATGTGTCTGCTGACTGTGAGTTACAGGGTCAAAGTTTGCTCAATGATAAAGTATACGGGCGAATGCGAACATCGAATACGTTCGCCCGCCGTGGCGGACGCGAACAAGCTATGTTCACCGGGAACTGTTCGCCAGCGAATAGTTCGGGCCATCTCTAATGAACATCGTTATTATTTGGATTAATAAATTCACTCCCTTTTGACATGTATTTGCAATTTACACAGTGAAGGCATGGGAAGCTCCCTTTTCTCCTAGGGGCTAAGAAGGTTTGTTGAGAAGATTTTGAGGAACCAATATCATTTCTAACAAGTCTATCTTTCAAATTTTGTACACGTCTGTAGGACATTAAGGGATTTCGTTTAAAGACGTATATATCGCCATTATTAGCGCCCACATTGTTTCTACAGCAGCAGTTGTCCCCGCCTCCATCCATGACATCATCAAGTCACAATTAACGTTTTTAACCTTTACAAGACACTATTTTGGGATTTTCTAAGATGTTTTATATGGACGATTATCATGTTATCAGATGTAATAATGTATTTGTACACAATGCGATTTTTGTAATATGTTGCACTTTATTGCTGATTATGTATGCAAATTTGCTCACATTTATAAATATGTATTTCCTACCACAATTCATTGCTTGATAAGGATCCCATCTTTTCACTAACATCGGCAGTGCTGCGGTTTCTTCTTTTCTATATCTATGCGCAGCCCCGTCTGGGCTTTTACCGCTGGCATGCCATTAACTTCCACGAGTGCCACTTCTTGGGACTTTCATTATAGATAAATATAGCTATATAAATATATATATTAAAATATATATGTAAAAAAATATATATATTTATATACAGTTGCAAGAAAAAGTATGTGAACCCTTTGGAATGATATGGATTTCTGCACAAATTGGTCATAAAATGTGATCTGATCTTCATCTAAGTCACAACAATCACAGTCTGCTTAAACTAATAACACACAAAGAATTACATTTTACCATGTTTTTATTGAACACACCATGTAAACATTCACAGTGCAGGTGGAAAATGTATGTGAACCCCTAGACTAATGAGATCTCCAAGAGCTAATTGGAGTGAGGTGTCAGCCAACTGGAGTTCAATCAATGAGATGAGATTGTAGGTGTTTGTTACAGCTGCCCGGCCCTATAAAAAACACACACCAGTTCTGGGTTTGCTTTTCCCAAGAAGCATTGACTGATGTGAATGATGCCTCGCACAAAAGAGCTCTCAGAAGACCTACGATTAAGAATTGTTGACTTGCTGGTTATAAAAGTATCTCCAAAAGCCTTGCTGTTCATCAGTCCATGGTAAGACAAATTGTCTATAAATGGAGAAAGTTTAGCACTGCTGCTACTCTCCCAAGGAGTGGCCGTCCTGTAAAGATGACTGCAAGAGCACAGCGCAGACTGCTCAATGAGGTGAAGAAGGTCCTAGAGTGTCAGCTAAAGACTTACAAAAGTATCTGGCATATGCTAACATCCCTGTTAGCGAAGTCTAAGATACGTAAAACACTAAACAAGAATCGATTTCATGGGAGGATACCACAGAGGAAGCCACTGCTGTCCCAAAAAAAATTGCTGCACGTTTACAGTTGGCACAAGAGCA
Source organism: Bufotes viridis (assembly GCA_033119425.1). Taxonomy (NCBI): domain Eukaryota; kingdom Metazoa; phylum Chordata; class Amphibia; order Anura; family Bufonidae; genus Bufotes; species Bufotes viridis. The sequence continues at coordinate 267,810,466 of CM065589.1, forward strand.
CCAGGATGTTCCACAGCAGTACTGGCATAATATTCTGTGGACAGATGAAACCAAAGTTGAGTTGTTTGGAAGAAACACACAACACTATGTGTGGAGAAAAAGAGGCACAGCATACCAACACCAAAACCTCATCCTAACTGTGAAGTGGTGGAATCATGGTTTGGGGCTGCTTTGCTGCGTCAGGGCCTGGACGTATTGCTATCATCGAAGGAAAAATGAATTCTTACGTTTATCAAGACATTTTGCAGGAGAACTTAAGGTCATCTGTCCACCAGCTTAAGCTCAACAGAAGATGGATGTTGCAACAGGACAATGACCCTAAGCATAGAAGTAAATCAACAACAGAATGGCTTAAACAGAAGAAAATATGCCTTCCGGAGTGGCCCAGTTAGAGTCCTGACCTCAACCCGATTGAGATGCTGTGGCATGACCTCAATAAAGCTATTCACACCAGGCATCCCAAGAATATTGCTGAACTGAAACAGTTCTAAAAAAAGGAAGGGTCAGGAATTACTTCTGACCGTTGTGCACGTCTGATCTGCAACTACAGGAAACGTTTGGTTGAAGTTATTGCTGCCAAAGGAGGTTCAACCAGTTATTAAATCCAAGGGTTCACATAATTTTTCCACCTATACTGTGAATGTTTACATGGTGTGTTCAATAAAAACATGGTAACATTTAATTCTTTGTGTGTTATTAGTTTAAGCAGACTGTGATTGGCTATTGTAGTGACTTAGATGAAGATCAGATCACATTTTATGACCAATTTGTGCAGAAATCCATATCATTCTAAAGGGTTCACATACTTTTTCTTGCAACTGTATATATATTTATATATATTTATAGCACTCTACAAACATTGAATATATAGATTGCAAATGTTATCATAGTTACATAGTTAACACTCTTAAGGCTGGGTTTACACGGGCGTCATGTTTGACGCCCGGATTGGATGCGCGTGCGTTGCTGGAATATGCGCGATTTTTCTGCGAGTGTGCAAACTTTTGTAATGCGTTTTGCACGCGCATGTGAAAAATCGCCATGTTTGGTACCCAGACCCGAAGCCGGACTTCATCACTGAAGTCCAGTTTCGGGTTGAGAATTCTGGAGATTTTATTATTTTCCCTTATAACATGGTAATAAGGGAAAATAATAGCATTCTTAATAAAGAATGCTTTGTAGAATGAGGATTAAGGGGTTAAACATAAAAAACGTAACTTACCTTAGCCACTTGATCGCGTAGTTGGCGATCTCTCTTCTCTCTTCAAGCATTAGCTGTAGTCTAAGGACCTGTGATGACGTCACATTACATGGTCCAATCACATGGTCCATCACAATAAAAGCATTTTTGAAACAAAAAAAATCATGTTTTAGTGTCTTCATAGTCTGAGAACCATAGTTTTTTATATTTTTTGGCCGATTGTCTTAGGTAGGGGCTCATTTCTTGCGGGATGAGGTGATGGTTAGATTGGTACTATTTTGGGGGGCATACGCCTTTTTAATCGCTTGGTGTTGCACTTTTAGTGATGTGAGGTGACAAAAATATTGTTTTTTTGGCACAGTTTTTACTTACTACTTACTATATTTTTTTGACTGTATTCACCGGAGGAGTTAGGTCATGTGATATTTTTATAGAGCCGGTCGATATCTCACATGTCTACTTTTCTTTTTTTCTCCCTATTTTTTATAATTTTTTTTACTTTATTTTGGGAAAAGGAACCTTTTTTTTGTAAAACTTTATTTTTTAACCTTTTTTTTTTACTTTATTTTTTGTCCCACTCTGGGACTTCAACTTTTGGAGGTCTGATACCCTTCAAAATGCATTACAATATTGTAATAATGCATTGGCTGTAGATGCACTACCCTGTGTAATACACTTACAGCCTTCCTGCCTCTGAGATCCAGGGGGCTGTATCTCACAGGCTGTCAAGGAAGGCAGCCAGGATGCCTAAGGAAGTCATCAGGCTGCCTACCCTACTATCGGGTCCCTGTCACAGCAGTGTGGGGATCCGATGTCCACCCTGGACCCGGAGGGATCACGCAGGTGCCTCGGTCAGCGCTGACCGCAGCAGTACTAGGGTTAATCCGCCAGCATCGGTGTTTTCACCAATGCTGGCGCATACAGCAGGGGTCCGGCTATCAGTGACTGCCATACCCCTGCCACTAATCGGGCGGGTGCAGCTTATGCACCAGCCTGATCAGCCCGCTGTACATGTACGGTGCTGGTCCTTAACCCTAAGTTCACACTTGCGCGTTTTACAGCGCGTTCGAGCGCGCTGTAAAACGCTCAACACATGCAAACCAATGCTTCCCTATGGGACTGGTTCACATTTTTCACGTTTTACAGCGCGTTCGAACGTGCTGTAAAACGCCCTACGCATAAACAAGTACTTGAGCTTTTTTTGGGGCGTTTGTCGCGCGTATTGTGATTGCACCACAGTAGTTAATCACAAGAACGCGCGTACGACGCGCGTTTCCTATTTGCAAAGACGCGCTGTAATACGCACGACAAAAACGCGCGTTTCAAGAACGCTCAGGTCTAAACCCAGGGTAAGTCACATCCACCAGCACCGTACATGTATGGCGTGGGTCCTTAAGGGGTTAATAAGTAAATTAAATAATAGAGGACCCAGCACTGAACCATGGGGTACACCACTTATAGCTGGGGACCATTCTGAATAGAAGTCATTCACCACAACTCTCTGGACACGGTCCTTCAGCCAGTTTTCGATCCAGTTACAAACTATACTTTCCAAGCCTATAGCCCTTTATGAAAATGGGCACCACATTTGCCTTGCGCCAGTCACTTCACGATGTACCAGTTCCTAGAGAAAATTTTGAGTAGGGGCTCAGCAACAACTGAACTGAGTTCTTTAAGCACTATTGGATGTAATTCTGTGCGGAAGTTACTCTGTGTACACTCCGTTTCTGTATGTACGTATTGCCGTTCCGCATTACGGACAAGGATAGTACTGTTCTATTAGGGGCCAGCTGTTCTGTTCCGAAAAATACGGAATGCACACGGACGTCATCCATATTATTTGCGGATCTGTTTTTTGCAGACTCCAAAATAGATACACTCGTGTGCATAAGGCCTTTTCCTTATGTTCAGTTATCACCCTCCCCCCCCCCTTTACTTTTATACAGTTGTGTTCAAAATTATTCAACCCCCAATGATGTAAAGGGTTTTAGGGAATTTAGTGTAGATTTGTAATTGTGTTCAGAATGAAATCTTACAAGGACTTTTTAAAGAACCAAATGCAACTAAAATGACATCAATTGTTTTTGTAATACAGTATTAAATGTTTTTTTGTGATTTCTTCATTGACACAATTATTCAACCCCTTAAATACTACCATTCTTAAGAACAGAGGTTCATTCAAGTGTATTCGATCAGGTATTGAAAACACCTGTGGATGTCAAGGAGCAGCAATCAAGCATAATAAGCACCAATTAGGCAGATTAAGGGCATGTTCAGACGACGACAATTGTCGCGCGACAAAAAGTCGCACTATTGTCGCGCGACAATTTTTATAATGGGAGTCTATGGTGTCGCAGTGCGACATGCGACATGCTGCGACTGCGACATGACAGTCGGCAAAAATCCATCCGGGATGGATTTTTTGCGACTGTTGTGTCGCAGTTGCAACATGTTGCATGTTGCACGTGCGACACCACCATAGACTCCCATTATAAAAATTGTCGCGCGACATTAATGTGACATCAATACAAATGTTGCAGTGTAGTGGTTCCCAAATTGTCGCGCGACTTTTTGTCGCGCGACAATTGTCGTCGTGTGAACGTAGCCTTAAAATGACTGTGATACTCAGCTCCTTCTAGACATTTACTGGTGCGTTTACAAACATGGTGAAGTCAAGAGAATGGTCCAGGAAGACAAGAGAAGAGGTGATGTCTCTTCACAGGAAGGGCAATGGCTATAAGAAGATTGCAAAGATGTTAAACATACCAAGAAACACCATAGGAAGCATCATTCGCAAATTCAAGGCAAAGGGCATTGTTGAAACACTACCTGGTCGTGGCAGAAAGAAGATGCTGACTTCGACTGCTGTGCGCTACCTGAAGCGCAAAGTGGAGAAAAGTCCCCGTGTGACTGCTGAGGATGAGGAACTGAAAAAAGATTTGTCAGATGCGGGTACTAAAGTTTCAGCTCAGACAATAAGGCGCACACTGTGTAATGAAGGCCTCCATGCCAGAACTTCCAGGCGCACCCCCTTGCTGTCTCCAAAGAATAAGAAGAGTCGACTGCAGTATGCCAAAAGTCATGTGGACAAACCACAAAAGTTTTGGGATAGTGTTCTGTGGACTGATGAAACAAAATTAGAACTGTTTGGGCCCATGGATCAACGCTATGTTTGGAGGAGGAAGAACAAGGCCTATGAATAAAAGAACACCTTGCCTACTGTGAAGCATGGCGGGGGTCAATCATGCTTTGGGGCTGTTTTGCTTCTATAAGTACAGGGAAGCTTCAGCGTGTGCAAGGTACCATGAATTCTCTTCAGTACCAGGAGATATTGGATGAAAATGTGAGGCAGTCCGTCACAAACCTGAGGCTTGGGAGACGTTGGACCTTTCAACAGGACAATGATCCCAAGCATACCTCCAAGTCCACTAGAGCATGGTTGCAGATTAAAGACTGGAACATTTTGAAGTGGCCATCGCAGTCACCAGACTAAAATCCGATTGAGAACCTCTGGTGGGACATAAAGAAAGCAGTTGCCGCGCGCAAGCCTAAGAATATGACTGAACTGGTGGCTTTTGCCCATGAAGAATGGGCGAAGATACCCGTAGATCGCTGCAAGACACTTGTGTCAAGCTATGCTTCACGTTTAAAAGCTGTTATAACTGGAAAAGGATGTTGTACTAAGTACTAAGATTGAATGTCACTTGGGGGTTGAATAAAACTGATAATGATGTGAGCACAGAAAAGACATTTGTGGTTATTTCATTATAAATGTTATGTTATATTTGTCTGACTTACAACTGCCTCTTTGATTTAATTGTAAACAAGATGACTGAAATGATCAAAATCAATGTCAAACTGGCCAAAACACTCAATTTCAGTGGGGGTTGAATAATTTTAAACACAACTGTATATGGAACCTACCTGCTCTGACATTGGTTTTTTAGCATTTATATCATACTCAATAAATGCTCTACTTGGTATGAATCTTGAATAGATGATACACTAGATGACAATTATTAGAAATGTTCTTTTCACTTGTGATTCTACTTTATTTTTATTTTTTTTGTGTTTGGAACTAGGAAATAATATGTTTTTGCTGTTGTAACAAGATATATTGCTCATATACATGTATTTGTAATGGTGATTGTTACCTCATTTCATACTATTGTAAGCTTTTATCGCTTTTGTTATTCTTGTTAATAAAAACAAAATTTACAAGAATTTGGGGGATTTGGTTTGCTCTCTTTTGCCACCTGCTGTTTATATTTTTAGCTCACACCTAGGCTAGTCGTTGCCCAAAATATTAGTTTGCACCACCTATTTTGATTCAGAACATTATAATTATTACAATGGTGCTTAAAAACACAAAACAAATAAACTTTATTCAAAGATTCTCCTTTAAAATCATTATTTGGAGTGTGGACGTCAAGATTCATATATATTCTACCACAGTGGGTTCACATGCTCTACCCCTGTGCAATCTAATATCTATCCCAGAGAATCTCCAGACCACAGATTGTAGCAACTAGCAAACTGTTATAACATCATACAAGTTGCTACTAAATAGCTTGTTAAGTAAATAGAGCTCCCAGAAGTAACCAGAGAGCACTACTTAGGTCCCTCAGATCTCCAGGATAGAGAATAGTTAACCACGAGGCACTATCTCTTGTTACAGCCTCTGTTAACCCTTATAATCCCGGGGGGGGGGAGAGATAATTTTTTTCCACGCCAGCCCTACCTCACCAGGAGGTTACATAAATATGCCTGCCCTGTCTAGCGCTCAACGCGTTTCCTATTATCCTCAGGAGCGCTACAGTAATGGGCATATGCTAGTGTCCGATCCCCCTCTTGTTCAGAGGGAACGGCATAGTTTACAGGCGGCTACGAGTATGCTGCTCACATTCAATTCATACACACATTAGAAAATCACAGTGCGCTCCCCTCTCACATTTAGGAGAAGCGCTCCGGCACTATGGCGGCCGTGCAGGGGGCGCGAAACCTTGCTCTATTTGAAAAGTAGGCTCCGCCCACACTCGTCATAGAGTACCTCCCCTTGTCACGTCATGTGGTTCTTACAGGATCGGATCGATGTAACCCTTACCTGTCCGCACTGTTCTATTCTCAGTCGGTACAGTTAGATTGCATTAACCTCTTCCCTACCCTGACGCGATCTTTTTGGAAAAGGGGGGTATTCATTAGGATCAGCAGATATGGCAATAATGCCATTACTAAAAGGGACCCTATGGTGGATGTTTATTACAATTGTCACAAAAGGTATATACTGTTATTTGGTCGGAACACAGATACTGTATTTAATTAAATAGTGAATTATTTTTCCCCCTCTTTTTTTCTTTCTTTTTTTCTACTCATCTATATTTGCAAAATATTTTATTTTGCCTAGTCCCTGAAAATCACGGGGATTGCGCATAGATATTATTCAGTGCACCTTCTGGACATTAGATAATCATATCAGATATTAATAAATGTACAAGGGCTGCACCATGCCAATATCCCCAGTCTTGGATCCTCTTTGTCAGGCAAATATCCCTCATATCCAATCAGGGGTCAAAACCAACACATGAACACAAATAGTGTTATTGACCCCTTACAAAGATAACATATGCATCACAGAAAACAGGTAAATGATAGCTGATCATTTAGCCCAAAAGGCCTCATAGTTTTCAGCCGGAAGATCCATTGGGTCTCCTTTTGTAACAGGATACGATCGTGGTCTCCCCCCTAAGGGAGGGTCTGACCACCTCAATACCCTGAAATTTTATTTTTTCTGGATCCCCATCATGATGTTCCACCACATGTCGTGCAACGGATGTATCAGCATGATTGCGGACATCATTAAGGTGTTCGCCAATCCTCCTCCTAAATTCTCTCGTGGTTTTACCCACGTACTGGATATTGCACTCACATGTGATCAGATATACAAGACCACTAGTCCGGCAATTCACAAAAGATCTGATGTCATAAGTTTTCTTTGTCTGTGAACAATAGAACAATTTGCCTTTTTTGATAGCCCCACAGGCCACACATCCCTTTCACCTAAATGTGCCCTTTAATGAGCTGGTGAGCCATGTGCCTTGGCCAGTGGGGACGTCCAGAAAACTATGGACCAATCTGTCCTTGATGTTTCTACCCCTCCTGAATGTTATCGAGGGGGAATCACCCACCAGATGGCCTACATCCGGATCAGATTGCAATATACCCCAATACGTACTCAGGATCCTCCGTATCTCACAATGTATGATGTTATAGCAGTTTGCTAGTTGCTACAATCTGTGGTCTGGAGATTCTCTGGGATAGATATTAGATTGCACAGGGGTAGAGCATGTGAACCCACTGTGGTAGAATATATATATGAATCTTGACGTCCACACTCCAAATAATGATTTTAAAGGAGAATCTTTGAATAAAGTTTATTTGTTTTGTGTTTTTAAGCACCATTGTAATAATTATAATGTTTGTATTTTTGCAGATATTATCTTTTTTTTACAGATCATTTATTTATAAATGAATATAAAGTACTTATAAAATATATTTTGATAAAAATCATGTGTGCTCATCTATGATTGAACATGTAAGCTTTCACTACATTCAAACACTAATAGAAAGAGCTGAGTGTTGTGGCCATGTGGCTGGAGTCCCCAATGATTTAATATTTGTCATCTATCCAGTCATTCAGTGATAAATGCATGCCCCTAAAATACTCCTTATTCCATTGTCATTGCAGTATATTTTTAGGATTACCTACTCAAATGCCCATTTCATATAGCTTTACCTTAGGAAGATTAACTACTTATAGATAAATCCAAATATAGATGTTATGCTCTAGGACCAAGTGATCCAAATCCTCAGCAACACACTGAGGCACAGAATTTGTCCAACTTAGTGGAGCCACTTTGTGATTTCACTACAATTTCATCTCAGTTACCTACCGTAATTATATGTTGTAAGGCATTAACGGGAACAACCTAAATGATTAGGATCAGAAGGCTTGTTATGTCAAACCTGTCCTTTGCATGGAACTGGGTTATGTTTTCTTTTCTCAGCAAGGGAGTTTTCCTAGATCAGCTACAAGACTCTGTGTCCAAAATTTAGCATATACTGTATTTTCATTACCATTATTACTCCATTATTGCTCTATTTTTATACTATGTTTCTAGAAAGGGAGAGAGACTGTTAACCCTGTTCTTGGGGTAAGTCGGGGCCCAGGAATGGAATTCACAGCGATCAGATGTTTATGGCACATGAAATCTTAATTCTTAGGATTTTAAATAAGAAAATATACCAAAATATTTCAATGTTCATGTTTGAAAGGGGCTGTCCGGATGATGTTTGTTTTTTAAATAGGCTCAGAAAGCTGTATAAAAAAATATATTAACCCCATAAGGACCCATGGCGTACATGTACGTCATATCTGGCCATGACTTAAGGACCAGTGATGTACATGTACTGCATAATGATTGGATGCGTGCAGGAGCTGCACCCGCCCGATCAGCGACACGGCCCCGGCAGTCACTGACAGCCGGGTCCCTGCTGCATACACAAGCATCGGTGAAAACACTGATGCCGGCGCATTAAGCCTTGCACTGCCGCAGCACGTGCGGTATCCTGCCCAGTGCGGAGTGGCCATCAGTTCCCTGCACTGCTGTGACAGGCACCCGATGGCAGGAAGGCTAGCCCGATACCTTCTTTAGGCATCGTGGCTGCCTTCCGTGACAGTCTGTGAGATTCAGCCCCCTGAATGTAAGTGTATTACAGTGTTTTAAAGCCAAGAAAAACAAATGACTGACATTATATCCCCTTAAAAATACCTCTTAATTTAAATAGTCATAAAATTCATCAAAAAACATATAGTAGGGAGACAATGATATGGTGCCACCAAATCTCTACAAAAATGTATCAAATGACAGTCTACTAAATACTTAATGTCCTTCAATATCTATATGGTTCATAAACATATAACCGCTATATCATTAATGATGGCAACAACATACTCGGACTATGTTCTCTAGTGCTCACTGTGTCCCACTGCTAAACGTATAGCCCTCTAAATGATTGGAGCGTTTGCCCATAGCATGAATAACATTGAAGGTAGAACATTAGGCTTAATATGAAACTAAACTGACACTACCTCTAGAGTGAGAAAGATGAAGGTGGCGCCTTCCCCTCTACGAGCGTTTCGGGTACCAGCTTCTTCAGCTCCTGAGACACTAAAACAGTGTCTATGGAGACACTAAAACATGATATTTTTTTCTTTCAAAAATCCTGTTATTGTGTAAAACTTAAAAAAATAAAAGTATACATATGAAGTATTGCTGCGTCCGTAAGAACCTGCTGTATAAAAATATCACATTACCTAACTCCTTAGGTGAACACCGTAAACAAAATAAAAATGTAAAAAAAGCTATTTTTTTGTCACCTTACATCACAAAAAGGGTATTAACAAATGATCAAAAAGTCATATGCACCCTAAAATAGTACCTATCAAACCATCATCTCATACCGAAAAATTGAGCCCCTACATAAGACAGTCGCACATAAAATTTAAAAAAAACTATGGCTTTCAGTATCTGGAGACACTAAAAATTATTATTTTTTAAATGCTTTATTATGTAAAACTGAAACATATTTGGTATTGTCGCATCCGTAACAACATGCTCTATAAAAGTACCACATGATCTAACCTGTCAGATGAACATTATAAATAACAAAAAATAAAAATGGTGCCAAAACAGCTATTTTTTGTTACCTTGCCTTACAAAAAGTGTAATATAGAGCAACCAAAAATCATATATACCCTAAAATAGTACCAACAAAACTGCTACCTTATCCCATAGTTTCCAAAATGGGGTCTTTTTTCTTTTGAGTTTCTACTCTAGGGGTGCATCAGGAAGTCATCAAATGTGACATGGCAACTTAAAATTATCCCAGTGAAATCTGCCCTCCAAAAACCATATGGCGTTCCTTTTCATTCCGCCCCCTGCCGTGTGCCCGTACAGCAGTTTATTACCACATATGGGGTAAACTACAGAATCAGGGTAATAAATATTGAGTTTTGTTTGGCTGTTAACCCTCGCTGTTAATGGAAAAAAATGGATTAAAATGGAAAATCTGCCAAAAAAATGAAATCCCGAAATTTCATCTACATTTGCCTTTAATTCTTGTGTGTAACACCTAAAGGGTTAACAACATTTCTGAAATCAGTTTTGAATACCTTGAGGGGTGTAGTTTCTAAAATGGGGCCATTTATGGGTGGTATCTATTATGTAAGCCTCACAAAGTGACTTCAGACCTGAACTGGTCCTTAAAAAGTGGGTTTCGAAATTTTCTAAAAACTTTGAAGATTTGCTTCTAAACTTCTAATCCTTCTAACATCCCAAAAAAAGAAAATGTAATTTACAAAATGATCCAAACATGAAGTAGACATATGGGAAATTCAAGGTAATAACTATTTTAGGAGGTATCACTATCTGTTTTAAAAACAAAGATATTGACATTTTTTAAATTGCGAATTTTTCCAAATTTTTGGTAAATTTGGTATTTTTTTTATAAATAAAAATGAATATTTTTACTCAAATTTACTACTGTCATGAAGTACAATCTCAGAATGACCTGGATAAGTAAAAGCGTTTGAAAGTTATCACCGCATAAAGTGACACATGTCAGATTTGCTAAAAATGGCCTGGTCCTGGAGGTAAAAAATTGCAGGGTCCTGAAGGGCTAAAGCCATACTCATTTCACCAGTCCTCCAATGGCCTTGTCCCAAAGTCTCCTGAGCCACTTGTCTATTCTCTCTATTGTATCTTGACACACAGGGGCTAAGTGGTTAGTGAGAAATCTGCAGGTATTCTGATTTATATTTTTTTATATTTAGAATGATGGGATAACAAATTACCCCACTAGAATATTGTGACTTGTCATTATGCGTCCAAAAACCCAAAACATAGAAACAGGAATAGGTCAGAAATGTTGGAGCTCTATGTAACGATGAATTAGAATACATTAAATGTGCTATTATTAGGTTGTTTTCCAGCACAGAATTGTATTTGGGGAATATAAATTAATAATTCAACAAATTTAATCTGTTTTTATGCATTTGCACTCTTGTGACATAATTATTATGTTCACATTCCAATACTTTGAAATTGTTTTCACTCTGCAAATGTGTTGGAAGCAAATTCTCCACTTGTTTTTAAAGTATTTATATTTCACTCTCCTAATTTTACATTGTGAAATTATGGGCAAAATCATAAATAATTCAAAAGTAATTAGAACTAGGTGGCTAGTTACTAAATGAATTTAAGAGCTATTTTTATTCTTGAAAAGACATCTAATTCTACTATTGGCCAATTTAGCAGTCCTATGCTGGAAGCACATAACTGTGCAATTAACTTTTGACAATGCAGAGGAATTTAGCTTGTTAAGTAAAGATTATACGTTGTATTGCCAAAATAAAAGAAAGTAGGACTGTACATTAATTAATTCAACCAAAAGGTAATTTATTTGAAAGAAGGTTGAAGATAAGGTAGAAGTTATTTCAACAAAGATTCTGTGACATATCATGAATAGCTTTCAAGCTGCAGTCCATTTAATGAAATGGAATTGTCACATCAAATTTGCCTTTTTTTTATATAAAAGAGAATCAAAATCAATTTTTTTCTTTTGGTTTAAACTTTTTTGTCCTATACATAGCTTTTATGGTTTGCCAAATATATTATCATTATAGAAAGCAGGCCCCAAATAGTCTTCTGTTGTGCTCTCAATAGAAACACTACACAGTCTGACCCAGTATTCATCTGAAATACTAAATTTATATTATTCCCTCTTACATTCTTCCCACAAGTGCCCATAAATTACAAAATCTTTATGCTTCAGAGTTATTATTTGATCTGCTTTCGCTTTAGTTGCCCATTAAATGTACATAAGGGCTACTAGATGGATGATGAGAAATGAGGTTGAAAAACATTTTATTGTATGAAGTCCAGATTGTGACACATCTGCTGGGAAAGATGTGGATACACTGGGTTGTTAAGTAATTGGCTTTGGGCTAAACCCATTGTAAAGAAACAGAGGTGTGGAAGAATACAGGAATCTACTACCTATCTTTCTTCATGACTTTGTTTAGTAGATCTAAGGCATAACAACCACCCTTAAACAGGCATGCACTGGATCATGGCTGGTTAGTTTCCTGACACCCAGGACATAGTGCAAGAGATTCTATGGTATTTACCTTTAACAGGGATCTGGACTTCACTGTAGGAAATCACTAAGTCACTTCCACTGGATAAGAGTTAGAAACAGCTGACGAGAAACTAGACGATAACAACAAGACACGATACAAAATGCAAGCAGTCGGCAAGGTAAAATGGCCAAAGGTCAAGGCTTGAAGAGTTTGTACAAACAGTAGACAGCACAAACAACACAGACGTTGTTTGATCCAAAAGAAAAACATGTCAGATCAAACCAAGTGTTGCCAGTCTCACAGATCTCCTGCCACCTGCCGCAGGAATGTCCATATGTCTCGGTACGTCCGTGACAGCATGCATAGACACAGCACCAGAGGCCCCAGCAGGACAGTAGTGGCAGCAAATGCGACACCAGGAAGGGACAGTTAAAAAACCAAGAAAGTGGTGGACAGTAGCAGGACCCTCATTAGAGGTACGGTCATTGTGGCGGACTGGGAAGTTAATGTGGCCCTGGAAAAAACTAAAAGTGGCACCATATTGTAAGCAGATCCAAATTGAAAGAAGGCGGGGGAACACAAGTAAGGAGAGCTAACACAAGTAGGCAGGAACAACGGAAGAAGACAGTGCCTGGAATACTGTAGTGCAGCACAAATACTGCCTCAGCAGAACCAAATACTGCAGTGCAGCACAAAATACTGCTGTCTTCAACACAGTATTCAACTGTTTATTGCGCAGATGATGTTGATACAGTTGAGCTCAGGGGGTCACCTGTGGCCATTAACCAGGTGCATAAGTACTTGATTCTCCTAGTATTTATGTTGAGAGAATCAGATCTTCATGTACCTTTCCAGCGGCCATCACGATGGATCGGGCAGCACACTGGGTCTATGGTTAAAGCACCCACCACTAGTATTGCTCCTCCCGTTTATCAGATTAAGACAGTTTCGAATCAGTAGTTGAGATTTTTAAATTATGAAGAGGGCTTGAGAGGACAGTGCCACTTTTGCAATATAATTATCTATGTAATGAGTACAAGCTATAATCAAAATGACAATAGTACATACCAACAGCAGCCTAAATTGGCCATGAAAACTTCATTTATCTGATGTAATGCTAAAGCTAGGTTCACATCTGTGGCAAGGGTTCTGGCAGGAGTCTCTGGTGCAGAGGATGAAGGATGAAATAACACTGCATGTAGTAGTATTTTGTGTGGCAAAATGCTGATATTCATGCTGGAAACCCCACGGATTCCATTATAGTAAAAGGGATCCATCAGGCGTTTCAAGTGTCTGGTATATGCCAGATATGTATCGCCTGATACAGCGATTTTGGTATTCTGTTCCCATGCCAGAACAGAATACCAAAATCTGGTTACAGATATGGACCTAACAGACAGGAACTGGTACAAGCTAAACTCAACTCATGCTCAGCCCATCAGGCTAGTTTCACACTAGCGTTAAAGAGGAGCTCTCTGGATCCAGCATTACCAGACGCTGCCTGAATGCCCTGCTGGCCCCCATTAACTATAATGGGGTCCGGCGGAGGTCTGGCTGCAACCCAGCATATATACTGAGAATAGGCTGGACAAAAAATGCTGCTAGCAACGGTATTTGAACAGCCAATTCTCAGCATATTTGCCGGGATGTGGCTGGATCTCTGCTGGTCCCCCTTATAGTCGGTTCACTGACTGACTGAATGGGTCTGTTTTTAATGTCCGATTCTCAGAAAGGAATCAGTGAAAAAAAAGTCCATTAAAAATGGACAGTTTATCTGTTTTTACAGACAATTTTTTCACTCTCGTGTGCATGTACCTTAAGAGTATGTAAAAAATATCGATTTTTTAATAGGGTTATGCTAAGTCTAGCCTGAAGTGTGATTTTCATGGTTATAACAAGCATAATCAGTAGCATACTACTACTTTTACCTGGTCATTTGCCCTTCTTTAGAAATGGCAGCATTTTTGTAAAATAATAGTCCAATACATTGATGGGCAGCACATTATGAGTGCCATATGTAAATGTGCCTTGTTTCTGTTATACACGGATGCCTAACCTCCATTATATATGCATTTCTAAAGTCACCTACATAGTTATTACTGTAAAAAAAAAAAACATTAGCTCAGCGTATTAAACATTTGCAGGCAAAGAGGAAAGTCAGACAACAAGCAAAAGTGCTAGAAATGGAGGAGTTTCATAGCTTCTCGTCTTCAAAGCTCATACTGACAAAGAATGATGAGGTTCTATGTTGAACATATGAAAGAAGAGCAAATTGCCAAGTAAAAAGAAAAAAAAGAGTGTACACTAAAGTGAACTTGTATCTTGTCTGACAGCTTGAAGCTGAGATGTAGTCCAATGAGCAGAAGGAGTGCATATTACCAAGCTCAAAGAGACATCATCCAGGCAAAAAAAACAACAACAAAGGAGGAGAAGAAGAAGCAATTTCGCTACAAGCTTCATAATGACCACATATTTTCAGCCACAGCAGGTTTCTGCTTGTTCCCTGCAGGAACATGACAAATGAGGGCTGTTTAATATTTTGCTTGAACAGTTTTTCCTTTCAGAAAACTATTTGCAAGGCGATAATGAGAGGAGCAGATCAGCAAAGAGCAGCATTTTGTAAGGCTGACTACCTTTCTAGGATATATCATCCGATGCAGATTTTGTTTATCCAAAGTGATTTCAGTGGTTAAAATGATTAATTGAGCTTATTTTATGGTAGCTGTACCAGCTTTGCTAAAGAGGGAACTCCATGTTGTATATCATGTGTACAATTTGTACATAATGTCCCAGCCATATCAGATAAAGAAGCTAATTTTAGAAAGCAATTAATCTGCAATGATGCCATTGTGAATATAAATTCAAAGAAACAATAAGCAATTGGCATAATCAATACTATAAATCAGCCAACTAAATAACTAACAAATAACTGTAGAAATACGTAATTCATAACATGTATGTCGTGCCTCTCTGTTCTTGTCTAATACATTTTTTTTTTTTTGCTTTTTGTTTTTTGAGAAATAGGGCTATATAGTGCCATACTGTACTTAAAGCCTGTCATATTATGGACACTTTTGGGTGCCTTTTTTTAATATTCTCATTTTGGGCTAAAAATAATTTTACGCTTTTTCTCTGTACAGATGTGTCAGTCTCTGTGTATGTACTGAGTAGCAGACTTTCTGTTTACAGTGAGTCCTGTCAGATAGACCTGATGGCTTATGTGTAGCCCTTATCTCTGAACTCCTAACAGCTCATGAGCACTTATTAAAGTCATATCAGTCTGATAAGAATTCAGTTATAATGAGCGTTTAGGAGCTGTCATAAATTCACAGATAAGGGATACACATGCGCCATCAGGGCTTCGATCTGACGAGACTCAGAAACAGAAGGTCTACTATTTAGCAAATGCTGAGATTGACAACTATACAGAAAAAGGGTTGAAAATGGTTAATAAAGACCACTTGAAAAAATATGTAGCCCAAAATGAGTAGAATGCAATAATTTAAAAAAATGCCCCCAAAAGGTGTTCGTAGCCATAAGTAATACCACCGTAAGGTGTCCACACAGCCAAACAAATATTATATTTAGCCTCCTACAAGGTGGTTGGTCTCATGTAAATATGATATCAACTACTCAGGAGGAGATTCAGTATTAGAAATCATTAACCAGTTCCTGACCGCCCATAGACTTTAAACATCTGGTCGGGACTTATGTCTGAACGGATGTTCTGGAACATCCATTCAGAGATCGCAGCTGCACACCAATTTTGCTGCTGAGCGGGGGCCTGCCGTTAGTGACAGTAGGGCACCACATAGAGAAGGCAGGTGTCCTCGGTGTCTCTGTCTTCTAGATCACTGTATACACAGTGATGAAGGAGCCCTATGTATACAGATGGGAAATATGATGTAGGAGCTGCCAGGTCTTCTTTAGAGCTCGATCAGCCCTGCCGAGGCTGTACAGCGGTATACTATGCTGGGAGGTATATATCCCCTGTAACTGCATTTACTATGTCAGCCCCATTACTGGAGAAATCAGCAGTAATAAAAAAAAAAAAAAAAGTGTGATGTTAAATTTCTTGTATGGGCTTAATGGGGAACAGAAAGTAAAAAATAAAAATATAAAGTTTCAGATGTAAAAAAACACACCTTTTCACCAATTAAGTCATTTAAAAATTGTTAAAAATAAAAAGATATAAAAAGACACATTTGATATCGTGTCTGTAAGGACCAGCTCTATAAAAATATCACATATCTAACCCATCAGGTGAACGTTGTAAAAAGGAAAATTATGCCAAGACAGCTTGTTTTTAGTCACCTCACCTCCCAAAAAACATAATATCCAGTGATCAAAAAGCAGTATGGTCCAACTTACCAATTTAAGATGTCACCTTATCCCACAAAAAAGCAAGCCCCGATGCAAGACCATTGCCAGAAAAAAAAATGGTTCTAAGAAAATAGCAACACAAAATATATATTTTTAAAAATGCTCTTATTATGTAAAACTTAAAAAAATAGACATATTTGGTATCGCCGTGTCTGTAAACACTGGCTCTATAAAAATATCACATGATCTACCCCATCAAGTGAATGCTTTAAAAAAATTAAAAATTATGCTAAAACAGCTTTTTTTTGCCACCTTGCCTCCCAAAAACATAATATCAAGTACAGTCTGTACTGCAGACATCTACCTTGGCAGAAAAATAAAAAGGTTATGGACATAATTATATGGCAATGGAAAATATAAGAGATTTTTATTAAAAAGAGATTTTATTATGCAAAAGTAGTAAAACATAAAAAAAAACTTATAAATTTGGTATCACCATAATCATATCAACCTGCAGAATAAAATTATCATATCACTTTAAAAAAGATAGATAAAATGTGATGAGAAAGCCAAATGTACCCCAAAATGGTGTCAACTACAAATTGTCCCACAAAAAATAAACCCTCACTCAGCTCAGTCAAAAAAAAAAAAAAAAAAAGTTATGGCTCTTAAAAATCATTTCAGCAAATTGCATGATATTAAAACTAGATGCCGCTCCTTCCCTTCTGAGCCCTGGCGTATCTCCAAACAGCAGTTCACAACCACAAATGGGGTGTTACTGTATTCAGAAGAAAATGGATAGCGAATTGTGGTCTATTCTCCTGTGTTAGAAATTCTATGAAAGGCCTGTTGGGTCAAAGTGCTCACTACTCCCCTTAAAAGTCCTTGGGTGGTGTAATTTCCAAAATGTGGTCACTTTTTGGTGGTTTCCACTGAAGCGGTACCTCAGGGTCTCTTTAAATGCAACATGGCGCCTAAAGACTATTCCAGCAAAATCTGCCATCCAAAAACCATATGGCTGTCGGGAACCCATACAGCAGTTTACGATCACATATAGGGTGTTTCTGCAAACTGCAGAATCAGGGTAATATTGAGGTTTGTTTTGCTGTTAACCCATGATGTGTTACAAGAAAATTGATTAAAATGGAAAATCTGCCCAAAAAAAAGTGAAATTTTGAAATTTCACCTCAATTTTTCTTGAATTCCCATGGAATACCTAAAGGGTTAACAACATTTCTAAAATCAGTTTTGAATAGTTTGTGGGGTGTAGTTTCTAAAATGGGGTAATTTATGGGTTGTTTCTATTATGTAAGCTTCTCAAAGTGACTTCACCAATGAATTGGTCCTTGGATAAGTAAAAGTATTCCAAAGTAATTACCACATAAAGTGACACATGTCAGATTCGCACAATTAAGCTTGGTCAGGAAGTGGTTAAAGGAGTTGTGCTATATGTAGAAATCAGACACCATATATGACAATCTCTAACAAAAGTAGAACAGCCATATGGCTTACATGGATCCAGAGATCTTCCCATTTATTGCTCTGATAGATTTATTTCAAGCTGGCAGCTCAATGGGCATGTCCTTTTGCAGGGGCGTGTCCTTCTGCTGCAGCTGGTGGCAGTTGAAGAATGAAACTGAACATGTACATCCACCTCATTTAGGTGGACAGAGAAATTAGTTGCCCCTATTTGTCATTACTATCAACACTGAAGGGGTCATTTTTTAAAATTAAGACTTAACTTTTAATAAATCCTATCTAAAAAAGAACAAAATTACACACTAAATATAAAGGTTGGAACAATCTTACCGGTATGCTGATGATTCAGTGAGTACACGGATGCCAGAGTAGTTGACACCATTAATAGGAAAGGGGAGGGATGATACAATGCGTGTATCTTGTCCCTATTTTGCCCTGTCAGGTCTATTTTGCCCTAATGACCTCCTAATATGGAGCTATCGCCCTGTCAAGAATCTTACCCTATTATCAATCCCTAGAAAAAACCCTGTTAGGGGAGAGGGATAGGATAATTTATCTATCTAGACCCTATCTGTTTCAAATCTAAATCAAAAAAACTTAAAAAATATCAAAATGTTAACAGAATAATTTCAACGCATTTCATCTCATCAAGTTCCCCCAGACTCATCAGGGGACAGGGACTAAAATAGGAAAAATACAGAGGGGCTATTATTGATCACCACTGTTACATCCGGTGTCACTATATACACTGAGGGAGGGCCGATAGATAGCCCTACCCCCTCCAAGTGTAAAAAAGTATGGCAGCGTGATAAGTTCACTGATGTGTGGCGGCAGCGTGTAACACCACACCGCCGCTTTAAATTGATACGAGAATCGCGCCTCATCTGCAAGTTCCGGGTTACCCGTTGACGTCACCGGTATTACTTCCGGGAGCGCGGGGTAGCCAGAGCATGTCACATGAGAGCAGGGGGCGTGATGGAGATGTCAGTGTTGCGTCGGTGCTTCCTAGCAACACACGACCCTAACAACGGCATCTTACAACGCAGGAAGCCATATGCGCATCCTACTATTCTACCTATCATGTGATCACACACTGAAGGACATTTAAATGGAGGAATCACTTACTGGTGAGGGGAACAAAGTCCATAATGCCCATATATACAATATAGACAGATGTAGTCGTATCTCTTTATCTTCTTAGGAGGCTAAAACTAACCCCTACTGATGTGTATTACATAAAAGATGTTTTTAAAGGATGTTTTAAAAGAACAGATATGTACAGTGTTATAACAATACAAAGGCTCAGAATAATGGGATTACAGGAAGCAACCAAAGTTTAACTGTTCATTCAGTCCAAAAGGACTGGAAGTCCTAAGTTTAAAGATCCACCATCACTCTATTTGGAGGATCTTTTTGTCCCAGTTACCCCCTGTTGATGAACAGGGAATCTTTTCTATGCCAACAAAGTGGATACATTTTGTGTTGCCCTTATGTAACTCTACTACGTGTTTGGCCACTGTTGTATCCCTTTCATTACGAATGTAACCCGTCTATACGTGGTGTCAAAGGTCCCAATTAGTCTGATCAATTTTTAACGAATAGTACCCAGGGGCTTACGTATTTCCTTGGCTCCAGCTAAACGCTGTACCCCCACTTTAATGAACAAAATGGGAGAGAAAGGCAACCAATAGTTCAATCAGATTCATGCAACTGTTATTGGAAGATGAAAAAAGTACTTTAGAACAACTTGATATTAAATTACAGGAGCAGATTGAGATAACTAAAAATTCAATCAGGAGTCTGATTTGTGCAATAAGGAGAATAAGTTACAGAATACAGTGGAACGTTTCCAATTCCAGCTTAAGCAAATGAAACATTGCCAATTTGCGAGAGATCTACAGGATTTAGGGACAATAAGGCATATTTCTTTCGGAGTCCTGAACCCAGAAGGGACCGTGAGCTAGAAGGTTCCTCAACAGAGGTTGAGATATTGGACTCGGAAAGGGATAGGCCTAATAAGGGTAGAAATAGAGGTCGGGGAGAGAGATCTAGATGCAGAGGTGGACGCCAATTAGGAAGAGCAGTCAACACACATTTTTTGGAACAAAAGACCCCCCTACGCAACAGAAATATAACACCTCAACCCACACAGGGTCAGTAGACCCTGAAACCCAGGTAATCAATTTGTCCTCTCGAATTATCACTGATCTTGAAATGTCGATATTACAACTGGGATTGTCATTTGTACCTACATCCCATTTTAATTTATTTAATTGGGTTAAGGATTTGAACCTATTTGCTAGGAGGTTACGCTGGCATAAATACTTTCAGACACAAAACACGAAAGAGAGCTGTGACTTGGGCATTCCAGCTGAGATCCTGGATGATGTCAAGCTGCTATATGAACTAGATAAAGAACCGGTCAATTTAAGGGGCGACGGTCCTTTTACTAACTTGAAAAATAAGAGCTGTAAAATGCCTCCCCAGGGTGACATCTCGTGCATTGATGTATTTCTAAGAAATACTATAAGAGATTTGACAGCGTTAAAGCCCTCTCTTTTATATCATAATGTCAGCTTGGAGTTACGCAAAGCCCTTAGCTCCCTTGAAAAGGATTGATCCATTACCATTAAGTCCTCTGATAAATGAGGGCAATATTGTGGTAATGGACATTGAACAATATGCCGACATGTGCAAAATAATCGTAAAGGACAGAGATGGATATGAATCTCTCCAGAGGGATCCTACTTCCCAATATAAGGATGAACTAAAAGAGATATTACTGAGAGAAAATTAAACAAACTGATCAGTGAGGAAGAATTTGATTATCTCCACCCTACTTATCCTGTAATTTCAACATTCTACTGCCTTCCCAAAGTTCATAAAGGGACATCTTATTTGAAAGGTCGCCCTATAGTCTCTGGTGTGGGCAGTTTATCTCAAAATTGTGGGATTCAGATAGACAAGATTCTAAGACCTTTTGTACAGAGTCTCCCATCTTACATTCGAGATACAGGGGATCTCCCTTTGCGTCTTGAAGGCATCACCATGGATGAGGATTGGTGGCTTGCATCTATTAATGTAGAGGCTCTCTACTCCTCCATACCACTTCAGTCCGGACTGAAAGCTGTGGAATACTTCTTAAAGGCTAGGGGACAACATCTGATAGCGCATAACAACTTCATAGGGGAGATACTTGGAATTTTTTCCTATTTGACCGTCGATTTTACCACCAGTTCAGGGGCACTGCGATGGGTAGTTCCTGCATGCCATCTTATGCCAATTTGCTCCTGGGCTAGTGGGAAGAGACTATGGTGTTTGGGGATGTTCCTCTTCAAGGCACAACTGACGTTGTTCTCTGGATCTGCTTCATAGACAATATTTTCGTCATCTGGAGTGGGTCCAGAGAGGATTTTGGTGAATTTGTACAAGTTTGAATGTGAATTCCATCAATCTTAAATTCACTTTTGAAATTGCAAAATATCAACTCCCGTTCCTGGACATATGCATAAAAAGATCTGATGTAGACAATCTTGCAACCACCATCTATAGAAAAGCTACGGCCATAAATTCCTTATTAAGATGGGAGAGTTATCATCCTATCCCATTAAAACGGGGAAAACCAACAGGGCCGTACCTTAGACTTTGGCGGAATTGCTTGGAGGAACAAGACTTTGTTGATCAGACAAATTATCTGAGAACACACTTTTATGAGAGGGGCTACCCTGATAAAGTTTTACTAACGTAAAGTTTTACGTTAGTTTTTGGAGACCTCCTCAGAGCTAGGCCTGAGCTCAGAGAATCTTTGTTTTTGAGACAATCTACAGCCAAGGAAGTATCTACTACACAAAAGTGCTTCAGATAAAGAGGAATAAGAAGATCCATCTACAAGAATCTAAAGGGCTATGCATTGGAGTCATTTAAGCAAGGTATTGTGCACATTTATGGCAGATAGGCTTTGCTGGTGTGAGAAGAAACATTACTAGCTCACCCTTTCACACTCTAAGATGGTTCGCCAACTGTATATTCTATTGAGGATGTGTACCTGCACAGTCTCACTCTATTGAGTCAGTGCTGCCATTGCCAGACTGTGCAGGTACACCCCCCCAACTGGTCACCACCCCTCTGTACCCTTACTGCAGACTGCTAGCAATTCATTTACAACTTCTAGTAGAAATAATAAAGGAATGGCACAACATATAGCCAGAAGAGTAGATGCTCCAGAATTGTTATTACATGGTAAATGTGTGTAGCTATTAAAACAGGCATGTCAGAAGCGGGGACAAGTCCTCTTTAATTGGGTACATAAGGGTTTTTATTAGGGAAAGCAAAGAGAGGCAGAGACAGTTCCCTTAAAGTTCTGTAATACAGCTGCTGGCAATTGAGAAGTTCAAGTTGCACAGCAAGTTTTGCAATGTTAGTGCAACAACCCTTTGCAGTCTTTTAGTGGTTTATAGGCTTATTGCCAGCACCTACAAAACCATCATCCACGACATATAATCTGCTGCAAAGGCATTGTATTGCATCAAGATACTACTGTGCAGTTTTAGTGACTGCAGTGTTCAGCAATGTAGCATGGTAGCAACAAGGCCAGGTCTTATTTTGACACCTTCACATTTGTGTCTGTCTGGTTCACTCTCCAGGCACTTAGCTGTCTCTTTTACGTCCTCCTAAATAGACATGTTACCATATCTGTAAAGTAAAGCGTTGCCATGCTGTGTTAGTACTAAAAGACCTGGACGAGGACAGCCACACAGTGGATCAGTTGCTAAAGCAAACATTTCACTGGCTAAAGCAAACATTCTCCCTGTCAACGCCAACTGGGAAAGGTGGTCAGAGATAATAGCAGTGGCTGTGTTGCATCTAGGGAAATAGCATGCTCCCTACATGGTGCACATGATAAATTTAGCGGTGCAACATTTTTTGAAAAAGCACAGCTGTTTTCAGAAGCCACTGGCCATTTCTAGGAGACTGTGCTCACATTTCAGCCATTTTTCTGTGGTAATGAACTCTCTTCTGGACAGATAGTGACAGAACGGTGTGCATTTGCACGTCTGGATCTGTGATGTTC
This sequence comes from Bufotes viridis, assembly GCA_033119425.1. Classification (NCBI taxonomy): domain Eukaryota; kingdom Metazoa; phylum Chordata; class Amphibia; order Anura; family Bufonidae; genus Bufotes; species Bufotes viridis. The sequence goes on from CM065589.1 coordinate 267,833,740, forward strand.
CAACTCGCTGGAATTCGAGCTTGCATGTGTCTCACCAGGCTAATGCAAATGCAGATATATCATCTGAACAACCAGGTTTAGTCCTACCTGTATGGTAGCCTTTCTCTGGCAGATACCACATTCAATGAACTTACGGACTTCTGGGCAGATTGGAACAATGTCCCAATTAAAAGGAAAAATTTTCCAGGCTTGTTTAAAAAAAGCCACTGTTTCTTCTGACACACTAAGGGCTCACACACGACAGTTGCCTATTTTGTGGTCTGCAAATTGCGGATCCGTAAAACATGGACACCAGCCGTGTGCGTTCCGCATTTTGCGTGATGGAACATCCGGGCTGTAATAGAACAGTAATATCCTTGTCCATAATGAGGATAAGAATAGGATATGTTCTATACTTTTGTGGATGCCACAGAATGGTCATACAAATGCAGACAGCACACGGTATGCTGTCTGCATCTTTTGAGGCCCCATTGAAGTGAATGGGTCTGCATCTGACCCGCAAAAAATGTGGATCAGATGCGGACAAAAAATATGTTTGTGAGCATGAGCCCTAACACTTGTGTATATAAACCGGGGCAGGCAAAAGAAGTTTACAAGGTAAACTGTGGTCTTAACACTCCTAGAATGAACACGGGTGACAATCCTAGCAAAAAGACATGTACTTATATTTATTAACCAAGATCAAGTTTGTAAAAAGTTATATTCTACCTGGAAATGAACTCTACTACAATGATTGATATACACATAGGGAGGAATTTATCAAGCATACATTCAAAATTTCCGGATTCAAAAAGTCACAATTAGGGCTTTGTATCTTTTTGGGCTTACTTATGCAAAAAAAAATTACACCACTCAGTCCACTTTTGAAAAGTGTTTTGGGAACTGGACATGGTTAGCCTGTTGATGGGATTTATGGCAGATTTATGGCAACTTTTTAAAAAATACAGTTTTCATAATATTATTCCATTGCAGGGGTAGACCAGAAACAACTGAAGACACATCTGTTAGAATTAAAGATACACCAAATTCTCCTCATGATAAGTATCATGATAAGTATGACTACTAGGAGTGACCATCTGTCATATCCAATGGCTCCCGAGATCATCACACCAGCAGTTAGGGCAGTGTGTCACTCCACAGCAAAGGCAGGATTGAAGGTCTCACCAGGAGGCCTCTATACCAGGAACCTGACCAGATCCCAAACAGAATCTGGATTTGTACTAAACACAATTGTTTCACCGCATAGCAGTACAGGTTTCTACTTACTGAAACCACTGCAAACAAGGACAACGATGGCTATCTGTCAAAGGCAAGGTAGGTATTGGGCACCCTGACACCAAATATCCTTCTAAGCGCTTGGAAATGGTCCAGGCAGAAACAGGGGTGTGTAATGGAGGTGCCACCTGGTTCTGGATGGTGGACAATGAAGCTATGAGGACTGCTCATGCTTGTCTCTATTTGTGGTCTGTATGGGCCATCAGAAGCTTGTTGTCCATTAGTGCGTACCTTCATGTAACCTCTGCCCCAATACATCTGCACAGCTAGGTCAGAACTGCCTAGATGGCAGACAATTCACTGAAATAACTATCTTGCTTCTTTCATTCGCACCGAAGCACCCACCTCCCAAATTCTGTCAACTAAGCAAAATGTCTTTGAGTGCATCATAGACACTAAAAGCCTTGTTATAGGGCAGTGGAGGAAGCACTTTTATGCCTCCTTGTGGCAAGACTAAGTCTCTCATCAGATCACACTTGTAATCATTTACATACATGCCACAGTTGTAGTTGCATTCCAAGTTGTGCAGCAATCCTACATTTCTATCTGGGTGCACTATTTTATTTTATTTTTTTCAGTTAGTGTATTTCAATGAGTGTATTTAACCAATACATCATTTTACTTCATTTGTAGTATTATCTTTATGTTCAGTAATACTATACAATGACATATGCAGTAATAAAATGCAAATATACTCATAATATCAAAAATGCCATATTCTGCTAATAAAGATGCAGTTAAATGTTACACCTAATTACACTTTTTAATCTTGTTTACATGCTGTAAAATGTTAATACGAGCCATATACTTGGAGAACTGTAATTAAACACTGTCTTACCCAGGAAGTTCAACCACTGTAAAATTAGTACAGGTCTTTTGGGATCTGTCAACATGGCACCACAACAAAAAAGAATGAACCCCAGAAACAGAAATTAATATGTAGACGTGAAATATAACACATACATGGCACACAAGCTATAGAAGAAAAACTAAGCAATATATTGAGAATTATGTTAGTTAATTACTTAAAATATGCACGTTAAACATTGTTTGATGCACTTATTTTAAATTGAAAAACTTAAAGGGGTTGTGCAGGGGTTTTATATTGATGAGCTATCCGGCACCCCCTATGATCAGCTGTTTGAAGAGGAGGCAGCACTCCATGTGAGCACTGTTTCCTTCTCATTACACTGCCCGTCGTTTTGAAAGTGCAGTGTGATGATTATACAGTAAGTTCTCACTCCATTCACTTGAAAGGAGTGACTACTACAGGGGAGACGACACGTAGTGTAATGAACAGGAAGCAGTGCTCAAATTGTGCGCCACCTCCTCTTCAAATAGCTAATCGGAGGGATGCTGGGGGTCAGACCCCTCGCAGATCAGATATTGATGACTGATGCTGACAATAGACCATCAATATAAAACCCCTGCACAACTCCATTAAGTTCCTCCATGGCTGTTGGAAACTAAAAGACAAAAAATAAATATCTTGTTGTAAAGAGTATGGTAAAGTCCTGGAAGGTGTGTATATCCCACCCAGCTTCCTCAACTGGGTGAGGTAAGTAAAATCCAGGAACATGGCACTGGTTTCAGCAAACATAGTTTCTGGAGCTATTTTTTGTTGAAGTTCAAGGGCTGGATTTTATTTGGACTAGAAAGGTAGGTTTGGTAGTGGGACCTCCCCAGTCCACCCCCATTCCAGGGCATGTTTTCCCCTAGCTTGAGAGATTCCCAGGTGTAGTCCAGCTAGGATCGTTAGGGGGAAATAAAATCACATCCCAGGCTGTCAGTCTGAGAAAGAGTTATGCATGGAAAAAGCTTAGGAAGCTGGCTGCCTTGCTGGCTAGTGAAGCCTGATTCCCTGAGCGTGACCTGTGTTCAATAGGTGATCTAGAAACAAATTTGTATTCGATAGAGCCCAGACAGGCAGGAGTTTATTTTGTTTGGTTTATGTTTTGGTGATGCTGAAACCTTATCTTATCCAGTGAGTTATAACTGATTTCACCTGTAATTGCTGAAGTGCCATAAAATAAAGCACCGTTTGGCCTTTAATCCTGTAGTCTGTGAAGGAATCTGTCACCGCTACCTTGCTTGAGAGAGCAATCCCTTACAATTGGTGGAGTATGCGAGCAACAGCAAGTTGCTAAGGGCAACGGCGTGACAAATTGGTGCTTTATGTCCTGGGTTAAAGCTGCAGTTACTATGCAAAGCTCATTAAAGACCATGGAAGAAATGATGAAGCTGTTTTTGCAGGCCAACCTTGAGGATAAAAAGAGGCATTGAAGAGGCCTTACATGCACAATGGCAGGCTCAGGTGGAAGCCCAAGCCCAGCAGCAGGAAACCAATTGTTTGCTGTTGGAACAGATTGCTGCATTGAGAAAGACTGTTGTAGCTTCAACGAGTGGAGATAAGCCCCCCAGAGACTTTTAATGTGAGGAAGGCTGTATAGCGGGCCGCCGAGTGATGACGACGTTGAGGCCTACCTCACCATGTTTGAGAGAGTGGCAGAGGGAGAAAGACTGCCAGTAGCAGAGTGGGCAGAGGTTCTTGCTGTCCTTTCTGTCCGGTGAACCACAAAAGGTCTACTATGACCTCAGGGAGCAGGATGTTCGGGACTATGCCAAATTAAAAATGGAGGTCCTTGCTCGCTTGGGCGTTACACCGGCGGTTTGTGCCCGGAGGGTCCACATGTGGAGCTACACCTTGGAAAAGCCTGCCCTATCTCAGATGTATGACCTCATCCATCTTGTATGGAAGTGGCTGGAACCTGAGTCCTCTACACCGACCCAGATCCTGCAGAGCTACAATGGTGGGTCAGACATGGAGACCCCAAAACAGCTGAAAAAATGCAAAACTAGCTCGTCAACCTGATGGAAAGATTCCTGGCGACTGAGGACTACCTCCGTGATGTCCTTGCCACACCAACACCTCTCCGGAGTATTAGACCCATGTCAACTGTGGGTAAGAGAGTTCTGGCTGTTGGGGGTGTGTGGAAGAGTGCAAGAGGTTGGGCATAGGCTTAAGACTGAGTCCAATGGGCAGTCTGGTCCCGGAGAGGTCTTCCCACCGAGAAGACCTGGGATGCTCCAGTGCTGGAGGTACCATGAGTGGTGACACATTGCTGCCCATTGCCCTCTTACCTCGGAGCCCATGGAGTATGAGGCTAGTCCGAGACAGTCGCTGAATGCGTTGCCAGTTTGTGCTGCTTCCCCAGGACTAGAGACTGAGCTGTAGATATGTACCATGGTGGTAAATGACTGCTCTGTCAGGGCTCTTTTGGACTCCAGTAGTCTAGTCACCTTAGTGCATGCCAGCTTAGTGGCTGGGAACTATGTGCTGGATAAAAGCATAAATGTGCTGTGCATCCACGGGGATGCCAAGTCTTACCCGGTGGCTCTGGTTAAGTTGGTGACTCCAGCTGGAACTGTGACATATGTAGTCGGGGTGGTCAAAAGACTTATGCATGATGTGATATTGGGCCGAACTTCCCATTGTTTTGGAAGTTATGCGAGAAGAAAAACTCTTCTGCAACCAATGAAGAAACTCCTGCTGAATCTGTGCCTTCCCCTTTAAATGGTCATTTCAGTGAACTGCCCAGTGAAATCAATGGTTCAAATGAAATGCATGGTGAAATTGTGGGATTATGTGAAATGCATGATGATGACACTTTTCCGTTGCAGGTGTTAGCTGGGGAACAAGAAGTTTCCCCATCTGGGCAAAATGTGTTGGACTTAGAAGAGACCCCACTCTTGTGAATGCTCGAGGAAATATTACCGTGTTAGATGGTGTTCCACAGGAACCAGAAGCTGACCAGAAATTTAGTAAACCTAGTGTACTGAGTTACTAAATGCAACAACGAAATTGTGTAGCAGCTTCTGGTACCAAAACCCTCCCGACTTTTGGTACTAGACCTAGCACATAACCACGTACTTGGGGGTCATTTAGAGACTAGGAAAACGAGGAGAGGGTACTACAAAGGTTTTATTGGCCTGGAGTGTATGAGGAAGTAAAATCATACTGCGAGTCGTGCGCCACCTGTCAGATAAGTGCTCCAGCATCACACTTCCATAGTCCCTTGGTACCTCTTCCCGTCATTAAGGTACCATTCGAAAGACTCACTAAGGATTTTGTGGGTCCCATTGTCAAGTCGACTAGGGGACATAAATACATTTTGGTCGTATTGGACTATGCCACTCGGTACCCGTAAGAAGTTACCGAAATATGGCGTCTAAAAATATTGCCAGGGAATTATTTTACGTTTTCCAGCACAGGGATACCTTAGGAGATTCTTACTGACCAGGGTACACCCTTTGTGTCTAAGGTGATGAAGGAACTATGCGACTTGTTCAAATTCGCCCACATTCGACATCTGTGTATCACCCCAGACAGACGGGTTGGTCGAGAGATTCAACAAGACTTTGAAGTAGATGTTGAAAAATGTGAATTTGTAAAAAAGGATGATCGGGACTCGGACTGCCACCTACCCTACCTTATGTTTTCTACCAGAGAGGTGCCCCAGGCTTCTACAGGGTTTTCACCGTTTGAGTTAGTATATGGCCGTCACCCAAGGGCTTTACTAGATGTGGCCAAAGAAACCTGGGATACAGAGGCTACTCCCTATAAAAGCATCATCGAGCATATAGCCGAAATGCAAGACCGGATAGCGACCGTGGTGCCCATAGTTAAAGATCATCTGCAAAGAGCTCAGAAGGCTTAAAGCTGAATTTATAACAGATCTGCCAGGGTAAGGGACTTTAATCCTGGGGACAGGGTCCTGATTTTAGTTCCCACTGTAGAAAGTAAGTTTCTGGTCAAGTGGCAGGGTCCATACAAGATTGTGGAAAAAGTGGGCGAGGTGAACTATAAGGTGCACCAACCATGAAGGAGAAAACCCTTCCAGATTTACCACGTAAATCTGATCAAGCGGTGGAAAGATCGGGAATCCTTGGTGGCCACACAGACCATGATTAAGGAGGTGTCGCAATCAATTCTCCTGGTAGAAATTAGTGAACTGTCAGTGCACCAGAAACAAGAAGTAAAGGAGTTTCTGCAGAAAAAAAGAAGGAGGTTTTCTGAGCTACCAGGACGTACCCACCTGATAAAACATTACGTAAGAACTGAGCCCCGCAGTGAGGTGAATCTAAAGCCCTACAGGATATCAGAACTACACAGAAAAGCGGTATACTCTCAGGTCAGGCGCATGCTTGAATTAGGGGTCATTGAGGAATCTACCAGTGAGTGGTCGAGCTCCATTGTACTAATCCCAAAGCCCAATTGGACATGGAGGTTCTGTAAGCTAAATGAGGAAGCTAAATGGAGGCTAAATGAGGTGTCAAATTTTGATGCGTACCCCATGCCCAGAGTAAATTAACTGATTGAGAGGCTTGGGAAAGGAATGTATCAAAACCCTTGACCTTACAAAGGGTTATTGGCAGATACCATTGTCAGATGAGGCTAAAGAAAAGACGGCATTCTCCACTCCAGAGAGGCTGTTACAGTACACAGTGATGCCGTTCGGGTTACATGGAGCCCCTGCTACATTTCAGAGGTTGATGGACCTAATCTTGAGGCCACATCATAACTAGGCTGCCGCTTACCTTGATGTGGTAATTTTTCCCCATGCCTCCACAACAGCACCACCTGGAGGGTAACCTGCCTTTTTAGGGACAGGAAACAACTGTGAGATCAGCCAATAAAAGGACCCCTCCCTTTTACCTTCTCTAGTTGTTTCCTGTCCCTTTGAAGGCAGGTTGTGGATCAGCATTGGAGCGCAGGGCCTTTAGGTTTGTTCTTCTGGGTCACCTGGAAGGCCAATGCAGGAGGAGCTGTCGCAGAGCAAGGTGGATCGCTCTTCCCTCTTCTTGATGTAAGTCCGGCGTGTGCTGGCTACCCCTGGCTTTGTTCCGTGTTCCCAGGAGGGGAACTATATGGTGGATGTTGGGGGCGTTCCCAAGGGCCAGGGAATGCTCCTGCAGTCCCTGGAGCATCGCGGCATGATGATGTCATGACACATGCAAGGCCACTGACACCTCCAGGCCCTTCAGCCCGGTAAGCCTTCTCCATGAGGATGATTTTGATCACCTTTACCCTTCCTCCATTTTGTGCACAGGGGTTTATTTCCTTTCTTCCTGGGTGACGGCTCTCTATTATGGCTTTAATTTTTTCTAATTAGCTCCCTACATGCTTGCATCTTCCTAGTGGAGAGAGAGCATTAAAAGGGAACTGTCTCAAAAGAAGAAATGTTCCTTATGTAAAAAGGGGCAATCTCTGTGCCCAAGATGTATTAACAGAGTGGTCTCTGAAGAAACTCCTTCTCTGGTTGATAGCTTAAGAGCCCAAATTAAAGAGGAAGTCGGTGCGGCAGTTGAAGCTAACCATTCTGCCGTCCCTCATAAAGCCTCCACTTCTAAATCCTTTATTCCGGAGAAGCAGGCTTCTGATTTTGATGAAGGGGAGTTTCTTCTGACACGGACTCTAGTGTCTCAGAGAATACTTCGGAACGTCCACTTTGTTCCATTGAGGATACTGAATCTCTGTTAAAAACCAAATCAAAGCTACAATAAATTTGGAGTAACCCAAAGAGTCGCTCTCTGTCCAGGACCAAATGTTTTTGGGGCTTGCGGACAGGAAGAAACGAGTTTTTCCTGTTCACAGTAATATTAAGACTCTTATACAAAATGGGAGTAGGGATCCAGAAAAGAGGCAGTCGGCTTCTAAAATGTTTAAGAGGAAGTACCCTTTTGCTGAGGAAGATTCCAGTTCTTTGGACAAACCTCCTAAAGTCGATGCTCGTGTAGCAAGGATTTCCAAGAAATCCTCTCTGCTATTTGAGAATCTGGGGCTACTGAAAGACCTGATGGATAAAAAATCTGAGTCCCTTCTTAAAAAGACCTGGGAGTCACCCAAGGCCACATTAAGACCTGGAATATCAGCCACCAACAGAGTAAGAACTCTGTCTTTGTGGTTGGGCCAACTCCAGGAGCAAATTAAGTCTGGTACTCTCAGGGAAGACATCCTTGCTTTCATCCTTATGCTTAAACAGACGTCTAATTTTCTGGCAGACGCCTCTGCAGACATTGTAAAGCTTTCAGCTAAAACGGCAGCATTATCCAACACTTCCCGCAGGGCAATTTGGTTGAGATCATGGTCAGAGGCTGCAGCATCTAAAAATAGTCTGTGAAGGCGAGCATGTGTTTGGTAAAAGGCCTCTGACCGGAAAAAAGGGGTTTCCCACGGAGTCAAAATTCTTTTACTAATGAAGCTCCTTTCGCCCCCAAAAATGTGCTAGATTTGACCAGAAGAAAAAATAACCCAATTTTTCCTGGCAATCATCTAAAGAGAAAAATAGAGGTTTCCTACTCAACTCTGACAAATCCGCCCATCCTTCCTCCCAATGACGCCATAAGTCCGGTGGGGGGAAGGCTGAAGCATTTCAGTTCTGCCTGGGAAAGAATCCGTGCCTCTCCTTGGGTGCTATCAACCATAACTGCAGGGTACCGTTTAGAATTCTTGCAAGTCTCTCCAGACGGGTATCTAGAAAACTTAAAGTTAAAAGGAGAAAATCAGGAACCAATCTTCCTGGTCAAAAAGCCAAACGGTTCCTTCCGGGCGATAATAAATCTCAGAAATCTAAACAGATAGTGTACAGGAAATTTATAATGGAATCAGTAAGGTCCGCAATCAATCTCCTGTCAAAAGACTGCTTCATGGTCACGATAGACCATTCAGATGCCTATTACCATGTGCCAATTTACATGGATTACCAAAAATATTTAAGAATGGCAGCATGGTTTAATGGAAGATTACATCCTTTTCAATTTCAAGTTCTGCCGTTTGGTCTGTGCTCAGCACCCAGAATCTTTACGAAGATTGTAGCGGATGTAGCAAAGTTCTGCCATCTGGTAGGAATCTTACTAATACCTTACTTAGACAACTTCCTAATCTCAGCTCCGATGGAGAATCACCTGCATGTTCAACTTCAAGCAGTATCAGACTCCCTTTCAGATCTGGGTTGGATCATAAATCTTCAGAGGTCTTGTCTTCTTCCAGAGCAGAAGAGAAGATTCTTAGGAGTACTGCTAGACTCTCATCAGATGTATTCCTTCCTTCCCTTACAAAAACAGGAAGATTTGATCCAGAAGATTCTAAAATCTCAGCGGTTACACATATCCTCAATCAGGGAAATCATGACAATTCTGGGCCTCATGACCTCCACCATTCCGTCAGTGAAGTGGTCACAAGCCCACTCGAGGGTTCTTCAGTCTTTCCTGTTACAGGCCTCAGACAAGAAGCAGGGGTCTTTAGACTCTTTAAACAAGAGAGTAAAAGTTCCAGTAGGGGTAAAGTTCTCTCTATCATGGTGGATCAGATGGGGAAATCTGTCCCGAGGAGTAAGGTAGCAGCAAACGAATCAGATGGTAATTACAACCGAAGCGAGCAAGCATGGTTGGGGAGCACACATGAACAGTACCATTAAACAAGGTTTATGGCAAACGGATCTGGAGCGGGCATGTTCCAACATGCGGGAACTGAGTGTGGTTTGGCAAGCCCTAAAAGCCTTTGCTCAGTCCGCCTCAGTCTGGTTAAACCACATAAGAATTTATTCAGACAACACCACCACTGTAGCTTATCTAAACAAGCAGGGGGAAGATACATTGTTCTCTCTCTGTGATGGCAAAGAACATGTTTGTGTGGGCCGAAGAAAATTAGTTGTCCCTTTTAGCCGTGCATGTAAAGGAAAGGAAAATCTAGTGGGGGATTTTCTGAACAGGGAAAGGCTAAGAGAAGGGGAATGGAGTCTGAATCCAGTGGTGTTCAGTCAGATTTGTGTGAGATGGGGACTTCCAAGGATCAACTTGTTTGCTTCAAGGAAAAACAAAAAGGTGGGGAAGTTCTATTCTCTGTCCCTCCAGGATCAGCATCTACAAGTAGGCGCTCTGTCGGTTCCTTGGCCCAGGGGTCTTCTTTATGCCTTTCCTCCATTCCCTCTAATTCCTAAGGTGTTGACAAAGATCATAGAAGAAAAAGCTCAAGTCATCCTGATAACACCGTTCTGGCCCAGGAGGGCTTGGTTTCCTGTACTGAAGAATTTAGTGGGAGAAGATTACTGGACTCTTCCTTTTCGGCCAGATCTCTCATTTCAGGGTCCGGTTCTGCATCCTAAAGTTTCTCTGCTCCGACTGACGGCCTGGAGGTTGAGAGAGCTATCTTAAAAGGGAAGAACCTTTTAGATGCAGTCATCAACACTCTTATGCGGAGCAGAAAACTGGTGACTTTACCAGTTTTCTGCTAAAATTTACCTTAGATCCTGGGAAGCCTTTTTACATTTCGTGAAACACACCTGGGACCCCTCCATGGTTCTGAATGTCAGATTAATCCTGGACTTCCTGCAAGCAGTCCTTGACAAGGGTCTGAGAGCGGTTTCTGAAAAAGAAAAGTTGTTCCAGAACCTGAACGTGAGTAAATAGGTGCTTCAATACTTAGAATTAGTGATGAGAGGGAGGTGCCATATTCGATTTCGCGATATTTCGCGAATATTTGATTGAATATTCGTCATCTATTCGTCTAAATCGAATATTCGTCATTATTCTATATATTGCGAATGTTACGCGAATTTATATTCGCATTGCGAATTAAACTTAGAGCTGAGTTCCTAATGGTTATAACTTGTATTGCTAGAATTGATGAAGATAACGAATATTATGAATATAGCACTATATTCTCAATCTTTGTTATATTCTAGCAACAACCATTAGTAACTCATCCCTAAGTTTCATTCGCAAAGCGAACATATAATCGCATTGCGAATTGATCTTAGAGCTAAGTTCCTAATGGTTGTATTGCTAGGATATAATGAAGATGATGAATATCACAAATTCACGAATATAGCACTATATTCTCTATCTTCGTTATATTCTAGCAACAACCATTAGGAACCCAGCTCTAAGTTGAATTCGCAATGCGAGTAATTCAGGTTATATTAATCGCATTGCGATTACAACTTAGTAAAATTTGTGAGATTGTGATTCTCACACCCGACAGTACATTTTAGCATGGAGGCGTTCCCATGCACACGGGCATTGACTGGAGCGGCAGGGAGCCAAGAATCCTCTGGAAAGGTAAGAACAGCTTTTGGGAAGTGGGAAGACAACCAGAGAGCAACAAGGATTAACAATTTAAAAAAAAAAAAGAATATTCGAAATAGCGAATATATAGCGCTATATTTGCAATATCCGCGAATTTGCAAAGTGCCGATATTCGCAAAAAAATTCGGTATTCGAATATTTGCGCTCAACGCTACTTAGAATCGACTAAAAACCTGAGAAAGTAAAATCAACTGTTGATTCAGTATCTCGGACTAAATCGCTGCAAGCAAGGTGTCTATTGCTCGGTGGATTAAGTCTTTTTGTTATGACAAGACGGAAATTTCTCCTCCTTCTGGGTAAAGGCTAATTCCACCTGAGCATTGGCCGCGTCTTGGGCTGAAGGCGCTTCTGCTTCTCTTAAGGACATTTGTCGGGCTACCACCTGGTCGAGGCCCTGTACCTTCTTTAGACTCTATAAATTAGATGTCTTAGCCATTAAAGACTTATCTTTTGGCAGGAAGGTTTTGTCTGCTGTAGTACCCGTGATTGTTACTCTGTTATTCCTCCAGGTGGTGCCCTTATGGAGGCGTGGGGAAAAGAAGATAATTACTCTTACCGGTAATTGGATTTTCCTTTAGTCTCAACAAAGGCATGAGGAATTCCCACCCAATTATTCTCTAAAACAGATTGTTTTTAACTATATATATATACCATATAACCATATAACTATACCAAGTTATTTTTTTCTGTTATGTTTAAACATTATTAAATTATGGCATATACTTTATACTAGGTTATTAACTGGAGAAGGTAAGAGGGAGGGGGCCTTTTATTAGCTGATCTCACAGTTGTTTCCTGTCCCTAAGAAGGCGGATTACCCTCCAGGTGGTGCCGTTGTGGAGGCTAAAGGAAAATCAATTTTTTTTACCTAATTGGAAAAGTCACCTCTGGAAAGTACAGGCCATGATAGACCCCATTAGTGATGCTGTCCTAACCATAAACCCTGAGAAGTATGCAGTAGGTCTAGAGGAAGCAAAATACCTGGGCTACATTATTGGTAAAGGGCTGGTTAAACCCAGGGTAAATAAAGTAGAGGCAATACATAACTGGCAATACATCACTGGAGCACCCAGTGATGTACCTAAGCAGAAAACCGACCCCAGCAGAAAAAAAATTACACCATAGTGGAACAAGAGTGTCTGGCCATTAAATGGGCACGGGAGTCTCTGAAATATTATCTGCTGGGTAGAAAATTTGTGTTGGTGACAGACCATGCTACTTTGGTCTGGATGAAGCAAAACAAGGAAAAAAATGCAAGAGTGAAAAGTTGGTTTCTCTCCTGCAAAATTCCAATTTCAAGGTAGAACATAGGCTGGGGAAATTGCAGGAAAACGCAGATGCTTTGTCCAGGATACATTGTTTGTTTGCTGAAAGTGCACAGAGCTCTTGTCGGGAGAAGAGGTGGTGGATATGTGGTAAAGTGTATGGTAAAGTTCTGGAAGGTGTGTATATCCCACCCAGGTTCCTCAACTGGGTGAGGTAAGTAAAATCCAGGAAGATGGTGCTGGCTTCAGCAAATGTAGTTGATGGAGCTATTTTTTGTTAAAGTTCAAGGGCTTGATTTCATTTGGACTGGAAAGGTAGGTTTGGTAGTGGGACCTCCCCAGTCCACCCCCATCCCAGGGCATGTTTTCCCTAGCCTGAGGGATCCCTAGGTATAATCCAGCTGGGATTGTTAGGGGTAAATAAAAGCACATCCCAGGCTGTCAGTCTGAGAAAGAGTTATGCCTGGAAAAAGCCTAGGAAGCTGGCTGCCTTGCTGGCCGATTCTCTGAGTGTGACCTGCATTCAATAGGTGAGCTAGAAAAAAATTATATTAGCTAGAGCCCAGACAGGAAGGAGTTTTTTTTTTTGGTTTATGTTTTGGTGATGCTGGAACCTCATCTTACCCAGTGAGTTTTAACTGGGTTCACCTGTAATTGCTGAAGTAACTCAAAATAAAGCATCATTTGGACTTTAATCCTGTTGTCTGCAAAGGAATCTGTCATCACCCCCCTCCTTACAATTCCTTATATCCTCCATGACAGTTTAGGATTGAGCGAACCAGAACTGTAAATTTCGGGTTCATACCGAACTTTAGGGTTTTGGTGCCCGGACCCGAACCCGAACATTTTGGTAAAAGTTCGGGTTCGGTCTTTGGCGATTTCTTGCCACTTCTTGCACTGCAGGGCAGCCAATCAACAAGCATTTCACTTATCTGCCCTTAGAAGCCATCACAGCCAGGCCAAATAAGGGCATGGCTGTGATTGGCCAAGTGCAGCATGTGACCCAGCCTCTATATAGGCTGGAGTCACGTAGCGCCGCACGTCACCCTGCTCTTCTCAGTGTAGGAATAGGATGCTGCTGCTGCTGTGAGGGAGAGATTAGGGAAGAAATCTGGCGTACTTGGTGTTGTTGAATCTTCAAATCTACAGCGATTATTGAGAGTGCTATGCTACATTTTTGTACCCAGCCCTGAGCCCAGTGACACAAAAAAATAACTGTTAATCCATCTGTTAGTTCGGTGAGCATCGGCGGCCATTTTTGCAAGTGCAGTGCACTTGCAACTGCATGTGAACTGCATGTGTGCCAGAGACATTACTTTAATTCTGTTCTGGTAGCTCAGTGGAGGACAAATTCCCTTTTTTGGCTGGTCAAGTACCCCTGCAGCCTGCATTGCATACCTGGCAGTGAAAATTATTCAATTACATTAGTCTGCCTCATATTTTTGTGACCTAAAGGGATTTTTTATCTGTCTACCACAGGCACTTCATATCTGACAGTCCAATAAAACCGTTAAATACTGCAGTTACCATGCTGCTATAAAAAAGCACACTATTTTTGCTGAATAGTAAATTTACGGGCTATGCTGCATTTCTGACAGTCCAATTAAACCGTTACATAACGCAGTTACATTGCTGCTACAAAAAACACAGTTTTTGTGCTATACAGCAAAATTGCATCCTACGCTGCATTTCTGATATTCCAATAAAACCGTAATATACTGCCTTTTTATTGTTGTTTGCAAAAAACACAGTTTTTGTGCTAGATAGCACATTAGCAGCCTACACTGCATTTCTAATGATCCAATAAAACCATAACATACTGCATTTACATAGTTGTTTGCAAAAAACACAGTTTTTGTTCTAGATAGCACATTAGCGGCCTACGTTGCATTTCTGATATTCCAATAAAAAGTCTACACACCCCTGTTAAAATGTCAGGTTTCTGTGCTGTAAAAAAATGAGACAAAGAAAAATCATTTCAGAACTTTTTCCACCTTTAATGTGACCTATAAATTGTACCACTCAATTGAAAAACAAACTGAAATCTTTTAGGTGAAGGGAAGAAAACAAAAAAAACTAAAATAATGTGGTTTCATAAGTATGCACACCCTCTTATAACTTGGGATGTAGCTGTGTTCCGAATTAATCAATCACATTCAAAATCATGTTAAATAGGAGTCAGCATACACCTGCCATCATTTACAGTGCCTCTGGTTAACCACAAATAAAGTTCAGCTTCTCTAGTTGGTCTTTCCTGAAATTTTCGTAGTCGCATCCCACAGCAAAAGCCATGGTCCACAGAGAGCTTCCAAAGCATCAGAGGGATCTCATTGTTAAAAGGTAGTCAGGAGAAGGGTACAAAGGAATTTCCAAGGCATTAGATATACCATGGAACACAGTGAAGACAGTCATCATCAAGTGAAGAAAATATGGCACAGCAGTGACATTACTAAGAACTGGACGTCCCTCCAAAATTGATGAAAAGTCGAGAAGAAACCTGTTCTGGGAGGCTACCAAGAGGCCTACAGCAACATTAAAAGAGCTGCAGGAATATTTGGCAAGTCCTGGCTTTGTGGTACATGTGACAACAATCTCCCATATTCTTCATATGTCTGGGCTATGGGGTAGAGTGGCAAGACGAAAGCCTTTTCTTATGAAGAAAAACATCTAAGCCATGCTACATTTTGCAAAAACACATCTGAAGTCTCCCAAAAGCATGTGGGAAAAGGTGTTATGGTCTGATGAAACCAAGGTTGAACTTTTTGGCCATAAATCCAAAAGATATGTTTGCCGCAAAAAACAACACTGCACATCATCCAAAAGAACACCATACCCACAGTGAAGCATTGTGGTGGCAGCATCATGCTTTGGGACTGTTTTTCTTCAGCTGGAACTGGGGACTTAGTTAAGATAGAGGTAATTAAGAACAGTTCAAAATACCAGTCAATATTGGCACAAAACCTTCAGGCTTCTGCTAGAAAGCTGAACATGAAGAGGAACTTCATCTCTTAGCATGTCAACACCCAAAGCATACATCCAAATCCACAAAGGAATGGCTTCACCAGAAGAAGATTAAAGTTTTGGAATGGCCCAGCCAGAGCCCAAACCTGAATCTGTTTGAAAATCTGTGGGGTGATCTGAAGAGGGCTGTTCACAGAAGATGCCCTCGCAATCTGACAAATTTGGAGTGTTTTTGCAAAGAAGAGTGGGCAAATCTTGCCAAGTCAAAATGTGCCATGCTGATAGACTCATACTCAAAAAGACTGAGGGCCAGATTTATCATTACTCTTGCAGTTCACTCCACTTTCAAAGAAGGCGTATGTGTATTTGAGTCAAGTCAAATTTATCATGGGCTCTTTCAGAGGTTGATAAATCTGGTGTATTTCTGGTTCCTAGTTGTATTTTGGCTTTGTCTTTGGAAAAGTCGCAATTTTAAAAAAGTGATTTTGTCCAACATAAGCATGGTCATGAGTGGAGTGAGTTTGCGCAATTTTTTGCGACTTTTCGACTCCAGAAAAGTGACTTAGGCTAATGATAAATCTGGCCCTGAGTGCTCTAATAAAATCAAAAGGTACTTCAACAAAGTATTAATTTAAAGGTGTGCACACTTGCAACCATATTATTTTATTTTTATATTTTTTCTTCCCTCTACCTAAAAGAGTTCAGTTTGTTTTTCAATTGAGTTGTACAGTTTATAGGTCACATTAAAGGTAGAAAAAGTTCTGAAATGAATTATCTTGGTCTCATTTTTTTTACAGCACAGAAACTTTTTAACAGGGGTGTGTAGACATTTTATATTCACTGTAGTTGTTTGCAAAAAACACAATTTTTGTGCTAGAGAGGACAATAGCAGCCTACGCTGCATTTCTGATATTCCAATTAAACCGTAACAAATTGCATTTACATAGTTGTTTGCAAAAAACACAGTTTTTGAGCTAAATAGCACATTTGGATCCTTTGCTGCATTTCTGACAGTCCAATCCAACCGTTAACTTCGGCTGTTACATTGTTGGTTGAAAAATTCACATTTTTGGTGATAGTGAAGTAATTGTATTGAATTGCTCTGTTACACAGTTGTGTGACATAAAGAAATGTATTCTATTTATGACACCGGCACTGCCTTACTGTTAGTGAACTTAATTGTTGACTATTGGAAATTAAATTGTCACCTGAAGTAAACCACCTGTTAGTTTGGTGGGTGAAGGCAAATAATGAGGAGAAAGCAAATAAGGGACGTGGCCCTGGTCGTGGTGCTGCTGGTGTTGGTGGAGCTCCTGTTGCAGGAAGAGGACGTCGTCGATCTGTGCCAGCTATACGCCCAAATGAAACACCTTCCTCAGGTGCACGTAGAAGAAAGAGCCTTCAGCGTTATTTAGTAGGCCCGAATGCCGCTCTACGAATGGTGAGGCCAGAAAAAGTACAGTCGCTAGTAGATTGGGGGCTGACAGTGCCTCCAGTACCGTCACATTGTCTCCCACCCAGTCCAGTGCTGAAAGCTCAGAGTTGGCACCTGCAGGCCTTGGGCATCTATCTAGCACCTCACCCCCTTGCAAATCAGCCAAGCAGTCTGAGCCCCAAGTCATGCAGCAGTTTCTTATGCTTTTTGATAAGTCTGCTGGCAGGGTTTCCCAGGGCCATCTACCTAGCCCTGCCCCAGAATTCGAAGAGATTGAGTGCACCGATGCCCAACCACTTATGTTTGAGGATGAGGACATGGGAAGACCACCTTCTGCAGTGTGAAAAACCGACAAGGAGGAGGACAGAGGTGAAGACTGGCTGGAAGATTATGTGTAGGACGATGAGGTCCTAGACCCCACATGGAATCAAGGTCATGCGAGAGACCTGTGCAGTTCAGAGGGAGATGCGGTGGTCGCACAGAGCCACCAGCACAGCAAAAGAGGGAGCAGGGTGGAAAAGCAGAGCGGCCGTCCCCTAGACAGTATGCCTGCTACGGCCCACCACACCCAGGGACCGAGCACAACAAAGCCAGCTCCAAGGAGTTCCCTGGCGTGGCAGTTCTTCAGACAATGTGCAGACGACAAGACACGAGTGGTTTGCACACTGTGCAATCAGAGCCTGAAGCGAGGCATAAACGTTCTAAACCTGAGCACAACCTGCATGACCAGGCATCTAAGTGAAAAGCACGAGCTGCAGTGGAGTGAACACCTCCAAAACCAAGAAAGGTCTCCGTCTTCTCCTGATCCCTCTTCTGCTGCAGTCTCTGCCTCTTCCTCCACCTCTGGAGTGACAGTGGCACCAGCCACCCTGCAAACAGAGGATGTGTCAGCAACGTCATGACTTCCGTCACCTTCAACAAGCAACACCACAATGTCCCATGGCTGCATTCAAATGTCCATTTTCCAAACAATGGAGTGAAAGATGAAGTCCCCCCCCCCTTCCCACCCGCGATCCCTGGCCCTGAATGCCAGCATTTTAAAATTGCTGGCCTTTGAAATGCTGTCATTCCGTCTGGTGGAGACAGAGAGTTTTAAAAACCTTATGGCATTGGCTGTCCCACAGTACGTCGTTCCCAGCCGCCACTACTTTTCCAGGCGAGCCATCCCTTACCTGCATAAACAAGTGGGGAACAAAATCATGCCATCTGTGGCAAGGTCCACATAATTATGGATACGTGGACCAGTAATCACAGGCAGGGACGTTATATCTCCCTAACAGCACACTGGGTAAATGCAGTGGCAGCTGGGCCTGAGGCGGATAGCTGTTTGGCGCATATCCTTCCACCACCAAGGATTGCAGGGCATTTCTCTTTGCCTCCTGTTGCCTCCTCCTCTTCTCTTCCTCCTCTAGCACCTCCTCATCTGGTCAGCGTAAGACCTTCACCACCAACTTCAGCACAGCCAGGGGAAAACGACAGCAGGCAGTTTTGAAACTCATCTGTTTGGGGGACAAACTCCACACCGCGCAGGAGCTGTGGACGGGCATGGAACAATGACCGATGAGTGGTTGGTGCCACTGAGCCTCAAGCCCGGCCTGGTGGTGTGTGATAATGGGTGAAATCTCGTAGCAGCTCTGGGCCTAGCCAGTTTGACGCACATCCCTTGCCTGGCGCATGTGCTGAATTTGGTGGTGCAAAAATTCCTGAAAAACTACCCCGATATGTCAGAGCTGCTGCTGAAAGTGCGGGTCGTCTGTGCACGGTTTCTGCGTTCTCACCCTGCTGCTGTTCGCCTGTCTGCGCTGCAGCGTAACTTTGGCCTTCCCACTCTCCGCCTTATATGCGATGTGCCCACAAGGTGGAACACCACCTTGCACATGCTGGAGAGACTGTGCGAGCAGCAGCAGGCGATAGTGGAGTTTCAGCTTCAGCACGCACGGGTAAGTCGCTCTGCGGAACACCACCACTTCACCACCACTGAGTGGGCCTCCATGCGAGACCCACCTCTATGTCTCCTTTAAAAATGCTTCGGGCGATAATGGAAGAGGATGTGGCACATGGGGAAGAGGAGGAGGAAGAGGGATCATTTCCACGGTTATCAGGCCAGTTATTCACAAGTGGCTCAGAGAGTGGATTCCTGCACCAACATAGGCCAGGTACACAGTTCTGGAGGATGAGGAGGAACCGTGTTCACAGCAGGGTGGCACTCAAAGCAGCTCAGGGCCATCACTGCAGTGTGGCTGGGGGGATACAGAGGACACAGACGATACACCTCCCACAGAGGACAGCTTGTTGCCTCTGGGCAGCCTGGCACACATGAGCAACTACTTGCTGCAGTGCCTGCGTAACGACCGCCGAGTTGCCCACATTCTAACTTGTGCTGATTATTGGGAGGCCACTCTGCTTGATCACCATTACAAGCACAATGTGCCGTCCTTAATTCCCTCACTGGAGCGTGATCGGAAGATGCGCCACTACAAACTGCTGATGGCATTCCCACCTGACAGCGGGGGCTCAGTGGAAGCACTAGGCAAAGGCAGAGGAGGAGAACGAGGTCGCCAACGGAGCCGGGGCTCCGCCAGCACCTCAGAAGGCAAGGTTAGCATGGCCAAAATGTGGAAAAGCTTTGTCACCACGCCACAACAACCAATACCACCAGCGGATATGCAACGTCTTAGCAGGATGCAGCATTTCAGCAACATGGTGGAGCAGTATGTGTGCACACACCTACACGTACTGACTGATGGGTCTGCCTCATTCAACCTCTGGGTCTCCAAATTGGGCACATGGCCTGAGCTTGACCTTTATGCCTTGGAGGTGCTGGCCTGCCCTGCAGCAAGTGTATTGTCTGAACGTGTATTTAGCACGGCAGGGGGCGCTATCACAGACAAGCGCAGCCGCCTGTCCACAGCCAATGTGGACAAGCTCACGTTCAATTAAATGAACCAGGCATGGATTCCACAGGACTTGTCCGTACCTTGAGCCAAATAGACGTATACTTGCCTCACACAGCCATTGTTATACTCCAGCGCACTTTCTCTTTGTTTTATTTTATGTATTCCACAATGTTTTGTGGTCTACCCAACTTAAATAAAAAAATAAAAAAAGTGTTGGCTATCTCCTCCTCCTCCACCACCACTTCCACCAACACCGCCACATCCACCGCCTCCTCAACCTCTTACTCCATATGTACCTCCTCCTCCTAGTTCAAGATTATTATTTAATTTTAATTTATTTTATTTTAAGTCATTTCCCTATCCACATTTCTTTGCAGGGCACTTGTCATGCTCTTACCCACATTTTGTTGCCTTTTGCAGCCCTCTAGCCCTTTCTATTACTCTTTTAGAGCCATTTTAGTGCCCCAAAGTTAGACTTCAATGCGGTTCGGGTTCGGGGTCAAGTTCAGGTGAAGTTCGTGCCCCGAACTCGAACTTTGCGATGAAGTTCGGCCGAACCCGGCAAACCAGAACTTCCAGGTGTTCACTTAACTCTACAGTTTAGCCAAGCTATGCTTAGGCTTCACGAAAAGGACCTTAGTTAGGACCTCAGGTTAGCCTGAGCACAGATTGGGCTGCAGTTAAAGTTGCAGGAAAAGCTGCTAATTAGTAGCAACTGCATATCTCTGCAACTTTTCCTGGGTTGTTCTCTTTCACTTCTTCATTCCATTGTTTTCATTAACCTCCTGAGTTCTATCCCTCATCCTGGTACAAACTTCAAAATTAATTTCTTCAGCGGTGCTTCAGGTATGCCAAATACCTTTGGAGGAAATTTAATAAGCTAGAAAATTTCCTCCACCAAGTTTATGCTGAAAGCAGGGGCGGACTGGGCCGGGGGGCAGGGGGGCAATTGCCCCCTGGGCCCCTCTGTAGTGTCACCCAGGGCCGGCTTCTGGGGTGTGCATGTGCCACTGTGGAAGCGTTCATCTCCATAGTCATCTGTATCGCCGTCCTCAGGACGGCGATACAGATGGCTGTGCTGCGGCAGAGCAGGGAGAGGCGTGTCCCCTCCCTGTTCCTCTGATAGGCTGCCAGCACTAGGCCGGCAGCCTATCAGAGGCTGGTGCAGGTGGCGCGATGACGTCATCGCGCCGCCGTAGCGGTACAGCGAGGGACACAGGCCGGAAGAGGCCTGCATCACATCGCTGGAGGTAAGTATAAGTGTTTTTTGTCTGTTTGTTTGTTTTTTGAAGAAACAAAAAGGTCCAGCTTTTTTCTTAAAAAAATATAGAAGAACTTGTCCTTTATTGGTAAATAGCGGTTAAAAATCCATACATGGAACAGAGCATGTCTACATGTTTCGGACCTTTGCAATATCGGTCCTTACTCATGACAAGTTTCTGGGAGGAATGGGATCGCACTATAAAGGAGGAGGAAACCACTGAGAGGCTCCCACAATCCCTCACAGCGCAAATCACCACCCACCCAGGTAGCCAACACCCAAACACCTGAGCACAGTGATTACACACTAGTACAAACATTCACTAAAAACCTTTGGTACAAATCTTGAAACATTTGTTGTGGAATGTACAATGAACATTCACTAAAAACCTTTAGTACCAATCTAGAAACATTTGTTGTGGAATGTACAATAAACATTAATATCAAATCATATTTCAAGCCATTATTAGTATTGCAGTATTAGGTCATGCCTCTTATTCAGACCATGCGGTTCCTGAGTATTCAATTGGAAAATCCAATATGCTTCCCTATTTAATAATTTAAGGTTTTTAGTGAATGTTTATTGTACATTCCACAACAAATGTTTCTAGATTTGTACCAAAGGTTTTTAGTGAATGTTTGTACTAGTGTGTAATCACTGTGCTCAGGTGTTTGGGTGTTGGCTACCTGGGTGGGTGGTGATTTGCGCTGTGAGGGATTGTGGGATTTGTTATTTTATTTCATTAATGATAGTAGTGGGGTTCATTAAATGACTGTTCAAGGGAGAATGTAACAGTAAACAATTAAAACAGCAGGAGGATGTACTAAGAACAATATCTGTCAGAAATGTAGTTGAGACCGTATCTCTAGACTTGTTAGAGGAGTTAGTAAGATAGCCGCTTTTAGTATCATACCTTCAGGGGTCTCTTGTGGTGTTCCAAAATTCTTTGGGAGGAATTCTCTCTTACATCCAGGCCTCCCGCCGGTATTTACTTATACCCGGAGGTGCACGTGGAAGAGGGAGGTACGCAGTGGAGAGCGGGAAACCAGAAGTGCGGCAAGCGCAAAACCGGAAGTGTGTCTTGCGTTCCAGAGTGGAGCGCATCGTCAGAGGTCTGTTGGGTGTGCGTTCCACAGTGGAACGCACTGCTAATAGGGAAGGAGAAACGGCAGGAGGTGGAAGGCTCAAGTAAAAGAAAGGCCTCAATCTGTGTTGGTATTAATACAATATTAAAATGGGGTCAAAAGGATGGTATTGATGCCAATAAAAGATAGAATATGATGGGCATGGTGACACAATTGAGGTTTGCGTGGATGGAATATAATGACATGGAGAAGGAAAAGGGGGATGGTGTAAAAGTGATGAAGTCTAAAATATAAAATAAATACTAAAAAATATAAAAAAAATATATATAAGGGTGTAGGATTAAAGCGATATCAATATATATATAAGTATATAAGACTCTATGTTCTTTACTTGAACCCCGCAACAGCGCGCACCAACCCGGGGTGTATTGACATAGATAATGCATAGATAGTGCAGGAGAAGGTATGTGTATCTATATATATGTGTCAAAAATATACACACTTAGATACACATGTGTATACATACACTTATGCACACACATAAAAAAGAATCCTGAGGGAAGATTGCTAGAAGTAAATGGAAAAAAAAAAAAAAAGAATAAAGAAGAATAAAAATGTCCTCGAGAGGTTTTAATAGTTGTTATGTTCGAGGGATTCGTTTAGGCCAAAGGGTATTAAAGTATGGAGATTAAAAATCCAGTACATCTCCCGTCTACAGAGTGATTGGTATGAGTGTGTGTCAGTTTCAATGGGGGTGACACGTAGGTGCGTGGGGTCGCCATCATGGGTGGTGGCAAAGTGTCTGGACATTCGATAGATTAACCAGTTCTGTGATCCCTTCGGTGATCATGTTGCAGCATTTGCATCTATTTTTGTCGAATGGGGACATCCACCCACTCAAACAACAACTTAGCTGTGGCACCATCAATGTTGTCTACCTCCTACGGTGTTCCTGTCCACTACTATATGTGGGACGTACCACACAGTCGCTTCGTGAGAGGATGAACGAGCATCGTTCTAACATCACCAGGAAAGTGCTCACCCACAGTGTGTCCAGACACTTTGCCACCACCCATGATGGCAACCCCACGCACCTACGTGTCACCCCCATTGAAACTGACACACACTCATACCAATCACTCTGTAGACGGGAGATGTACTGGATTTTTAATCTCCATACTTTAATACCCTTTGGCCTAAACGAATCCCTCGAACATAACAACTATTAAAACCTCTCGAGGACATTTTTATTCTTCTTTATGCCCATAGGCCCGAACACATTGCTATATCCGTGTGCTCGGCCAAGCACCCGAGTATAATGGAAGTCAATGGGAGACAACCAGGCACCCTCTGCTCTGAAGAGGGGAGGGTGCCTGGTCCATTGAAAAAGGACAGAAAGTGACAGAAACACCATCGGAATGGATCGGGAACAGCATGGGGACGATGTATGGATGCATCTTGGACTCCCAGGTTGCTACTGGGAACCATGTTATCCGAGTTGTACGGCACTTTTACAGACTGACAAAAATATGCACAAACCGTTTGAGTCGAGGGCCTGCAGTTGAGCTGACCCTATAAAAATTTAGAGTGGAGGGAATATATAAACTCTGGATGAGGAGGAGGAGGAGAAAGCAAGATTCAACCATAAAATCTTTTTTTGTGGTGGAAAAGGTGCATGGGAATACACTACAGTAGATTGAATGTAAATTTATAAATGATAGAATGAAATTGCCTTTATGTTCATCATCAGCTCAGCTCTCCCCTGGTGAAGTTGAGAAGTCAGGGGCAATCCAGGTCTTGTTCATTTTTATCTGAGTCAACCTGTCAGCATTGCCAGTGGACAAGCGGATACACTTATCTGTTATAATGCCACCAGCAGCATTAAATACATGCTCAGACAAAACACTGGCGACAGGGCAGGACAGCACCTCCAAGGCGTAGAGTGCAAGTTCGTGCCACATGTCCAGCTTGGACACCCAGTAGTTGTAAGGCACTGAGGGATCATTTAGGACGCTGACACGGTCTGCTATGTATTCTTTCACCATCTTCCAAAATGTTTCCCTCCTTGTACCACTAGGCCGCGCTTCAGGGAGAGGTTGCTGGCGGAGTGTCATGAAAGTGTCCCATTCCCCTTGTCTCCCTACCTCGGGTTGCCTAAGAGAGTATGGACTTGGCCGGCCGCTTTGTCAGATGGAACATTTTGGAGCAATCTCTCAACAAGTACCTTCTGGTATTGCACTGTTTTACTCGTCCTCTCCACCAAAGGAATGAGAGATGAGTACTTCTCTTTGTAGAGTGTGTCGAGAAGGGTGAACACCCAGTAATCCATGTTATCTAAAATGCGTATAACGAGATGGTCGCGGGAAAGGCAGCCTAACATGAAGTCGGCCATGTGTGCCAGAGTACCAACAGGCAAGACGTCAATGTCGACATCAGGATGACTCTCCGTCTCCTCCTCTTCTGCCCATCCATGCTGAACAGATGGAATTAAAGTTACATAGGTTCTACCCTCTGTAGCAGATGCAACAGTCTCCAGCTCCTCCTCCTCCTCTTTATGGTCCAATTTGCGCTGAGAAGAAGAATTGTGGGTGGTCTGGCTATCACCCTGTGTAATGTCCTCCCCATTTCCTCATCTGCCACAATCAGAGCGTCCTCCTTAATCGTGAGCAGCGATTGTTTGAGTAGACACAGCAGTGGGATGGTTATGCTGATAACAGCGTTATCGCCACTAACCATCTGCGTGGATTCATCAAAGTTTTTTAAAACCTTACATAGGTCTGACACCAATGCCCACTCCTCGCTTGTGAATAGTGGCAGTTGACCTGGCCAATATGTAGACCGTAGAGTTCCAGCGCATGCTCGCGTCGCACAACAGTCGGTGAGCTGGAAAGCCGCAAGCGCTGTTGCAGCATTGACAGACCGCCTGAAGCTGTGGACGACTTGCAGAAATGGGCACACATGCGGCACGCCTTTACTAGTAGCTCTTGCAAATTGGGGTAGGTTTTGATTAACGGCTGAACCACTGCGTGGGATAGGCATGGGATGTGTGTCAAGTTGCCGAGCTCCAAAGCCACCACCAAGTTATGACCATGCCTGGTTGTAGGTTGAGTGGCGAGAGCCACAGCTTGGTCTGGTCCCTTATACCTTGCCACAGCTCTGTGGCGGTGTGCTGTTTGTCCCCTAAGCAGATAAGCTTCAGCACAGCCTGTTGACGATTACCCAAAGCAGTGCTATACTGCTTCCAGATAGCGACTGATGGCTGTCTGCTGCTGGAGTGGAGGAGGAGGCGGCGGAGGAGGAGAAGTGGGGGTTGGAGCCAGTAACATAGCTGCTGGCTGAGATCCTGATGGACGTAGGGTACGACTCACTCTCTGCCTCCACAACATTCACCCAGTGTGCAGTCAGGGAAATGTAGTGTCTCTGGCCACCAGCACTTGTCCATGTGCCCGTGTTAAAGTGGACCTTCCTAGTAAGTGCGTTGGTCAGGGCACAGGTGATGTTCTGGGACACATGCTTGTGTAAGGCAGGCATGGCACACCGTGAAAAATAGTGGCAGCTGGGGACTGCGTACCGAGGGACGGCCGCCGACATCAAGGTCTCAGTGTCCACAAGCCTAAATGGCAACATTTCAAGGGCCAGTAATTTTGAAACTCGCGCATTTAGTGCTGTGGCCTGTGGGTCGGTCGGTGGGTATTTGCGCTTGCGTTCAAATGCCTGTGTTATCAACATTTGGACGCTGCGCTGGGACAGGAAGTGGATGTTGTTGCTGACAGTTCATGCAAAGGTTCAGGTGCAGGGCGAGGGGCATCCGGGCCTTCGACAGGGGATTGGCCAGCAGTGCGTAACACAGGGGAAGAGGAGGCAGTGGTGTGACCGGCAGACCCAGATTATGGACCCAGGCGTTCGGCCCACTTATTAGGCTGCTTGGATGCCATGTGGCGGATCATGCTGGTGGCTGCGAAGTTGCTAGTGTTCACGCCCTGGCTCATTTTGGTATGGCACAGGTTGCAAACTAGTACTCTTTTGTCGTCTGAACTTTCCTCAAAAAAGAGCCATACTGCGGAAAAACTACCCCTTGGCAAGGTACATTTACACATGGGGGTGCTCGGTGTAACAGTTGTGGGCTTGTTTGGTGTGGGCCGACGTCCTCTGTACTGCTGTCCTCAATCGGCTTGTCACCTTCCTATGTTGGGTCAGTGACCTCATCGTCCACCACCTCCTCTTCCACTTCCTCACTCTGCTCATCCTCCTTACTTGACTCAACCACAACCTCAGTGATTGACAACTGTGTCTCATCATCATCCACCTCGTGAACGAATGATTACAGTTCACCACCGTCATCTTCCTGAGACTGTGAAGGCTCAAGAAGTTTGGAATCAGGGCACAATATCTCAGGTACCTCTTTAAGCGTGCTGGGCGCAAGGGCCAAATCTAATAGTGGCGCTGGAAAGAGCTCCTCTGAACCTCCGAGTGTGGGATCACTCGTTTGGCAAGCCTCTCCATGGTGAGAGGAAGGATGATCAGAGTGAGGATTTGGTTGGCCAGACTCTTGGCTACAGAGACTGGGCGAGAGGGTAGTGCTTAACCATCTGGAAGCATTATTTTAAGCAATCCAACCGACCAACTGTTCGCACTGGTCCGACTTGGACAGTGTTGTCCTGCGCCGCCCAGCTAAATTGAACATGAAGCAGGGTACGGTGGATGTTTTCTGGTGCACTCGCAACAGGCACAGTTTCATTGCGTCACCATCAGCATCACATGCACTTCCCCGTCCCTTAGTGCTCGCCTTCTTCATGTTAATGGTTTTGTCACTAGATGTTTCGAAGACGCCTTGTTTTACTGTCCGCTAAAGACACAGTTTTCGGATGTAGCACTGTATATGTCACAGAAACCCACAAAATATGGAGACTAGATGTGGCCCAGATTATTGGAATTTGTAATACATACAATGTTTGCAGATGTTCTACACTATTAGTTACAGAACATCACAGGATTATGGACAGTAGATGTGTCCCAGATTATTGGAATTTGTAATACAGACACGGTTTGCAGATGTTCTACACTATTGGCTACAGAACACCACTGATTATAGACACTAGATGTGGCCCAGATTATTGGATTTTGTAATATAGACAATGTGTGCAGATGTTCTACACTATTGGTTACAAAACACCACAGAATATGGACACTAGATTTGGCCCAGATTATTGGAATTTGTAATACATACAATGTTTGCAGATGTTCTACACTATTGGTTACAGAACACCACAGATTATGGACACTAGATGTGGCCCAGATTATTGGAATTTGTAATACAGACACTGTTTGCAGATGTTCTACACTATTGGTTAAAGAACACCACAGATTATGGACAGTAGATGTGTCCCAGATTATTGGAATTTGTAATTAGAAATGAGCGGGAGGTGCCATATTCGATTTCGCGATATTTCGCGAATATTCGATTGAATGTTCGTCATATATTCGTTAAAATCAAATATTCGTCATTATTCTATATATTGCGAATGTTACGTGAATTTATATTCGCATCGCAAATTAAACTTAGAGCTGAGTTCCTAATGGTTGTAACTTGTATTGCTAGAATTGATGAAGATAACGAATATCACGAATATAGCACTATTTTCTCAATCTTCGTTATATTCTAGCAATACAACCATTAGGAACTCAGCTCTAAGGCCTCATGCACACGGCCTTGGTGTTTTGCAGACCGCAAACCGCGGATCAGCAAAACACGGAGGCTGTTCCGTAAATTGCGGAACGGGGCCCATTGTAGAAATGCCAATTCTTGTCCGCAAAACGGACAAGAATAGGACATGTTATATTTTTTTGCGGGGCCACGGAACGGAGCAAAGGACGCGGACAGCACACGGAGTGCTGTCCGTATCTGTTGCGGCCCCATTGAAGTGAATAGATCCGCGCTCAGCTCTAAGTTTCATTCGCAAAGCGAACATATACTCGCATTGCGAATTGATCTTAGAGCTAAGTTCCTAATGGTTGTATTGCTAGAATATAACGAAGACGACGAATATCACGAATTCACAAATATAGCACTATATTCTCAATCTTCGTTATATTCTAGCAATACAACCATTAGGAACTCAGCTCTAAGTTGAATTCACCATGTGATTAATATAACCTGTATTACTCGCATTGCGAATTCAACTTAAAGCTGGGTTCCTAATGGTTGTATTGCTAGAATATAACGAATATCGCAATGTGAATAATTCAGGTTATATTAATCGCATTGCGATTACAACTTAGTCAAATTTGTGAGATCGTGATTCTCACATCCGATAGCAAATTTTAGCATGGAGGCATTCCCATTGGGATGGGGACGCTCTATGCACACAGGAAGTCGGTAGAAGCGGCAACGGGCATTAACTGGAGCGGGCAGGGAGCCAGGAATCCTCCGGACAGGTAAAAACATCTTTTGGGAAGTGGGAAGACAACCAGAGAGCAACAGGGATTAACATCTAAAAAAAAAATGAATATTCGAAATTGCAAAAATATAGCAGTATATTCGCAATATTCACGAATTATCGAAGTTGCGATATTCGCAATAAAAATTCGCTATTCGAATATTTGTGCTCAACACTATTTGTAATACAGACACTGTTTACAGATGTTCTACACTATTGGTTACAGAACACCACAAATTATGGACACTAGATGTGGCCCAGATTATTGGAATTTGTAATTAGTAATGAGCGGGAGGTGCCATATTCGATTTCGTGATATTTCGCGAATATTCGATTGAATGTTCGTCATATATTCAATGAAATCGAATATTCGTCATTATTCTATATATTGCGAATGTTACGCGAATTTATATTCGCATCGCGAATTAAACTTAGAGCTGAGTTCCTAATGGTTGTAACTTGTAGTGCTAGAATTGACAAAGATAACGAATATCACGAATATAGCACTATATTCTCAATCTTCGTTATATTCTAGCAATACAACCATTAGGAACTCAGCTCTAAGGCCTCATGCACAGGGCCTTTGGTGTTTTGCAGACCGCAAATCGCGGATCCACAAAACACGGAGGCTGTTCCGCAAAACGGACAAGAATAGGACATGTTATATATTTTTTGCGGGCAACGGAACAGAGCAAAGGACGCCAGAGCACACGGAGTGCTGTCCGTATCTTTTGCGGCCCCAATGAAGTGAATGGGTCCGTGCCCGAGCCGCAAAAATATGCGGCTCGGACGTGAACCACAACAACGGCCGTGTGAATGAGGCCTTAGTTGAATTTGCCATGCGATTAATATAACCTGTATTACTTGCATTGCGAATTAAACTTAGAGCTGGGTTCCTAATGGCTGTATTGCTAGAATATAATGAATATCATGAATATAGCATTATATTCTCAACTTCGTTATTCTAGAAATGACTATTAGGAACTCAGCTCTAAGTTTCATTCGCGAATAGAATATATACTGCATTGCGAATTGATCTTAGAGCTAAGTTCCTAATGGTTGTTTTGCTAGAATATAATCGAAGATCGCATTTAATATCACGACCCCGTTATATTCACTTCGACAATAAATAGCAACTCAGCCTAGGTTTCATCTGTAACACTCGCATTGCGAATTGATCTTAGTAGTCAAGTTCTATGCTGAGCAAATATAACGAGGCGCGAATATCACGAATTCACAAATACGTGCTATGTTCTCAACTATTGGCAACTCAGCTCTGTTTCATTCATCTAACATATACTGCATTGCGAATTGATCTTAGAGCTAAGTTCTAATGGTTGTATTGCTAGAATATAACGAAGATGACGAGTATCATGAATTCACAAATATAGCACTATATTCTCAATCTTCGTTATATTCTAGCAATACAACCATTAGGAACTCAGCTCTAAGTTGAATTCACCATGTGATTAATATAACCTGTATTACTCGCATTGCGAATTCAACTTAAAGCTGGGTTCCTAATGGTTGTATTGCTAGAATATAACGAATATCGCAATGCGAATAATTCAGGTTATATTAATCGCATTGCGATTACAACTTAGTCAAATTTGTGAGATCGTGATTTTCACATCCGACAGTACATTTTAGCATAGAGGCATTCCCATTGGGATGGGGACGCTCCATGCACACAGGAAGTCGGCAGAAGCGGCAACGGGCATTAACTGGAGCGGGCAGGGAGCCAGGAATCCTCCGGACAGGTAAGAACAACTTTTGGGAAGTGGGAAGACAACCAGAGAGCAACAGAGATTAACATCTAAAAAAAAAACAAAAAAAAAATATTCGAAATTGCGAATATATAGCGCTATATTCGCAATATTCGTGAATTATCGAAGTTGTGATATTCGCAATAAAAATTCGCTATTCGAATATTTGTGCTCAACACTATTTGTAATACAGACACTGTTTACAGATGTCCTACTAGTATTGGTTACAGAACACTACAGATTATGGACACTAGATGTGGCCTCAGATTATTGGAATTTGTAATAGTAGATGAGCGGGAGTGCCATGCATTCGATTTCGTGATATCTCGCGTAATATTCGATTGAATGTTCGTCATATATTCAATGATCTAATATTCTGTCACATTCTATATATATTGCTAATGTTACGCTAATTTATATTCGTGATCGCGAATTAAACTTTAGAGCTTTGAGTTCTAATGGTTGTAACTTGTAGTGCTAGAATTGACAAAGATAACGAATATCACGAATATAGCACTATATTCTCAATCTTCGTTATATTCTAGCAATACAACCATTAGGAACTCAGCTCTAAGGCCTCATGCACAGGGCCTTTGGTGTTTTGCAGACCGCAAATCGCGGATCCACAAAACACGGAGGCTGTTCCGCAAAACGGACAAGAATAGGACATGTTATATATTTTTTGCGGGCAACGGAACAGAGCAAAGGACGCCAGAGCACACGGAGTGCTGTCCGTATCTTTTGCGGCCCCAATGAAGTGAATGGGTCCGTGCCCGAGCCGCAAAATATGCGGCTCGGACGTGGACCACAACAACGGCCGTGTGAATGAGGCCTTAGTTGAATTTGCCATGCGATTAATATAACCTGTATTACTTGCATTGCGAATTAAACTTAGAGCTGGGTTCCTAATGGCTGTATTGCTAGAATATAATGAATATCATGAATATAGCATTATATTCTCAATCTTCGTTATATTCTAGAAACGACCATTAGGAACTCAGCTCTAAGTTTCATTCGCGAATAGAATATATACTCGCATTGCGAATTGATCTTAGAGCTAAGTTCCTAATGGTTGTTTTGCTAGAATATAACGAAGACGACGAATATCACGAATTCACGAATATAGCACTATATTCTCAATCTTCGTTATATTCTAGCATCAACTACTAGCAACTCAGCCTAAGTTCTCATACGTGCTGCAACATATACTCGCATTGCAGTAATTGATCTTAGAGCTAAGTTCCTAATGGTTGTTTTGCTAGAATATA